>CM046038.1:52173426-52205926 GCA_025215565.1 Flaveria ramosissima
TTAAACAAGACACCTTCATTTTCAAAAACCATACAAAAACACACACTTATGTCATCACACACCCAAACATATACACAAAAACCCTAATCTTGAAACCACCTACAACCACCACCATGTTCCACCATCATCTTCTTCACAAAAATTCAAGAAAACACATCAAGTATGGTGGTCGATCGGTCGCGCAAGGGGAGGGAGAGGGAGGTGGTCGCGCAGGGGAAGTCGCGCAAGGGGAGGGGGAGGTGGTTGATCGGTCGCGCAGAGGGAGGGAGAGGGCGGCGGAGGGAGGAGGGCGGCGGAGGGAGGGCAACAGAGGGAGGGCGACGAAGGGAGGAGGGCGGCGGAGGGAGGGCGACGAAGGGAGGGTGACGGAGGGAGGAGGGCGGTGGAGGAAGGGCAGCGGGTAAAGAGGCTCGGGTGGAGGGGAGGACCGGGTCAGTGAAGCCCCAAAAAATGTCTGGGTCAGAAGTATGGGACCGGGTCAGTCGGGAGGTTGGTAACATCAAACGTGCTGACCGGCTGACCGAGTCAGCCAGTTAGCAGTCAGAAGCCGGGTCAGCCATTTCAAACAGCCCCTAACTATAACTTATTTACACGATAACTTGATGCATGACTAGCTTAATTTACGGCTAACATCTCCCTTCAAGCGGAACGATGGTGAATTAAGACGTAGCATAGCACACACATGTTCAAATTGAGGCGTGGAAGAGCTTTTGGTGAAGATATCCATCACTTGAGGCTTGATAGGTATAAACTTAGTGTACAGTTTACCCGAGGCGATAAGTTCTCGCATGAAATGCTAGACAACATCAATGTGCTTAGCTCTCTATGATAAGCTGGATTTAGACTAGGAAATAAAACACTTTGATTATCTCCTAGAAGAGTTGGTCGATAAGGTAAGTCGTGGAAATTTTGAAGAAGATGTGTAGTCTAAACTATTTTTTTTACATGGCCATATTAAGATTCACAACTAGAGTAAGAGAACTTTGGTTATTTCTTAGTACTCCAAGAAACAAGATTTCCACCGAGAAAGATTGAGTAACCACACATGGAGCGACGAGTCTCAAGGTAACACGTCCAATCAGCATCTGAGTAGCCCAGAATAGATATGGACAATGGACGTTGAAAAGCGATACTAAAAGAGATAGCGCCTTTGACAAATCGTAGAATCCGCTTGACTCGCTGAAAACATGAAGTAGTAGGATCAGTGTCTAGAAACTCGCTAGTCTGTTTTACATCATTTGATAAATTTAGTCTAGTGATGGTTAAGTAGTGCTTAGGTCTGGATACCAAAAAAATTATTTAACATAAAAGTGATCTTATAGAAGTTTGCCATAAGCATTGATGCCATAATTCATAATATGCCCTATTTGAAGAACAGGAAGACGTCATAAAAACTTGATGTCTATCACTAAGGTGCTGTTTGTTTTTTTACAGGAAAACTTCTGCAGTCTGAGGACCACATCTACAGACACTAAGGTGTTGTTTGTTTTTTTACAGGAAAACTTCTGCAGTCTGCGGACCACATCTACAGACATCTGCAGCAGAAGAGGTGGATCAAACGCTTGCAGTCTGCAAGAAAAAGACTGTTTGTTTTTAACATCTGCAATGTTATTATTATTATTATTACTATTATTATTATTTTTTATTATTATTATAAACCAAACCCACCCCACCCTTCCCAATCTCACTTTCCCAATCTCAAATCAGTCTTCTTCCATCATCTTCATCTTTGTCTTCATCCATCATTTTTATCCATCATCTTCATCCATCATCTTCGTCTTCATCCACTGTCACGAGCCCAAATCATCGGCGAGAACAACACCACCATTTGGAGAATGGGATTTCGGTGAGAACGACACCACCCCAGCTCCACCACCCTCTAGTTAGAATAACAACAAATCAGTTGAAGAAGTCGACAGAGGTCCACTAGACCAGTGGACAACATCTACGTTGGAGGTCCACTGTGACGATAGTGGAGTGGTGGTGTGGCATGTTGGATGTGATTGTGGTGGTATGCCGACGGTAGTCGTACTAGGCAGTGGTGGTACCGGGCGGTGGTGGTACCGGGATGGTGTTTGTTATGAAGAGAATATGTTTGAAGATTGTAGAAGTGGGAAGACCATGTCTGCACCAAGAAGACCTCGCGCAGATGTTTTTTAATGAAACATCTTCGAGAAAACAAACACACTGCAGACCCTTATGTCTGCGCGTGGTCTGCGCGATACAGACATAAGAGGTCATGCAGACCTTTCTGGAAAAAAACAAACACCCCCTAAGAATATATAACTACTTTTCACGTCGCCCTGGAGCTCATGGTTGTCTCATGATCTTGTCCTGAATACCAATCCGGATTTCCGTAGTTGACATAACGACACTGCGCATGGAATGCTTGGGCTAGATTGTCATCCACCGATGTGGGTTGAAAAGCAAAAGTATGCAAGTAACATAATCTCCATCTTAGTTCCACCACGAGGAGAAGAAAACCTGTCGCTTGTGAGAACTGATTGACCGATATTGATGAGCAATAACTGCGGCCTGTGGCAGTGTGGATCCGTGCAAGGAACGAAGAAATAGTTTGTGACTCTTCACTTGATAAGGTAGTGATCGGTACTTGTGGAAGAAGAAAAAAAGAATAAGGAAATAAGAAAAATATTAGAAGGTTGATATGATGATAAATGTTTTTAGAAGTAACCAGACCTATTATGATCCATTAAATACTTAAACTTTACTCGTGTATCACTAAAAACTGACATTTTCCTGTAATATATGTGCTTGAAAATGTGTAAATAATAATTTACTCCTTAAATAATAATAATAAGTATTATTAAAACGCTCTTAAGCATACCTTTCATGTTGAATTTACTCCTATGATTATATTTTGCATTTTATTCCTATAAAAGCATTTATATCTACACAAATTATAAGATATTTTAGTATTTTTGAAACAACAAATCAAACCAGCTGGTTCCCTCCTAATTTTGATTGATTTAGCTAGGTTTAGGCGTTTTGAACAATTTATTTTTCTAAGAATTACTATAAACAATCGTGTACAACACGAGGTAATAAATGTAAATATCACATCTGTTTTGGTCGTAAAGACGTACCATTGCAAAAGACCATGGTTTAGCGACCACTGAAACCAGATTGATATAAACGAGCATCTACGACTTTTTTGGGATGATTGTTTTAATACTAGTAAACTTTGTGGCCAAGTTTCTTAAACACTAAATTCTTATTTCATGCTAAAAGTTTAAGAGCTAATTTCGACAATGATAAAACTACAACTCCAAATTCATTATTATATACATATATTATTGTTCCATTCATTTAACTCACATATAATTATTAATCAAGGCAAGAAGTTTCATACACTGATACGACACCAAATATAATTGGCTTTAGCCAATATAATGGACTACTAAAAACACAAAAAATAAACATATACATCTCAAGAGCATAACAATAAATGTCATGTCCTTCTTATTTACATACTTAAGCAAGCGAGGAGAATCGTACAAATTCCACTTGCTTTTCTTCCTTGTTATATTTATTCCCTTGGTCGTAAGGCTCCACACTCGACATTAGGAATGTAAAACTTGACGCCATTTTGGCAATCCTGATTTTTACCACTAACGAACGCATTCCTCCCATGTATTCTAATTCCATCACATCATATCCACCCTCGGGTGCTTTGGCTTCAGGAGGAATGCAACATTTTGTACACTGGTTTTCATCTACTTTAATCACACTGTGTTTCCCAATGGGTAGCTGAACACTGCATCCATCGACAATGTTAGCATGGCATATATAGATCCTTAATAGAATGGTCATAATTAAAAACAATGTGTATCGATCAATATATATACCAAGTTTGTCTTTCATAAAGAACTCAATCTTATCGGCCCATGCTTGGTAATCATAGCCTTGCACTCACCAACCTTTTTCATCTCCAACCACATACTGCTTACTACCATCACCTAGCTTAGCACCCTTACTACCACAATCAGGCGCACCACCACCACCACCACCGGGCCCAACTACTTCTAGTGAAGGATCTTCTGCTGGAACCAAAGTAGCTTGACAAACTATTGTTGCTATGAGGATGAACACCCACAAATTTCTTCTAGCCATTTTTTTTGCTTTGAGATCGAACAATGAAATCGATAAACTTATTTAAGTTGTTTTGTGATTCGAGGATGGAACTTGGACTTCCAATATATACAGAAAGAAAGCATGCTAGAAAGTCTCTATACCAAAAGAAATGATGAAGATTATATATTGTTGCCTAATGACCCGCTCAAAACAATCTAATTTTAGGAAAACTGAAAATCTTTTGGTACTTATAACAATAGTATAACCATAATTATTATCCTCAATACTATTGTTATTATCATATTACACAAAAGTTTTCAAAGCATTGAGTTTAAACATGAATGATGAGATTTTGAAATTATGTGATATATGTCACATCCCGGCGGAAGCGTGAGATGCTTAGGGTGTGACTTGTTTGCTCAGAACTCATTGATTTACAATTATTACAACATATCACATAAGTATATATATTTCATGGTGAGTCATATTAAATATATATAATATCACATAACATAACCAGATTAATAATAAAGGAGTTGGAATTACATCAGTTCATCAAAGTCAAAATTTGAATTAACATAACCCTATTACATTAAAAGCCTAACAGTAACATCTTCAGAGACGATGGAAGTGAGCATCCACCGAGACACTAAGATCATACAAGTTCACTGTCAGGTTTACACAAACTTTCCCCACAACCTCTCCCCAGCCATTATAAACATCAAAGGAGAACATTAAGCTGTTAGTCATGGTGAATTCCTGAAAAAGCATACTCAAAACAGTCAACATAAAGTGGGTGAGCTTCACAGATTTATCATATAATATAGATGCATTATATACAACCAAACCTTACATAGCAACCAGATTATTCATATCTGTCATAACATATTTCATAAATCAGATAATATAGCATCACAATACTCATCTTATTGGTGCAGGAAATATTTTCCTAAGTAGCGCTACCAATATTATCTAACGGTTCCACATCCGAATTAATGGTTGTAACATAAATCTCAGAAAATAATGCATCAAATAGTATGCTTTTTCCCCAAAACTTTTACAAAACAAAATGGGCCATGAAACTCACCTTTACTCCAAATGGTAACCTATACAAGAAAAATATTTATAACTCAGAAAATGTATATTTCTTTAACATTTTTAGTACCTCAGATTAAAGAATTTATTTTATAAGTCAGGTCTTAGTATAAATTCTGAAATTTTTACAATAGATGTATCTTAGTGTTAGGTAAAATATACTAAAATTTCATATTCAAATTATTTTCAGGCTAATTTTTATTATTTTTACATTATTCACATAATTCTTTAGAAATACCTTTGGGCCTCTAAAATTAGTTAAATTTTGTCAGATTAATAATTATAATTCGTAAGGTTTTTCAGAATTTTCTCATGCTCTAAATTATAGCAGAGCTATTTTTATAATTTTTCCTATTTTACCCTTATTTTGCTAAAATATACCAAGTCATGTCCAAAAATTCTAATTTTTACACAAGCTGCTCCATTTTTATTCTTATATTTTCTATAAAATTTCCATAATTTATTTCATACTTTAAGTATTTTTCCCGATTTTTGTTTAACAGAATAGTTAAAAATTAATATTTCAGAAAATGTTT
Organism: Flaveria ramosissima; assembly: GCA_025215565.1. Lineage (NCBI taxonomy): Eukaryota > Viridiplantae > Streptophyta > Magnoliopsida > Asterales > Asteraceae > Flaveria > Flaveria ramosissima. The sequence continues at coordinate 52,179,150 of CM046038.1, forward strand.
TGAGTTAGGTCACGAAATTTTTCCAGTGGATTCTATAATTCTTAATAATCAGTACATAATTTTTCTATACCTTTACTAGAATCGGTTCTTATAATTTAATTTTTCTCTTTTTATCTTTAAATATTGCATATAAATTAATTAATTCATAGGAATGGTACCAAATTTTGCAGAGTTTTATTCCCTAATATTCTAAATATATTTTTAATATTTTTTCCCACAATCATAGTTATTTTATATGCAGAATCAATTTAACAAACTATGACTAGATTTTTAACCCTTTTGTTGATAATTTCTTGTTATGAACTTAATTTTTAAGACTTGTTTTACTTATTTCAGATTTTAAAAATCTTTCTTTTTGTCTGAAAAATAAGTTTGATTTTATATGTTTTTATAAAAACCTTGAATGTTTCATCAAAAAGGGTTAATCACATGTGTTTATTTTAACACATGTTTGATTTTCATAACCTTAATCTAGTAGGGTTTTAGGGTTAGAACCTTGATTTTGACAGAAGGAGAGTTTGAGGAGAAGATGAAGATGGCCTAAAAGTCCACTTGGTTTTGGTGTTCTTGATAATCTTCGGGAGATGGTGCTTACACGAGGCTTGGATGTTGCTGCTTTGTAACCGAAAGATAGGTAGGAGATGAGAATAACAATGGTTGTTATGGTGATAACCGAGGATGGGGATGATGGTGGTTGTGTGTGGTGTTCGGGAGGTGAGGAGTTTGAGTGAAAATGGTTGTGGTGTCCGGCTATGGTGATAGTTACCGAGAGTTTTAGAGAGGAAAGGTGGTGAGATAGTTGGCGGTGGGCTTCATCAAACCGAGAGTTCCTTATGTAATGGAGGAGGTAATCATTACTCCTAAGTCTAGGGTGATGATGTGTGGTTTATAGAGCTCTTAGGTGGCTCTACTAGATGTTAAGGTGGCGGGTTTTGTGGGTGTCTCTAGATGGAGCCGAGGATGTGGCGGTGGTTTGTGTCCAAGTTGTGTTTCAACCGAGAATTGCTAGTAAAGAGGTGGAGTCGGCTGCCATTAAGGAACTCCATCATCACTCTAGGATGCTAGACTCTCAAGGTGGCATGCATACACATATGCTTGGTGTGGCGGTTTGATGGTGTGTCTAGAAGAACCGAGGAGGTGGCGGTGCAAGGAGAGGGGTTGGTGTCCCTAGTTGTGCAAGGTGGCATCTCCATAGGTTTCATGACTCATCAAGTCATGATTGCATGATTAATCGGGTGCTTAATGAACCGATTTAGTGGTCTTAGTTGGTGCTTAGTTTGGGGTTTAAATGTAAGGGGTTTGTTTAAGTTGTGTTGATGTAAGTTTCACTTGATGTTAACTTATGTTTGTGATATTTGGTTGGGTTGTGTTTTGGTTTTGTTTGATGTTGTATAGATGATGCATTTTGATCATGTAGCATTTGGTATCATAAAGTTATGAATATAGATACATGCATACGTGACCTCTTGAGTTTGCATGCAAGCATGTAATGAACAATACTCGTATTCATGTGATGTGTATATGTTTCTTAACAAAAGATGGTATATGCACACGTAAAAGGGTATGCATGCGACCATGCATACGTATACATATATATATATGTGAGCAACATACTTATGTAAATAAAATAAAAGCATGCATACGTACATGTATGTAGAGAAAATATATATATATGTATTACCCTAGGTGTGGCTTAGAATTTTTAAATGAACTTAGTGCATAAAATTTCTTAATCTAGGGTTGTCACATTCTCCCCCCGTAAAAATAATTTCGTCCCGAAATTTATTTGGATAGTAATGAACTTATCTGACCATTGTCTTAAAATAGGTGGGGGTATTTTCTTCTGATTTCATCTTCCCTTTCCCATGTATACTCTGGTCCTCTCTTAGCGTTCCACTGAACTTTCACTATGGGGATCTTGCTTCTTCTTAGCTTTTTAACTTTTTTATCTAATATGGCTATGGGTACCTCTGTAAAATGAAGCTTCTCATCTATCTTTATTTCTTGAACTGGAACTTTTAATGTTTCATTTGTTAAACATTTCTTCAGATTGGACACATGGAACGTGTTGTGTATTTTACTTAATTCTTCGGGTAAATCTAGCTTATACGCAACAGGACCAATTTTGTCAATAACTTCAAATGGTCCAATATATCTTGGGTTCAACTTATTTCTCTTTTCAAATCGAAAGATTCCCTTGGTGGGTGACATTTTTAGATAGACCTTATCTCCAATTTGAAATTCTAACGGCTTTCTTCTTTTATCTGCATAACTCTTCTGCCGATCCCGTGCTGTCTTTAATCTATTCTTGATTTCTTTAATCTTGTCAGACGTCTCTTGAATTAAATCAGGACCTATGAGTTGTCTATCTCCTATTTCATTCCAACATAAGGGCGATCTGCATTTTCTTCCGTACAAAGCTTCAAACGGGGCGGTTTTAATGCTAGAATGATAGCTATTATTATAAGAAAATTCTATCAAAGGTAGATGCATATCCCAGTTGCCACCAAAGTCTAATGCACAAGCACGTAACATATCTTCTAGTGTTTGTATTGTCCTTTCACTCTGTCCATCTGTTTGTGGGTGGAAGGCTGTGCTAAGATTTATTTGGGTTCCTAAAGCTTTTTGTAAGGTCTGCCAAAACCTTGATATGAATCTATTGTCCCTATCAGATATAATGGAGATTGGTATTCCATGTCTGGATACGATTTCTCGTATGTAGATTCTTGCCAATTTCTCTATTTTGTAATCTTCCCTGATTGGCAGGAAGTGTGCTGATTTGGTCAACCTATCTACTATAACCCAAATTGTGTCATAGCCACTTGAGGTCCTTGGTAACTTGGTTACAAAATCCATAGTAATTTGATCCCATTTCCATTCTGGAATTTCAGGTTGTTGTAGATATCCCGAAGGTTTCTGATGTTCTGCTTTAACTTTTGAACATGTATTGCCTTTCTCTACAAACTCCCCAACTGATTTCTTCATACCAGGCCACCAGTAATGATTTTTCAAATCCTCATACATTTTGTTATTTCCTGGATGTACGAAGTATTTTGACTTATGTGCTTCCTGTAATATAATCTTTCTAAGTATGGCATCATCAGGTATCCATGTTCTTCCTTTAAATCTTAGAATTCCATGTGTGTCTGCCTGTAAATCCCTTTCCTGTCCTTTTATTTCTATTTTACTTTTCTGTTGGGCTTCCCATATTTGTCTTAACAGATCTGATTGTAGTTCCATTCTCATGGCTCGTACTCGTAACGGTTTAACCCTATCTTTTCTACTTAAAGCATCTGCAACTACATTTGCTTTACCTGGATGATATTTGATTTCACAATCATAATCACTCAATAATTCTATCCATCTTCTTTGTCTCATGTTCAGCATTTTCTGCTCAAATATATGCTGTAAACTCTTATGATCCGTATATATTGTACATTTTATCCCATACAGATAATGTCTCCAAATCTTAAGTGCAAAGATTACTGCTCCTAATTCCAAATCATGAGTAGTGTAGTTTTTCTCACTTCCCCTAAGTTGTCTAGAGGCATATGCGATGACTCTACTTCGTTGCATTAATACACATCCAAATCCTTGACGAGACGCATCACAATATACTACAAAATCATCAGTCCCTTCTGGTAATGACAAAATAGGTGCACTACATAACTTACTTTTCAAAAGTTCGAATGCATTCTTTTGTTTTTCTCCCCAGACATATGGCTTGTCCTTTTGAGTTAGTTCGGTCAAAGGCTGAGCTATTCTTGAGAAATTTTCTATGAATCTTCTATAATATCCTGCTAATCCTAAAAATTGACGTACTTCTGTTGGTGTCTTGGGATCCTCCCATTCTTAACAGCTTCTATTTTTGCTGGATCTACCTGTATTCCTTTTTGATTGACTATGTGCCCTAGGAATTGCACTTCTCTCTTCCAAAATTCACATTTTGAGAATTTTGCGTATAGTTTTTTTTTCTTAACAACTCCAAGGTCAATCTTAAGTGTTGCTCATGATCCTTCTTATTCTTAGAATAGATTAAAATGTCGTCTATAAAGACTATGACAAACTTATCTAAATAGGGTTTACATATCCTATTCATCAAATCCATGAATATGGCGGGAGCATTGGTTAATCCAAATGGCATTACCAGGAATTCATAATGTCCATACCTTGTTCTGAATGCTGTCTTGGGTATATCTTCATCCTGTATTCTTAGCTGATGATATCCTGATCTCAAGTCTATTTTTGAAAAGTAACTAGGTCCTTGTAATTGATCGAATAGGTCGTCTATTCTAGGTAAGGGATACCTATTCTTTATAGTTACCTTATTGAGTTCCCTATAGTCTATGCACATTCTAAATGTTCCATCCTTTTTCTTAACAAATAAAACTGGTGCTCCCCAGGGTGATACACTAGGTCGTATAAATCCTTTATCCAAAAGTTCCTGAAGTTGACTCATTAATTCCTTCATTTCAGTAGGTGCTAAACGGTAGGGTGCCTTAGCAATGTAACACCCGGAAATTTATTATTTTGAAGCCGACAGAGAAAGAAAAGAAATAAAGTCCAAAGTCGAGGGACCAAACTCGCCAACGAAGAAAAGTCGTGTAATATGGTGATATGTGTAGGGAGAGGGCAGCCCACTCTCCCCACACTTCACAAAATTCAGCTCACAAGAAGAGAGAAGAGAGAAAGAAGGGAAAAAGGGAGAAAAGGGTTGATTCGGGTGATTCGGGTGTCCAAATCCGTCGAGTAGCAAGCCAAATCGAAGCTCTTGTCTTTGTGCTCGATTGTGTGAGTTCTAGGACCCCACTTTTACTTGTTTTCAACTGATTTTGGGGCTGGAAAGTGTGCAAAACCCGTTTTTATGTGTGTGTATGTTTGACCCATTTGGGTGTGAGGTGTATGGTGTGTTTAGAGTATGATTTCGGGCTTGTGTGTGCTTGTATGGTGTTAAGGTATGCATTCCTAAGGTCCAGGAGGGTTGATTCAGGCTTAGAATGGGTTTGGATGAGCTTGGAGGCCGAAAATGGCAGATTGGGTTCGGGATGAACTCCATTCTGCATCAGCTAGGGCTAGGCGACCGAATGAAGGCCATACGGCCGAATGAGGGCGATTGAAGGTTCATTCGCACGATTGGGACTCAGTCGCACGACTGGGAGTCCAGTCGCATGAGAGATGTGCGACTGAGGGTTCAGTCGCAAAGATGCTTAGTCGCATGAGTCCATTCGCATGAGGTTAGTTGCATAGGTGCCCATTCGCAGTAATCCCATTCGCACATGGTCCATACGCACGATTGGATGTTCATTCGTATAGGTGTTCATCCGCATGAGTCCAGTCGCATGATGTTCAGTCGCATGGAGGCCATGCGACTGAAGAGTGTTCATACGCCCGAATAGGGCTGTTGCACTCGAAGGAATGTGTAGTTTGACTTCTGGCCTTCGGGGAAAGGTGCAGATGTAAGTGTTGACGAAAGGTAACCCGTAAGAGCATGTAAGAGGATGGTTATGGCTTTAGAGAGCATGTAGGGCATGATGATGAGGATGTTGCATGTTTATGCATATTATGAATGTATGATATTGCCCTGTATGATGATATGATGAATGTGTATGATATGTTCCTTATTATGATGTATGCTTATCTTTCTTGTGGCTTTACATGTCATGCTAACGAATGAATGAATGAATGAATGAATGAATGAAGTATTATATAATGTAAAGCGAAAGATAAAGAAAGAGGAACATGAAGTAAGAATGCATGCATTAAAGAATGATGAATGAACGAAAGAAAGGCTTGCAAGCATATTATTGGGGTGAGCGACTTTGTGTTGCAAAAGACTCGGATGAAGTGCAATCGTTTAGATTGCCTATGAGGTGAACAACCTCGCCGTTGCAAAAGACTCGAGTAAGAGCTATCGTGATGTTGCCTTGGGGTGAGCAACCTTGTTGTTGCAAAAGACTCGGATAGCTTGCTATCGTGATGGGCAATTGGGGTGAGCAACCTTAGGGGTGCAAAAGACTCGGATAGTGAGCAATCATTGAGATTGCCATTGAGGTGAGCGACCATGTGGTCGCAAAAGACTCGGAAGACAGAATGAACGAAAAGAACGGAAGATAATGAATGATGATGAAAGATAATAATGATATTATCTGTATATACGTATGTTGCATGATCACATGATAAAGGAATGGTTTTTAATGAAAGTAAAGTATGTTTTATTATTAAAACTAGAACTCACTCAGCAACGCTGACTTTTATTGCATTTTCCAGTTGGCAGGTAAATGATTGCTGAGGATGGCATGGCGAAGCTACTCGGCTCTTTTGGGATGGCATCCAATTATATAGCTTTTGTGATGTAATGCAAAACATGAATTTTGTAACCGGATAATGATGTATTAATTGGCAAAAGTAACTATAATGAAATGTGATGTCATTTTTGAATGTTTCCGCTGCAATGTTTTCTTAATGGAATTGTAATTATATGTTTTATGTGCGATGAATGACCAACTGTAGGCGTCCCGGGAACGGGGCCTTACAAGTTGGTATCAGAGCCAAAGTTTAAGTGAAATGGGTAAACTTTCAAAATAAACCTTAACTTAAACTGAGAATGGGACAGAAAGGGAATGGGATGCCAAACTGAGTAGCTGCGTGCCATCAGGTATTTTCTTAAAGTTAACCGGTTTATGTGCGCATGGTATATGTTAAGTGTTGTATGTAGGTTTGAATACTGATGTAGTCAGGACAGGTAATACTTGGGGTATGAAGAGTACAGTAAGTGGCTAATCACAACTGGCCACTGTAATTAGGGACTTACTATACTTGACATAAACTGAGTTGTTTCCTTGAATGACCGTGTTGGTGTTTGAATCTTTCAGTGTGTTAGAGAATGGCGGGTGGTAGATCTTCTAGAGCTTCTAGGGGTGGAGGCCGTGATGGCCCTGTTGCTGAACCACGCCCTAAGAGAGGAAGGCCTAGAGCTGAGAAAGAGGTTCCTGCAGAACCTGAGACTCCTCATCCAGAAGCTGGGGATGAGAGTGCGAACTTAAGGGCCTCGGTGAAGGAGGCTGTTGTGGAGGAAGTACATCAGGTCATGCAGACAATCTTACCGTCTGTGGTGACCGAAGTCATCAAAGCTGTGAAGGAAGGGGAACGAAAGGAGAGAAACCGGGCCTCGGGGGAGCAACCGGAGCCCGAAACTATTTTCTCCGATAATGAGGAGGAAGAGGAAGAGGAGCCTGTGCGGGAGGTGGCACGAGGCTGTAACTACGGGGTGTTTATGAGATGCAAGCCCCCTACTTTTGACGGTAATGGCAATGCTGCCGCTGCTCACCGATGGGTGAGAGAAATGGAGGCTGTTCTCGACATCAGCGAGTGCCGAGAAGATCAGAAAGTCAAGTTTGCCACCCACTCCTTCGTGGACTCGGCACTATGCTGGTGGGACAACATTGTCCAGGCACAGGGTAGTCGGGCGATCGGGCGAATGAGGTGGCCCGAACTGAAGAAGATGGTGATCGAGGAGTTTTGTCCTCATCGGGAAATGGATAAGGTCGAGAGGGAGTTTCTGCAACTGGAGGCGGGAACCATGACACACCAACAGTACACCACGAAGTTCAACGAGATGGCACGTCTGGTGCCGGATCAAGTGACACCTCTGTCCCGAAAGATCAAGAGGTATATACAAGGTTTGCCAGCGGATATTCGCAGGCACATGATCGCCGCCCGGCCGAGCACGTTTAGGTCGGCGGTGGATTTGGCGGGAAGATTGTATGATGAGAGGACGGTGGTGGTGACTGATGGTGGCAGAAAGAGCGGTGGTGAACGCGGCTGGCAAGGGAAGAGATTTGGTCGGGGCAACGCCTCGATGGGTAATAAGAAGGCACGGATGGATGATCGCCGTGTGGTTATGACAGGTGCGGGATCGAGAAGGTGTGGTAAATGTGGACGGGAGCATAGCGGGGAGTGCAGGTTTGGGTCGAACTTGTGCTTCAGGTGTGGAAAGGCGGGGCACATGGCAAAGGACTGTCGCGCGGTCCGATGCTTTAACTGTGGTGAAGAGGGTCACGTGCTCAAGGATTGTAAGAAGCCGAGGGCTGAGAGTTCAGGGGCAAAGAGGACGGGAGGTGATGGACCGAGGGCGAGCGCCAGGGCATTCACCATGACACAGGAGGAAGCTAGAACGGACCCTGATGTCGTGTCCGGTACGTTTCTGGTGAACCAAAATTTAGCTTCTGTGTTATTTGATTCTGGTGCGAGTAAAAGTTTTATTTCTGCTGCTTTCTGTGCTAAGCTGCCTGTTAGTAGTAGATGTGTTAATGCGCCCTTCGATGTAGAAACTGCCATAGGTAAGTCTACCAGGATTTCTGAGATGATAGAGAATTGTGATGTGGAGCTCGAGGGTCATAAGTTTCCTGTTAGACCGTTTGTGATGACCTTAGGTGGTTTTGACTTGGTTCTTGGGATGGATTGGTTAGCGGACTTCGAGGCGAACATTGTGTGTCGCAAGAAGATGATTCGGTTGTTGGCGCCTGACGGTAGTTCAGTGACAGTGTATGGTGATCGGGTTACTACGATTCCGAAAGTGATCTCGATGGCGGTGGCGGGAAAGTGTATGAGGCGTGGATGTAGTGCCTACTTGGCCTATGTGAAGGATGTGGATACGCCAACACCACAACTAGCCGATGTACCAGTTGTGTGTGACTTTCCAGATGTATTCCCAGAAGACTTATCAGGAGTGCCACCTGACAGAGAGATCGAGTTTCAGATTGATCTGATACCGGGTGCCCAACCTGTCGCCAAGGCACCGTATCGGTTGGCTCCGACCGAGATGAAAGAATTGATGGAGCAGTTGCAAGAACTGCTTGATAAGGGGTTCATTAGACCGAGTATCTCTCCCTGGGGTGCTCCGGTCCTGTTTGTAAAGAAGAAGGACGGTAGTATGAGGATGTGCATCGACTACCGCGAGCTGAACAAGTTGACAGTGAAGAACCGATACCCCTTACCGAGGATTGATGATTTGTTCGATCAGCTTCAGGGTGCCAGTTGGTTTTCGAGAATAGATCTTCGATCTGGTTACCATCAGTTGAAGGTGAAGGAGCAAGATATTCCTAAAACAGCTTTCCGTACGCGCTATGGTCACTACGAGTTTCTTGTCATGTCCTTTGGCTTGACCAACGCGCCAGCTGCTTTTATGGATTTGATGAACCGTGTGTGTCGGCCTATGTTGGATAAATCAGTGATTGTGTTTATTGATGATATCCTGATTTACTCGAGGAGCGAAGCAGAGCATGCCGGTCACATTCGGGAGGTTCTAGAGACGTTGAGAAGGGAGAAGTTGTATGCAAAATTCTCCAAGTGCGCGTTCTGGTTGCGCGAAGTTCAGTTCTTGGGTCACGTGGTGAATCCTGACGGGATAATGGTGGACCCGGCAAAAGTGGAGGCGGTTATGCAATGGAAGTCGCCAAAGACGCCATCCGAGGTTCGTAGCTTCTTGGGTTTGGCGGGTTACTATAGAAGGTTTATCCAAGACTTCTCCAAGATTGCTTCTCCACTAACCAAGTTGACCCGAAAAGATGTGAAGTTTATATGGGGTCAAGCTCAAGAGAAGGCGTTTGAAGAATTGAAGGCGAGATTGACTCAAGCTCCTGTTCTGTCACTACCCGAAGGAAGTGAAGATCTGGTAGTTTATTCCGATGCTTCTTACTCGGGGTTGGGGTGTGTGTTAATGCAGAGAGAAAAAGTTATAGCCTATGCATCCCGACAGTTGAAGGTTCATGAGGTCAATTATCCTACTCATGACTTGGAGCTAGCAGCTGTGGTCTTTGCATTGAAGATTTGGAGGCACTATCTGTACGGGACTAAGTGCACCATATTTACTGACCACAAGAGTCTGAAGTACTTCTTTGAGCAGAAGGATTTAAACATGAGGCAGAGGCGGTGGTTGGAACTTATAAAGGATTATGATTGTGAGATCCACTACCATCCGGGCAAGGCCAACGTGGTGGCTGATGCCCTTAGCCGAAAAGAGAGGCCCGAGCCGATTCGGGTGAAAGCATATCAGCTGATCATGACCTCCGATGTGATGAAGCAGGTTAAGGAGTTTCAAGATGAAGCATTGAAAGAAGATCATCTTAACTCTGAAAGAATGAGAGGTCTGGTTGGAGAATTGGGTGAAAACACGCTCGGTGTTAGAACTCGATTTGATCGTGTGTGGATTCCTCGTTTTGGGGATCTACGGGGGAAGATAATGGATGAAGCTCACAAGACTCGGTACTCCATTCACCCTGGTGCCACGAAGATGTACCATGATATGAAGAAAGATTATTGGTGGCCGGGTATGAAGCGCGACGTGGTGGAGTATGTGAGTAAGTGTCTTACTTGCTTACAGGTGAAGGCTGAGCACCAAAAGCCGTATGGGAAGATACAACCTTTGGATATACCGGAATGGAAGTGGGAGCACATCACTATGGATTTCATTACAAAGCTACCGCGTACCCCGAAAGGGTACGATGCCATATGGGTGATAGTTGATCGTTTGACGAAGAGTGCTCACTTCCTACCGATCCGCGAGACATATTCATCAGAGAGGTTGGCTGATCTGTTCATCAGGGAGATTGTAACTCGTCATGGTGTGCCGGTGTCTATTGTGTCGGATCGTGACACTCGGTTTACATCTAAATTCTGGAAAAAGTTCCACGATGCTATGGGGACGAGGTTACATATTAGCACGGCTTATCATCCCCAGACTGATGGTCAGTCAGAAAGGACCATTCAGACGCTGGAAGACATGCTTCGGGCATGTGTGATCGATTTTGGAGGAAGTTGGGATGACCAACTGCCGTTAGCCGAATTCTCATACAACAACAGTTATCATGCCAGCATTGGTATGCCCCCATATGAGATGCTATACGGTAGGAGATGCAGAACACCTGTTTGTTGGGGTGACATTGGTCAGAAGGAATTGGGAAGCGTCGAGGTAATCGAGGCTACGACTGAGAAGCTTGAGAAGATCAAAGCCTTCATGAAGGCAGCCAAAGATAGACAGAAGTCGTATGCTGACAAACGGCGCAGGCCGATTGAGTTCCAGGTGGGTGACCGGGTTATGTTGAAGGTCTCACCTTGGAAGGGTATTATTCGCTTCCGAAAGCGGGGCAAGTTGAGCCCAAGATACATAGGCCCTTTCCGAATTATTGCTCGAGTAGGAGAGGTGGCCTATAGACTGGAGTTACCGGATGAGCTAAGTGGAATTCACCCGACATTCCATGTATCTCATCTAAGGAAGTGCTTAGCAGATGAAGATATGATTGTCCCATTGGAAGATATCGAGGTAGATGAACGGCTCAATTATGTGGAGCAACCAGTGGCAATCGTCGACCGAAAGGAGAAAAGGCTAAGGAATAAAGTGGTTCCTCTTGTGCGTGTACAGTGGAAGCACAAGAAGGGATCCGAGTCAACGTGGGAGACTGAGGAAGAAATGAGACAACATTATCCACGTTTGTTCGAGGAATGACAGGTTTCGGGGACGAAACCTATTTAAGGGGGGTGGACTTGTAACACCCGGAAATTTATTATTTTGAAGCCGACAGAGAAAGAAAAGAAATAAAGTCCAAAGTCGAGGGACCAAACTCGCCAACGAAGAAAAGTCGTGTAATATGGTGATATGTGTAGGGAGAGGGCAGCCCACTCTCCCCACACTTCACAAAATTCAGCTCACAAGAAGAGAGAAGAGAGAAAGAAGGGAAAAAGGGAGAAAAGGGTTGATTCGGGTGATTCGGGTGTCCAAATCCGTCGAGTAGCAAGCCAAATCGAAGCTCTTGTCTTTGTGCTCGATTGTGTGAGTTCTAGGACCCCACTTTTACTTGTTTTCAACTGATTTTGGGGCTGGAAAGTGTGCAAAACCCGTTTTTATGTGTGTGTATGTTTGACCCATTTGGGTGTGAGGTGTATGGTGTGTTTAGAGTATGATTTCGGGCTTGTGTGTGCTTGTATGGTGTTAAGGTATGCATTCCTAAGGTCCAGGAGGGTTGATTCAGGCTTAGAATGGGTTTGGATGAGCTTGGAGGCCGAAAATGGCAGATTGGGTTCGGGATGAACTCCATTCTGCATCAGCTAGGGCTAGGCGACCGAATGAAGGCCATACGGCCGAATGAGGGCGATTGAAGGTTCATTCGCACGATTGGGACTCAGTCGCACGACTGGGAGTCCAGTCGCATGAGAGATGTGCGACTGAGGGTTCAGTCGCAAAGATGCTTAGTCGCATGAGTCCATTCGCATGAGGTTAGTCGCATAGGTGCCCATTCGCAGTAATCCCATTCGCACATGGTCCATACGCACGATTGGATGTTCATTCGTATAGGTGTTCATCCGCATGAGTCCAGTCGCATGATGTTCAGTCGCATGGAGGCCATGCGACTGAAGAGTGTTCATACGCCCGAATAGGGCTGTTGCACTCGAAGGAATGTGTAGTTTGACTTCTGGCCTTCGGGGAAAGGTGCAGATGTAAGTGTTGACGAAAGGTAACCCGTAAGAGCATGTAAGAGGATGGTTATGGCTTTAGAGAGCATGTAGGGCATGATGATGAGGATGTTGCATGTTTATGCATATTATGAATGTATGATATTGCCCTGTATGATGATATGATGAATGTGTATGATATGTTCCTTATTATGATGTATGCTTATCTTTCTTGTGGCTTTACATGTCATGCTAACGAATGAATGAATGAATGAATGAATGAATGAAGTATTATATAATGTAAAGCGAAAGATAAAGAAAGAGGAACATGAAGTAAGAATGCATGCATTAAAGAATGATGAATGAACGAAAGAAAGGCTTGCAAGCATATTATTGGGGTGAGCGACTTTGTGTTGCAAAAGACTCGGATGAAGTGCAATCGTTTAGATTGCCTATGAGGTGAGCAACCTCGCCGTTGCAAAAGACTCGAGTAAGAGCTATCGTGATGTTGCCTTGGGGTGAGCAACCTTGTTGTTGCAAAAGACTCGGATAGCTTGCTATCGTGATGGGCAATTGGGGTGAGCAACCTTAGGGGTGCAAAAGACTCGGATAGTGAGCAATCATTGAGATTGCCATTGAGGTGAGCGACCATGTGGTCGCAAAAGACTCGGAAGACAGAATGAACGAAAAGAACGGAAGATAATGAATGATGATGAAAGATAATAATGATATTATCTGTATATACGTATGTTGCATGATCACATGATAAAGGAATGGTTTTTAATGAAAGTAAAGTATGTTTTATTATTAAAACTAGAACTCACTCAGCAACGCTGACTTTTATTGCATTTTCCAGTTGGCAGGTAAATGATTGCTGAGGATGGCATGGCGAAGCTACTCGGCTCTTTTGGGATGGCATCCAATTATATAGCTTTTGTGATGTAATGCAAAACATGAATTTTGTAACCGGATAATGATGTATTAATTGGCAAAAGTAACTATAATGAAATGTGATGTCATTTTTGAATGTTTCCGCTGCAATGTTTTCTTAATGGAATTGTAATTATATGTTTTATGTGCGATGAATGACCAACTGTAGGCGTCCCGGGAACGGGGCCTTACAAGCAATAGGGGCTGTTCCTAGCATTAATTCAATTTTGAATTCTACTTGACGTGGGGGTGGTAATCCAGGTAATTCATCCGGGAATACATCTGAATATTCATTGACAATTGGAACATCTTTCAGGTTTACTTTGTCCATCTTAGTGTCAACAATGTGAGTCAAATAAGCCAAACATTTCTTCCTTAGGCATTTTTGTGCATTTTTACAAGAAATTATTTTTATGGTGCCCCTAGGTTTTTCACCATATATGCACAGTGTTCTATCCTCATTAACTAAAGGGATTTTGATCATCTTCTTACCACATATTATTTCAGCTTGATTCTTACTTAACCAATCCATTCCTACAACAATATCAAATCCTCCTAAATCAATAGGGATCAAATCTATATTGAAATAGTTTTCATCTAAATTCATGGTACAATTAGGAATGATTTCATAAGCTTCGATTATCTTACCATCCGCTAATTCTATCATATATTTTTTATTTAGCTTTTCTGTGGTCAAGTTAAGTAGTGGCCTAAATGTATTTGAAACAAAGCTACGGGTTGCTCCAGTATCAAATAATACAGTAGCATACTGATCGTTTACAGGGAACGTACCCGTGACAACTTCTGGTTCGTGTGACATCTCGTAATTTCGTTAACGTGGAAGTTAATTTTGTTAAATTCTAAAAGGACCTTTTTATGCCATTTTGAAACTTTGAGGTTTGTTATACTTAATAGTTAAATTGGTGATTAACAAATTAACATAATAATGATAACATTATAAGTATTATAATGTTCATTTATTTATTTTTAGATGATGATAACCTTAAATAAAATAATTTTCTTTTAATAATATCAATAACCATAATAATATTAATATTAATAATAATAATATTAATAACAATAATGTAAATGATAATAATATTAAAAATAATAAAGTTGTATAACTTTAAACTTGTAATTAATAGGTTTATTACATAAAATAATAACCTTTTAGAACTTCAGGGATTAAATTGTAATTAATTTTAACTTAATCCAAAACTTTAAAACTTAAACGGTAACCTTTGCTAAACCACAGGGACCGAAACTGTAAATTTAATAACCCAAACCAATTCCCCCCTTTGTTCCCCGACTTTCCGGCGAGCCCCCGGCCACCGGCGGCCGCGGCTCCGGCAAGGTCTTAAACCGGGTTTCTCGCCTTGGTTTCGACCCCAGGTTACACCAAAATGTTCGTGAGGCAAAATCCAACCGTTGGGTACATTTTAATTAAGTTAAACATCGGTTACAGGAGCGTTCGAGCTCGTGTAACCGCCGATCAACAAGGCTATAACATTCGGGCATTAAACGCTAATAATAATCAAATTAAATACACCTACACGATCGTTTAACCATGCCTAAACCTCTACACAACGTAATTCTATCTGAAAAACACGAAAACCATCTCATTCAACTCATCATCTTCATCGGACCTGCAACATAGTCGAGGTCCATCTTCGGAGCATCTTTGAATACAATTGATAAAGGGCTTCTGTTCCTCATCAACCTTGGAAGCTTTATCATCCATTAATTGAACCATATCAACATTGCTATTACGAATTCTGACTAGCCATCAGTCGCGACTATACCTCTTATGGTTCATCATCAATTCGAATACAAGCATGTAAGTTATGCATATCATTATGCTCGATTTCACATGGGGAATCAAAGCCCTAAGTTTAATTTCATTAACATCAACGATTTGATGTTCAATTTGGTCCAAATCGTTTTAGGGTTCATATGGAAATTGGGGGTTGAACCATTTAATGTTTAAAGGATTTAAAAAGAGAATTATAACCGAATATGGGCTATAGCCCAACTGGTAACTCAGGAACCTATTTGGCAAGAGGTCCCGGGTTCGAACCGGGCCTCTGCCATTCTTTTGTTTTAATTGGTTTTTTGTATAATTTATGATTTAGATTATACTAATAAATTACAATAATAATTATTTTGTTAATTAAAATATTTCAGAAAATACTAAGTTAATTTTTAAAGGTTTAAACACATATAATTCTTAGATTTAATTAATTAATATATATATATATATAAATTGTTACTAAGTTATTTATGTTATAAATATATTATGATTCAATGATTATTTAAATAATTAATTATGTAAATGGTTATTGAATTAATTATTTAAATAATTAATTATTCAATAATATATTTAACCATTTTAAATCATAGGTAGTTTATAAATTTACACGGTAACTTTTATTTAAATTTTTGAAATTGTAAAACCATGTGATTTGTTTTGCTCTTATATTTTTAGGCTTTGTATTATATTATAAAAAAACCTTTGTGGGAAAACGTTTTAAAAGCTCAAAACGCTATAAAATCATTTTAAATAATTTTAACGTCCTTTAAATAAGTATTTAATTAATTACCTCTTTTCACATATTATACTTGATCTTTATTTAAAACAATAACCTAAATTGTTGAATCATTTTAATTATTACTGGTATTAATTGATTTATACCATCCTTGTTAAATTAAAATGTAAGCGATCCATTATTTTATTATCTAAACCCCCAAAATCCAAATTGAAACCCTAGTTCACACTTATTCGTTAATCTTATTATTTAAACTTAAAACTTGTAAATATACATATTTAGGTACCTCGTGAAGGTTTACTTTGGAACGTCGCTTATTATTCATATTAAACCTCTCTTATATACTTATTGAACATGTGAGTTTCCTTATACCCTTTTTTACTTTATTTCACACTATTTTGGGGTAAAACATGATACTTATACATCATACACTTATAAACGTTTGAGACTTGTAAAGCACTTGCAATTCATCTTAATTTTTGTCATGGTTATTTGTGTGTTGTAAGTGATTATATGAGATACATAGTTTGTTTACAATCATTAACTATTGCTAGCCTGGCGACGTCTTAGATCTTTGGGCCTGACAAGCCTATTTGGTGCTAAAGTCGAGGTATTGCCGACTCCTAGGGGCCGTACGCTTGTGCACTAGGGAACCAAATACACTTAGCCAATCTTTTATACTTGTAATCAAGTCGAGGTTTGGTTGTAACGATATGTGTTCTATAACCTTACTAGCTTATAACCTATGACATGAATTGCTACTTGTAACTTTTTTCATATTATGTATGAAAACCTTGGAAACTCACCAACTATTTATAGTTGACCTTTTATTTTTATCATGTTTCAGGAAAACCCCCAAGTTTGAAGTGAACTTATGTTGCTGGCATATTTTAGGACTTGGACCTAGTTAATAAACAAAATGATTATGTTTGTTATTTCATGTTGAAACTTATTTCATTATTGAGACTTATGCTTGTAATGTAATTTTGAAACTTATGTATAATATATTTGGATTTAATAATAGCGTTATGTGGCTGTGAACAATCTTAACCCTCACATCTCGACGTTTCCGCCGTCAAGGTTGGGGTGTGACAGAGTGGTATCAGAGCCACTCCTGTGCCATCCGGGATGTGGGGCAGAAACTCATCGAGGACGATGAGTCCCTAAGGGGGGGTGATTGTAACACCTAATGGCAACCTCCCACATATACGTTGGGGCAAAACCTCATCGAGTGCGATGAGTCCCTTATGGGGGGTGATTGCAACACCTAGAGGCGTACCTCCCACATTGTCCGTGGACAGGAGAGATTCCTGACTCATAAGTAATGACCTGCCTCTTAAATCATCGACGCGTTTTGGGCTTAGTTGGCTGTGGAGCCTAAAAAACTCCACAGTTAAGCGTGCTCAGGTGGGAGTAGTACCAGGATGGGTGACCCCCTGGGAAGTTTTCACCTGGGTAACCAAAAACAAATCCGTGAGCTCTTAGTGAGCAAAGCGGACAATATTGGTGATTACGAGGGGCCGGGGTGTTACAGATTGGTATCAGAGCCCATAACTATAGGGATTTAGGTTATTAGAAATGGTGACCTAGACTATAGTTGCATGAACCTCATAGAAAGATTCTTATACCTTTGTGCTTATATGTTGTTTGCATGCTACATAATGCTATGCCTTTTGTGCAACTGGATGCCTTAGCATAGGATTGCCTTATGTATGCTTAAACTTAGTTACTTGTCTCCCTAAACTTAACTTTAACTCTGTGACTCTCCCCGACAAATGAACTTCCTGAATCTATTCTCAACGACGTGTGGAATCTACACTTATCATCGTGGGTTCAATTCCTTAGACTCTATGTCTAATCTATGAAAATCTCATCAAGGTTTTGATTTCATAAACCAAAGAAATTTGTGTGACACATAGACACCTGTATTCTGGATTTCCTGGCAAAAGGCCTTCGGGCTAAGGCAAGCATATCGTATAAATCTCATTGTGAGACCAGTTATGCTTACCTGGGGATTTCTGGGATGAGTGATAAACTATGGTCAACATACACAAGTCTCTAAGGCAAATGGGTCAATTTACCTTGACGTGTCAACGATTCCAAATGGTAATACGTTACCAAATGGAACCATCCTCTTCGAATCTTAAAAATCTTTGATTCCTTGAACTCGTATTACTTCATTCTTATCATACATAATGTTCGTGTTAATATTGAACCTAACCGACATTTCAACTCTTACGTTTAAACACCGTTACATGTTGAGCGTTTCGTGAAACTATTTCTATATCTTGACCAACGTGAACATGGATCTTAATATACCCAAAGCTATTGGGAATATAAACCAAATGGTCCTCAAAAACTTTAAACCGTTACTTATGGTTCTCAAGTCTTCTTAAGGATGCGTCCCATAACTAAGAACATGCAATGCTATAGGTGGAATTCCTACATCTCGAGATACTTTGTCTAGGCAAAGTGTGAATGGTGATTTGACTCGATCATTGAATCCATTCATTTGACCCGAAACCCTTGAGATGAGTGATCACTTATAAGTACGTGTGTCTTCAATAAGGTTATGTTTGACCTCACATCTTGAGAAGTTCGTGTAATTCCTTCAATTGTGAATCGAATGTTCACATCTCGTCGTGGTGTTGAATCACTCTTGTCATTGATTTATTCTTCCCGATTTAAACCATTCAAGATTTGAACACCATCATAACTAATTCTGTTACCTCGAACTTTGACCTTAAATTTTGTAAGCATGAATTTTCCTTTTTGTTACAATGATGTAACTTGAAATTTTTTTCGAATTTCCAATTGATATTATTTTCCTCTCGTCGTTAAGTCAAACTCCGTACCGTCTGCACCGTGAGAGATGCAAGTGTTTGCAAGTCAGCTTATGACTAAGAACACGCGTATCTCCTAAATGATTCCAACTCATCAAAACAGGGGTGATTCCCTTACTTTGATGATTCTCTATTCGTTCGATAAATGGTTTCCAATTGTGTGTTTTATGAAATTTCATCCTCTGGATTAGGGTGATTTCCTTATCTTGAGGATTGACCTCAATTATTCTCATAGGAACTTGCATTTCACAAATGACATGATCTCATCAAAATAGGATTGAAACCCGTACTTTGGTGACAAATGTCAATCTTCGATTGTTTTCTTGCTACGAAATTCAATCATCAAGATAGGCGTGAATTCCATACCTTAATGATAATATCATCTTTATGAATTGTATTTGTACAAATGAGACGACTTCATCAAAGTAGGAGTGAATTCTGGATTTTGATGAAGAAGTTCATCTCGTTATACTTTGTTTTTGTAAAACTTCACCGTTAAGATAGGAGTGACATCCCTTACCTTAATGGTGAGTTACCTCGTCTTATTTCTGTGGATCCTCAACAAGGAGTTGGGATCGAATTTTTTTTTTATTATTTGGTAAGTTAGCGGTCATACCCTGGGAATGCACCATCAAGTTAGGAGTGAAAACCGCACCTTGATGACTATTCTCATTTCTTGATCTCCAACTTACCAAGGTTTTAATCAAGTGACAAGAAACATGTAGTAACTTGAAGGGTGAACCAATGTTAGCGTTTGGACCTATCAAGCCAAAGCATGATTTCTGAACTTGAAAGGAGACCCGATCACTCTAGGTTGATTTTGATTCCGAGCCATTTAAATTCTTAAATTGATTTCTTTCCCTTATCCTTATATTTTGATTTGATCTAGCTATATCGAACCATTTATTCCCTATTTATCAGCTTTCATTTTGAGATATCATCAACACATGATTGTGTGATGGTAGTCTTCTTAAACAATCTTTCTACTAAATGAAGACATTATCAACTTGTGGTTATGTCTTTTTAGTCATACGAATGTTCTCAACTGTACTTATGGTTTTGACTAACGAGACTCGTTATTACTTACATTGTGATGTGGAGGTTTATAAACCTTCGTAACTTGTAGTCATGGGTTTGGCATAAAGGAAAAGACGTAACTTGGTATGTATCCAAGTGTCTTGCCTTCACATATGACAAGACCTAACATTCGTGATCCTATGGATCTCCAGTTTAACTTTTCATTCACTAAGTGTCTCTTATCTTAGCTGTCATGATGACAATTGGTGCATTATAGACCGATTGGTTAATTGCATATCAACTCATGCGGGATAACGGGTCGAGAAATTTGCTTGTATCTATCTCAAATAGTCGTATACCGTGGTATGTCGTTAAATATCGATCATTAATTTGGATGATCAATTCATTTTCTACTTTTAATAATATTCCTAACCATCGTCGTGAACTTATTTCACAATCTTCGCACATCGTATTACTCTTAAACCGATGATTGGACAAACGAGAGATACATATTCACAAGATATGCGTTAAGATCGTTTCATATAGTGACGTTTGGGATTCTTAAATCCTGACGGTTAACATTTCTTATCATTGTTAGTCTTTTATTGATTCCTAGACATCATTATACTACGAAGTTATATTCTTGAAGTTGTGACTTATAAATCTAAGGTACCACGGTAACTCATCATCGTTTCCCAGCGTTTCATCTCAACACATCTCGCGCTTATTATGTTAGGAATCTTGTAAGATTCCATGAAGAGAAGCGTTTCACCTGTAATCAAACGTCGAACACTGTTCGTTGAACACTCACTTTTCTTTACAATTCCTTTGTTTCATTTAAGTTCATTTTTAATTTCGGGACGAAATTCTTTTAAGTTGGGGAGACTGTGACATCTCGTAATTTCGTTAACGTGGAAGTTAATTTTGTTAAATTCTAAAAGGACCTTTTTATGCCATTTTGAAACTTTGAGGTTTGTTATACTTAATAGTTAAATTGGTGATTAACAAATTAACATAATAATGATAACATTATAAGTATTATAATGTTCATTTATTTATTTTTAGATGATGATAACCTTAAATAAAATAATTTTCTTTTAATAATATCAATAACCATAATAATATTAATATTAATAATAATAATATTAATAACAATAATGTAAATGATAATAATATTAAAAATAATAAAGTTGTATAACTTTAAACTTGTAATTAATAGGTTTATTACATAAAATAATAACCTTTTAGAACTTCAGGGATTAAATTGTAATTAATTTTAACTTAATCCAAAACTTTAAAACTTAAACGGTAACCTTTGCTAAACCACAGGGACCGAAACTGTAAATTTAATAACCCAAACCAATTCCCCCCTTTGTTCCCCGACTTTCCGGCGAGCCCCCGGCCACCGGCGGCCGCGGCTCCGGCAAGGTCTTAAACCGGGTTTCTCGCCTTGGTTTCGACCCCAGGTTACACCAAAATGTTCGTGAGGCAAAATCCAACCGTTGGGTACATTTTAATTAAGTTAAACATCGGTTACAGGAGCGTTCGAGCTCGTGTAACCGCCGATCAACAAGGCTATAACATTCGGGCATTAAACGCTAATAATAATCAAATTAAATACACCTACACGATCGTTTAACCATGCCTAAACCTCTACACAACGTAATTCTATCTGAAAAACACGAAAACCATCTCATTCAACTCATCATCTTCATCGGACCTGCAACATAGTCGAGGTCCATCTTCGGAGCATCTTTGAATACAATTGATAAATGGCTTCTGTTCCTCATCAACCTTGGAAGCTTTATCATCCATTAATTGAACCATATCAACATTGCTATTACGAATTCTGACTAGCCATCAGTCGCGACTATACCTCTTATGGTTCATCATCAATTCGAATACAAGCATGTAAGTTATGCATATCATTATGCTCGATTTCACATGGGGAATCAAAGCCCTAAGTTTAATTTCATTAACATCAACGATTTGATGTTCAATTTGGTCCAAATCGTTTTAGGGTTCATATGGAAATTGGGGGTTGAACCATTTAATGTTTAAAGGATTTAAAAAGAGAATTATAACCGAATATGGGCTATAGCCCAACTGGTAACTCAGGAACCTATTTGGCAAGAGGTCCCGGGTTCGAACCGGGCCTCTGCCATTCTTTTGTTTTAATTGGTTTTTTGTATAATTTATGATTTAGATTATACTAATAAATTACAATAATAATTATTTTGTTAATTAAAATATTTCAGAAAATACTAAGTTAATTTTTAAAGGTTTAAACACATATAATTCTTAGATTTAATTAATTAATATATATATATATATAAATTGTTACTAAGTTATTTATGTTATAAATATATTATGATTCAATGATTATTTAAATAATTAATTATGTAAATGGTTATTGAATTAATTATTTAAATAATTAATTATTCAATAATATATTTAACCATTTTAAATCATAGGTAGTTTATAAATTTACACAGTAACTTTTATTTAAATTTTTGAAATTGTAAAACCATGTGATTTGTTTTGCTCTTATATTTTTAGGCTTTGTATTATATTATAAAAAAACCTTTGTGGGAAAACGTTTTAAAAGCTCAAAACGCTATAAAATCATTTTAAATAATTTTAACGTCCTTTAAATAAGTATTTAATTAATTACCTCTTTTCACATATTATACTTGATCTTTATTTAAAACAATAACCTAAATTGTTGAATCATTTTAATTATTACTGGTATTAATTGATTTATACCATCCTTGTTAAATTAAAATGTAAGCGATCCATTATTTTATTATCTAAACCCCCAAAATCCAAATTGAAACCCTAGTTCACACTTATTCGTTAATCTTATTATTTAAACTTAAAACTTGTAAATATACATATTTAGGTACCTCGTGAAGGTTTACTTTGGAACGTCGCTTATTATTCATATTAAACCTCTCTTATATACTTATTGAACATGTGAGTTTCCTTGTCCCCTTTTTTACTTTATTTCACACTATTTTGGGGTAAAACATGATACTTATACATCATACACTTATAAACGTTTGAGACTTGTAAAGCACTTGCAATTCATCTTAATTTTTGTCATGGTTATTTGTGTGTTGTAAGTGATTATATGAGATACATAGTTTGTTTACAATCATTAACTATTGCTAGCCTGGCGACGTCTTAGATCTTTGGGCCTGACAAGCCTATTTGGTGCTAAAGTCGAGGTATTGCCGACTCCTAGGGGCCGTACGCTTGTGCACTAGGGAACCAAATACACTTAGCCAATCTTTTATACTTGTAATCAAGTCGAGGTTTGGTTGTAACGATATGTGTTCTATAACCTTACTAGCTTATAACCTATGACATGAATTGCTACTTGTAACTTTTTTCATATTATGTATGAAAACCTTGGAAACTCACCAACTATTTATAGTTGACCTTTTATTTTTATCATGTTTCAGGAAAACCCCCAAGTTTGAAGTGAACTTATGTTGCTGGCATATTTTAGGACTTGGACCTAGTTAATAAACAAAATGATTATGTTTGTTATTTCATGTTGAAACTTATTTCATTATTGAGACTTATGCTTGTAATGTAATTTTGAAACTTATGTATAATATATTTGGATTTAATAATAGCGTTATGTGGCTGTGAACAATCTTAACCCTCACATCTCGACGTTTCCGCCGTCAAGGTTGGGGTGTGACAGTTCGTGCCGAGCTTCTTCTGCCTGCATTATGAATGCTCCCCCCCGAGGGTTGTTCTGATTAGTCGGTGCCTTTCCTTTCAGCTGTGGGCATTCGTTCCGGCGATGATTTTCATTCCCACATTGATAGCAGACCGGTTTTGGATTTGCAGGGTTTTTGCAGTCTCGGGATATATGTCCCTTTTTCTTGCAGTTGTAACAAATTACCATCGCACAATTGCCTTGATGGTATCTTTGGCAAGTGTTACACCATGGCTGGTTTTCTGTCTGGGGTTTCTTTTCCCGTGTCATTCCTAGGTAGTTTCGAGGAGGCTGTCTAACTATTCGTTTCTGAGGGGTTCCCTTAAATCTTCCCCCTGGGTTATCATCACTCCACTTTCTCTTTTCTCCAGATCTAGGGTTACCTAGTGATCCATTTCTTATCATCTCATCTGTCAGACTTCCTGATAAACTTACAGTATCTTGAAAAGTCTTGGGCCTAGCTGATTTCACTAATCCCCTTATTTGTGGTACTAGTCCCCAAATATATCTTCCTATTCTCTTTGATTCTGGGGCCACTAGATGTGGTACTAACCTCGAGAGTTCATTGTACCTGTCGGTATATTCCCGATGTGCTGCTCCTTTCATTTCTAAAGCTAAAAACTCAGTTTCTAATTTTTCTATTTCATTATAAGGACAGTATTTCTCTATAACCAGATTCCTGAATTCCTCCCAACTCAACTCATTCATAATGTGCCTACCTTTAGTGGTCATCTCCATCTTCCACCAGGATTGTGCTTCCCCTTTCAATGAGTGTGAAGCAAACAAGGTTCTGTTGTTATTGGCACATTTGCTGATTTCCAGAGTTGACTGCATTTCATCTAACCAGCGTAGAGCCTGTACTGCTCCGCCTTTACCATCAAATTCTCGAGGTCTACATGACATAAAGGCTTTGTAGGAACATCCCTTCTCTGTTATAATAAAGTTATGAATATAGATACATGCATACGTGACCTCTTGAGTTTGCATGCAAGCATATAATGAACAATACTCGTATTCATGTGATGTGTATATGTTTCTTAACAAAAGATGGTATATGCACACGTAAAAGGGTATGCATGCGACCATGCATACGTATACATATATATATGTGAGCAACATACTTATGTAAATAAAATAAAAGCATGCATACGTACATGTATGTAGAGAAAATACACATATATATGTATTACCCTAGGTGTGGCTTAGAATTTTTTTAAATGAACTTAGTGCATAAAATTTCTTAATCTAGGGTTGTCACAATATAAATAAACATATGCGGTTTTAGACTTGTAGAACAACTATTTCATAAGACGAAATGTTTTGATTACGAATATATATTTTGTGTTATTTACTCGATAATAATATTGCTTGCAATTATATTATTAACAATTATAATATTATTTTATATTCGTATTATATTTATCATTATTAAAAGTACTATTTCTATATCCGATGCATTTATTATTACTTTAATTACTATTAATAATTTTATAATAATCATTATGATCGTCGTCAACATCATTATTATTGTTATTATTATTATTACCACTACATTCAACCCATTCATATAGATTGAAGGAATTGAATTAAAATCTATCATGAAGTTAACATACTGTCCTATTGCATCCAAAAATCAGGGTGAAATCACCATTTTGTCATCCATGAATGTTTTATATGATAATATAGACAAGGCATGTGAACATGGTGTTTTAGTTATGTATGGCTTGTTTTTTTCACCTTGTCATAATAACATGGCATTTTTACAAGTTATTTCATTGTTACAAACTGTTAGTATATGTTGTGACAACCCTAAATTCAAGGTTAGGTAATTTAATACTTCTTATAAATTATTAGTAAATGTTTGTATCATTTAGAATATGATTGAGGTAATTTCCTTTTGACTATATGGATCCTTAAGTGTGTATTTGTGCATGCATGCATGTATGCATGGGTGTTTACGTATGTATATATATAAAAGTTGTATGATTACCTTCTTAGCATAATATAATTAGTTAACTTTATATCCAATGTTTTAATTATACGTAATATAGTAAGAACTTAAACTAAATTAAACATAACCAAACACCACCAATAAGATTATCTCAAGAAACCTTTTAACAAAACTAAAGTTAACCAAAACTTAAGTCACATAAACACCCACTTAAGCAATCACCATCGGTTCATCAAAAGCACCCGAATAACCACTAAGCTAAACTATTAACTCCCTAAACCCACCCTTAAATGGTTAAACACTAAGCAATCCCCTTGACCGCCACCTATCATGGTCTAGACACCAAGCAAACCCACAAACCGCCACCTATCTCTAGTGGGTAACTAAGCAATCCAAAGGGCACCACCTCACCACCCTAGTGCTAGATGTAATCATATCTAGCTCCCCTACATAAGGCTCAGCCGATAGGTCACCCACAACCATCATTCTCTCAAACAACACACCACCACCCCATCACTCTCAATCCTCCATCCCTCGGCTTCTGCATATCCACGAGCACCCTCACTATGAACCACCATGAATCCCCATAACACAACCATCAATCGGCCCCAAGATTGGCAACACACTACAACAAAAGAAGGCTAACGCAACCCCGATAAAATGTTACATTTGGTCCTAAAAAGGTTGAATTACACCTAAAGAAACCTTTTACCTAGGGTTGCATCAGGTGCAGTTGCATTAGACCTAAAGCAACTTTTTTGTTACATAATGCAACATTTCTAAAAAAGTTGCTTGTATTATTCAAATGCAGCTCTTTTATGATGCAACTTTTTAAACATTCAAATGCAACTTTTTTTTAACTTATAGATGCAACTTTTTTAACATAAAAATACAACCTTTATTATAGCTTTATTTACAATAATTCAACCTTTTCCATACTCTAAGCAACCATTATTATATTTTTGTTATAAAAAATGTAACGTTTTATAAGGTAGATGCAACTTTTTTTTACAATTTTAGTTACAATAAATGCAACTTTGTTTACACTCAAATGCAACCTTATTGCACCATTGTAAGCACTACAATTACTATTAATATGTTTTACTATATAAGTTATGCCATAACAATAATAATATAGATATCATAGATTGTCGTACAATGCACTTTAACATATATGTTCGAACTGAAAATAATACTAGCTAAAACAAAGTTGCAAATTACAATTATAAAAAGTACTTAGAACCTCCCACTCATGTTAAATATTCTTGAACTCCAAGAGGTAGTTTCTCCATAAGCTTTCGCACCATAGA
>CM046038.1:52210926-52408426 GCA_025215565.1 Flaveria ramosissima
GTAGGAGACATAAAAATAGTGTTTACAACTCAGTTTATAGTCGATCCTGATTTGTGACTATTAGGTCTGTGATATAATGGTTGCAACGCCCACACGATATGCACAAAAGCTAACTCGCAAAACTGTCAAAATTGACCATCATTGCCCATAGTGTCGCCGACAATGTTAGAGGTTACTATTGGCAGCGTGGTTGGCAGTTTTGCCTAATTTGCATTAAGACTTCCTACTATCTCATAGCTAATTATCATCATTCATAAGTGTTATCTTTTTACTTGTCGTCACCATGAATGCCAACATTGGAAATGTCACTAACCAATCATTGGCTGACCATGGTATATGTGTTGTCACAAACCTGGATCTATCAAGTGTAGATTCATTGGAGTCTCACCAAGTGTCTTTGGATGAATGTTCGTAAGGAACTCATTGATTTTAATCCTAAACCCTAATTTTTTATGTCTAATTTGTTTTGTCTTTACCCCCATGAAGACTAGATCTATGGTTTTTTAGGTGATTAACACGTGCAAATCCGTGTTTTAAAATAAAAACCCTAAATTTTGCCAAAAACCTAAGTTGGTTGTTTTCAAGCTTTCTCTCTCTATAACCTCATCTATACAAATTTTTATCTTACTATTCTAATAAAAAGGTAAATGAGGTGCCACGTGTCAGCACCACAATCAATGAGATGACACGTGTCAGCACCACAATCAGTCTCATCAAAATTTTCCCGCCTCTCTCTCCTATTAAATAATTACCTTAATTACTAATAATATTATTTTAATACTTTTTAATAATTAGTAAATCAAGAGAGAAATCTTTTTATTTTAGTTATATCTAAATAAATTGATAATTTTAAATTATCAAATTTGGGAGTTGTAATAAAAAAACTTTTAAAAATGACATTTTTAATACGGTTTGTTTTAAAATAAAATATTATTTTCAATAAAAGAAATTTAAAAATACAATTTTAAAAAGTTGATATTACCGTTTTTTTTATTTCAGTCCTATCATATCTTAAAATATCATTGTTTAATTAATAAATTTATTATATTAATATTTTATTTATTTAAACCGTGTAATACACGGGTTTACTAAAACTAGTATACAATAAAAGAAAGGATTTCAGCCACATGTCAAGATTTTAGCTTATATGTTGCCACATGTCATCTTCATAATATATGATTGCCATGTGGCAATTTATTAGGAATATGATTTATAAAAAGAATCTTACAATTATGTTTAAATAATATTTAATATGTAATTAAATAACATTCTAAAATTAGGTTTTAAAATTTAATGAATGAATTGAAAATTAAAAAACTTTAAAGTTTTAATTTCATTCTGGCAATTAATCCAAGAATCTATTTAAAAATAACTAATTATTAGTCAAATTTTAAAACTTATAACTAACAATTTGAATATATAAATTGAACATATATAGTTCACAAAATTTTAATTCCAATAATAACAATCAGTCTAAGTAATTTGGGTTAATAAATTTAAATTTTGAAACTTTTTTATATTTTAATAATATCATATAATATTAGTATAAGAGAATATATCAGTATAAGAATCAACTTTCTTAGGTTTATACATGATTAGTATATTGATAAACCATCTAATTACCTTGGTCAACAAGATATTATTAGGAGACAAATCTTAACATATAATGATGTGATTCGTTTGTGGATGCAGACAAATTATAATAATACGGTAGAAACTTACGCTATTGAATTTATTGTGGTTGAGTAGGAGAAGAAATTGTTCAACTAATAAGACTGTTATCTTATTATTTTAATGTTTATCTTATAAAACATAGATGCTATGTATCCTTAAATTTTACATATTTAATTATAGGACATTACAATGCAATGAAATATTTTAAAAACATATTTTTTTAAGTTTGAGAAGTCGTTGACTGGATCTGGTTAAAAATTTGTATAAAAAGATGTTTTTAGATATTTTAAACATTAATATTATTTTTTATTTGTTTAATCCTTTCATTTTATTTACATATACAAATTTATTTAATCGATATTTACATGCGTGTATATTATAAACTTATTAATAGTCAATAATAATTTATATTTCTATTTATTTCTATTTAACTTTTTTAACCCGAGTAACATACTGGTGGTTATGCTAGTCTATATCTATAGAATATAATAAAAGAAGGTTTGGTATTGCCACATGTCATTTTTGTAAGCATTTTTATATTATTTTTCTTTTTAAAAGGGTATTATAGTTATTTAAACATTCATATTAATTTCTCTCTCTTATTAAAATCAATTTAATTAATTACTATCTCTCTCTCATTTAGATTTAAAATCAAACTTTTTTTTTAAAAATAGATTTTATTAAGAAACTAAAAATCACTAATTATACGTAATTTCTAATTAATAAACAATTTTTTTATAAAATATAACATTTTCTAAAACACTAAAGTTTTTTGAAAAAGATATTTAAGATCATCCTTCTTATACAAATTATATAAGGTGAAATTTTATAAAATTAGCAATATTATCAAAACAACAAAAATAATTAAAAGCTTAAAAAAGATCTTATTATTTACTTAAAGCAGCTATTTAATCGTAATTTCATTTATATTTTATCTTAAATTATGATTCTGTTAATTTTTTTATTCAACTCATGTAATACACGGGGTACTAACCTACTGAAATAGTCCAAGTTATAGAATATTCAATAGTTTTTTAAACAATAAACCAAACTAGCCGATCCAATCCAAACCTTTGACCGATTTTGCTAGGGTTTGGAGGTTCAAACAATTTATTTTTCTAAGAATTACTATAAACAACCATGTGATGAAAAAAATGGAAATATAACTAGGGGTGTTCAGAAATCCGAAATCCGAAAAAATCCGTAATCCGAACCGTATCCGAATTCGAATAAACCGATCCAAATTCTTATTCGGATATTCGGATCGGATTCCATCCGAATCCGAATTCCTTTTTCGGATTTCGGATCGGATTTCGGATGGCAAATTTTTTTTATTCGGGTTGTTCGGATTAATCGAATATCCGATTAATCCAAATAAGAAGCCCATTAGAATTTTTAAATTATATGTTACCCATTAGAATAACAAGCCCAATTTAATTTGTTACAACCCACAACTTAATAAGCCCACAACTTAATAAAATTAAGGATCGACATTGAGACATTGACTCCATCTGCTACCAGTTCATCCTCTTCCATTGTAGCCTCTTCCATCGCAGCCTCTTGCCCTCTTCCATCGTAGCCTCTTCCATTCACAGAATCGCAGCCTCCATCGCGGCCTCTTTCATTCACAGAATCACAATTTGCAGCCTCTTCCATCGTAGATTCGCAGCTCCATCGCGGCCTCTTCCATCGCAGATCCGCAGGTTATCTCGCAACTTTTCTTCTTTTACAAATTAAAAGTACAAAAAATATAATGGTGGGCAGAAATCGCAGCCACCTCCACCTTGCAACTTCTCTTCTTTTAAACGTTATAATTTGTGTTTTTATTATTAATGTAATCGATGGATTGACTTTTGTGAGCATTTGGTTTGTCATCTAACTGGAATTCTACAATCAATATGTTATATAAATTGTGTGGTTGTTATTAAATCAATATGTTATATGGATTGTGTGGTTGATAATAATATGGTTTAGGTAACAATATGATAAGAGTATGGTGATTAAATCAATATGTTATATGTTATAACAGCATGGTTGTTATTAACAATCTTTTATTACTTATTAATGCAATGTGGAAGAAAACATTAAAGATCGTGACAAATTTGAAGAAGGTTATTAACTTTTCATTGTGTAATATTTATTTTTCACTAATTATTTTTATTACATCTACAAGTATAACTTCTAATTGTCTATTTATTGTTCTTGTAGAGATGAGAAAGATATCGATTGACTGAAAGAGTTGGTTGCGTGTTTGGTGGCGTGTTTGGTGTGCTTGTTGGGACAAGAAGACTTTGTTTTTTATTTTAATTTTCATGAATTATGGCGTGTTCACTAGACTACTTTTTGAAGTTTGAACTTTGTATTTGTGTTTAAGACTAATTCGAATTTTTTGGGTTTATTTGTTTCATTGTTAGGGATTCTAAACTAGTATAACTTGGGTTTATTTGTTTCATTGTTAGGGATTCTAAACTAGTATAACGTTAGAAACTAAAAAATAAACATGAACAAAAAATAGCAAAAAGTTTATTTGGATTTATTCGGATAGTTTAGGATTATTCGGATTTATCCTAATCCGATCCGAATTGAATTCGGATAGATTCGGATCGAATGAGTATATCCCTTATTCGGATCGGATCGGATTTCGGATAGGTCAGCAAAATTTCCATATCCGAATAATCCGAATAATCCGTATCCGATCCGATGAGCACCCCTAAATATAACATCTAGTGTGGTCATAAAGCCAGCTGTAAAAGACCATGATTTAAGCGACTACCGAAAACGGTTTAAAAGAGCCTTTATGACTTTATTAAGATGGCCATATTAATAGTAGTAATCTTTGCCATAATTCTAGCTAGTAAACTTCATGGCAAGGATTTTTGAAAACTAAATTCATTGTCTAATGCTAGAAATCTACAAAAACTTAGATTAATAATGATAAATAGGGCTGCAAATTAACGGGTTGAACGTTCAGAACAGTTTGTAAATCATTGGGCAGGAAGTTCGTTTATGTTCATTTGTTTATTAAATTAACGAACATGAGCAAAAGAATATCGTTCGTTTAGTTAAACGAACGAGCATGAACACAAGCCGCGTTTGTTCGTTTATGTTTATAAATGTTTGATATTGTGTTTGTTTATGTTCGTTAATGTCCATTCGTGAACGTTCGATAATGTGTTCGTTTATGTTCGTTAACATGTTTGTTTATATTTTTAATATTTGTGTCAGTTATTTTTATGACTACTATATCCAGTATTTTTTTATATTTATGTTAAGTATATATTTATTTTTGATTGATTTTGTGTAATGCTTATAATATAAATGTAAAAGTTACTCTAAAATAAATCTATAATCATTTGTATTCGTTTGTGTTCATGAACTTTTTATTCATCATGTTCATGAACATGTGTTCATTTACTTTTATTTATGTTTATTTGCATTCAGTAATGTTCGTTAATAGTTTATAAACAAGTTTATTTTTAACAAACGAACACGAACAAAGCTTTGTTTGCGTTCATTTGGTTCGTTAGCCGCCCTAATGATAAATCTACAACCCAAAATTTATGTATGTAAATATATTGATACGACACCAAATTGATTGAAGCCAATATAAACGACAACTGAAAATATAAAAAATGACATACATCTCAAGAACATTACAATAAATGTCACGTTCCTCTTATTTACATAATTAAACGTAGACAATCTTCCAAACTTCTAAAGAAGACACAACCATAGGTAAAAACAAATGCAATGTAAAACGACTGCTGAAATCCAAACAGGAAGTAGCTATCATCCAATTAGGCAAAAACGAATGCAATGCAAAATGAGCAAAGGGTATAATCATGTTGCTTTTTTATATTTATGTTAAGTATATATTTATTTTTGATTGATTTTGTGTAATGCTTATAATATAAATGTAAAAGTTACTCTAAAATAAATCTATAATCATTTGTATTCGTTTGTGTTCATGAACTTTTTATTCATCATGTTCATGAACATGTGTTCATTTACTTTTATTTATGTTTATTTGCATTCAGTAATGTTCGTTAATAGTTTATAAACAAGTTTATTTTTAACAAACGAACACGAACAAAGCTTTGTTTGCGTTCATTTGGTTCGTTAGCCGCCCTAATGATAAATCTACAACCCAAAATTCATGTATGTAAATATATTGATACGACACCAAATTGATTGAAGCCAATATAAACGACAACTGAAAATATAAAAAATGACATACATCTCAAGAACATAACAATAAATGTCACGTTCCTCTTATTTACATAATTAAACGTAGACAATCTTCCAAACTTCTAAAGAAGACACAACCATAGGTAAAAACAAATGCAATGTAAAACGACTGCTGAAATCCAAACAGGAAGTAGCTATCATCCAATTAGGCAAAAACAAATGCAATGCAAAATGAGCAAAGGGTATAATCATGTTGCCATGAGAAGTTGTAAAAGCATCAAGTTCGTTAAGAGGTCGTTTTTTTGAAATATTTTAAAAAGGGACCGGTGTGTATACTATTTCTTTCATCAAGTAATTGTTAGGATCCAGTTATGTCATATTGGTAAATTTAATCAAATGATCTCATATGTCGTCTACCATGTTTTGGGCAGGTGTGCATTTTGATCACACAAGTAATTAATTACCGTCTAGGGTTTAAGCTAAAATCGAAACCAGGTGCAAAACGGTCACAAAAGGCATACTTTTTAGTAATGATAGTTAGATTTTTTAGAACCAAAAGAATAAATAAAAATAATAAACACAAATAATTTTATACCATGTGTGTAGGAAGAGATAGACGTAGCAAATGTGAGAGATGGGGTGGAGGGTGGTCGTTTTCCTGTTAACAAACACACAAACAAGTCTTATTTTTATCAAAATAATTTCAACTAATTAAACATTAAATGAGATACCACCGTTATATCCATATATAGCTATTTTGTGGTATATAACTATTGAAAGGTCATTTAACCCAAAATTAGAATATTTGAACGAGTCATTAGACAACAAATTATAATCATCATCCTTTATTTTAGAGTAGAGACTTTCTAGCATGCTTCCTTTCTGTATATATTGGAAGTCTACTAAAAACACATAAAATAGACATATACATCTCAAGAACGTAACAATAAATGTCATGTTCCTTTTATTTACATAACTGAGCAAGTGTAGACAATCTTGCAAACTCCACTTGCTTCTCTTCCATGTTATATTTATTTATTCCCTGGGACGCAGAGCTCCGCACTTGACGTTAGGAATGTAAAACTTGACGCCATTTTGGCAATCCTGATTTTTACCACTAACGAACCCAATTCCTCCCATGTATTGTAATTCGATCACATCATGTCCACAAGAAGGTGCTTCGGCTTCAGGAGGAATGCAACATTTGGTACATTGGTTTTCATCTACTTTGATCACGCTATGTTGTCCCTTTGGGTAGTTGAACACTACATCCATCAACAATATTAGCAAGACATATATATGACAATAATAAAATTATCAAAAAAACGTGTATCGATCAATATATATACCAAGTTTGTCTCTCCTAAAGAATTCAATCTTATCGGCCCAGGCTTGGTAATCATAGCCTTGCACGCCCCAACCTTTATCATCTCCAACCACATACTGCTTAGTACCATCGTCTAGCTTAGTACCCTTACTACCACAACCAGGTGCACCACCACCACCACCACCACCGGGCCCAGCTGCTTCTAGTGAAGGATCTTCTGCCGGAACCAAAGTGGCTTGACAAACTATTGTTGCTACGAGGATGAACACACACAAATTTCTTTTAGCCATTTTGTTGCTTTGAAATCGAACAATGAAATCGATAAACTTATTTAAGTTGTTTTATGATTCTAGGATAGAACTTGGACGTCCAATATATACAGAAAGGAAGCATGCTAGAAAGTCTCTACGCCAAAAGAAAGGTATGATGATTAAAATTTGTTGCCTAATGACTCGTTCAAATATTCTAATTTTGGGTTAAGTGATCTTTCAATAGTTATATACCACAAAATAGCTATATATGAATATAATAGTGGTATCTCATTTAATGTTTAGTTAAAATTATTTTGACAAAAATAAGACTTGTTTGTGTGTTTGTTAACAGGAAAACGACCACCCTCCACCCCATCTCTCACATTTACTACGTCTATCTCTTCCTAAACACATGGTATAAAAATTATTTGTTGTATTCTTTTTATTATTTTTTTGGTTCTAAAAAATTTGACTATCATTACTATAAAGTATGCCTTTTGAGACCGTTTTGCGCCTAGTTTCGATTTTAGCTTAAACCCTAGACGGTAATTAATTACATGTGGACCAAAATTCACACCTGCCCAAAACATGGTAGGCGACATAAAAATAGTGTTTACAACTCAGTTTATAGTCGATCCTGATTTGTGACTATTAGGTCTGTGATATAATGGTTGTCACACCCACACGATATGCACAAAAGCTAACTCGCAAAACTGTCAAAATTGACCATCATTGCCCATAGTGTCGCCGGTAATGTTAGAGGTTACTATTGGCAGCGTGGTTGGCAGTGTTGCCTAATTTGCATTAAGACTTCCTACTATCTCATAGCTAACTATCATCATTCATAAGTGTTGTCTTTTTACTTGTCGTCACCATGAATGCCAACATTGGAAATGTCACTAACCAATCATTGGTTGACCATGGTATATGTGTTGTCACAAACCTGGATCTGTCCAAGTGTAGATTCATTGGAGTCTCACCAAGTGTCTTTGGATGAATGTTCGTAAGGAACTCATTGATTTTAATCCTAAACCCTAATTTTTTATGTCTAATTTGTTTTGTCTTTACCCCCATGAAGACTAGATCTATGGTTTTTTAGGTGATTAACACGTGCAAATCCGTGTTTTAAAATAGAAACCCTAAATTTTGCCAAAAACCTAAGTTGGTTGTTTTCAAGCTTTCTCTCTCTATAACCTCATCTATACAAATTTTTATATATAATAAAAGAAAGGATTTCAGCCACATGTCAAGATTTTAGCTTATATGTTGCCACATGTCATCTTCATAATATATGATTGCCATGTGGCAATTTATTAGGAATATGATTTATAAAAAGAATCTTACAATTATGTTTCTAATAATATTTAATATGTAACTAAATAACATTCTAAAATTAGGTTTTAAAATTTAATGAATGAATTGAAAATTAAAAAACTTTAAAGTTTTAATTTCATTCTGGCAATTAATCCAAGATTTTATTTAAAAATAAATAATTATTAGTCAAATTTTAAAACTTATAACTAACAATTTGAATATTCAAATTGAACATATATAGTTCACAAAATTTTAATTCCAATAATAACAATCCGTCTAAGTAATTTGGGTTAATAAATTTAAATTTTGAATTTTTTTATATTTAATTAATATCATATAATATTAGTATAAGAGAATATATCAGTATAAGAATCAACTTTCTTAGGTTTATACATGATTAGTATATTGATAAACCATCTAATTACCTTGGTCAACAAGATATTATTAGTAAAATAATTAACTTTCTTAAAAAATCTTAACATATAATGATGTGATTCGTTTGTGGATGCAGACAAATTATAATAATACGGTAGAAACTTACGCTATTGAATTTATTGTGGTTGAGTAGGAGAAGAAATTGTTCAACTAATAAGACTGTTATCTTATTATTTTAATATTTATCTTATAAAACATAGATGCTATGTATCCTTAAAGTTTACATATTTAATTATAGGACATTACAATGCAATGAAATATTTTAAAAACATATTTTTTTAAGTTTGAGAAGTCGTTGACTGGATCTGGTTAAAAATTTGTATAAAAAGATGTTTTATTTGTTTAATCCTTTCATTTTATTTACATATACAAATTTATTTAATCGATATTTACATGCGTGTATATTATAAACTTATTAATAGTCAATAATAATTTATATTTCTATTTATTTCTATTTAACTTTTTTAACCCGAGTAACATACTGGTGGTTATGTTAGTCTATATCTATAGAATATAATAAAAGAAGGTTTGGTATTGCCACATGTCATTTTTGTAGGCATATTTATATTATTTTTCTTTTTAAAAGGGTATTATAGTTATTTAAACATTCGTATTAATTTCTCTCTCTTATTAAAATCAATTTAATTAATTACTATCTCTCTCTCATTTAGATTTTAAAATCAAACTTATTTTTTAAAAATAGATTTTATTAAGAAATTAAAAATCACTAATTATACGTAATTTCTAATTAATAAACAATTTTTTTTATAAAATATAACATTTTCTAAAACACTAAAGTTTTTTGAAAAAGATATTTAAGATCATCCTTCTTATACAAATTATATAAGGTGAAATTTTATAAAATTAGCAATATTATCAAAACAACAAAAATAATTAAAAGCTTAAAAAAGATCATATCTTTTACTTAAAGCAGCTATTTAATCGTAATTTCATTTATATTTTATCTTAAATTATGATTCTGTTAATTTTTTTATTCAACTCGTGTAATACACGGGGTACTAACCTAGTGAAACAATAGTCCAAATTATAGAATATTCAATAGTTTTTTAAACAATAAACCAAACTAGCCGATCCATTCCAAACCTTTGACCGATTTTGCTAGGGTTTGGAGGTTCAAACAATTTATTTTTCTAGGAATTACTATAAACAACCATGTGATGAAAAAAATGGAAATATAACTAGGGGTGTTCAGAAAATCCGAAATCCGAAAAAATCAGTAATCCGAACCGTATCCGAATTCAAATAAACCGATCCAAATTCTTATTTGGATATTCGGATCGGATTCCATCTGAATCCGAATTCCTTTTTCGGATTTCGGATCGGATTTCGGATGGCAAATTTCTTTTATTCGGGTTGTTCGGATTAATCGGATATCCGATTAATCCGAATAAGAAGCCCATTAGAATTTTTAAATTATATGTTACCCATTAGAATAACAAGCCCAATTTAATTTGTTACAACCCACAACTTAATAAGCCCACAACTTAATAAAATTAAGGATCGACATCGAGACATTGACTCCATCTGCTACCAGTTCATCCTCTTCCATTGTAGCCTCTTCCATCGCAGCCTCTTGCCCTCTTCCATCGCAGCCTCTTCCATTCACAGAATCGCAGCCTCCATCGCGGCCTCTTTCATTCACAGAATCGCATATTTGCAGCCTCATCCATCGTAGATTCGCAGCTCCATCGCGGCCTCTTCCATCGCAGATCCGCAGGTTATCTCGCAACTTTTCTTCTTTTACAAATTAAAAGTACAAAAAATATAATGGTGGGCAGAAATCGCAGCCACCTCCACCTTGCAACTTCTCTTCTTTTAAACGTTATAATTTGTGTTTTTATTATTAATGTAATCGATGGATTGACTTTTGTGAGCATTTGGTTTGTCATCTAACTGGAATTCTACAATCAATATGTTATATAAATTGTGTGGTTGTTATTAAATCAATATGTTATATGGATTGTGTGGTTGATAATAATATGGTTTAGGTAACAATATGATAAGAGTATGGTGATTAAATCAATATGTTATATGTTATAACAGCATGGTTGTTATTAACAATCTTTTATTACTTATTAATGCAATGTGGAAGAAAACATTGAAGATCTTGACAAATTTGAAGAAGGTTATTAACTTTTCATTGTGTAATAGTTATTTTTCACTGATTATTTTTATTACATCTACAAGTATAACTTCTAATTGTCTATTTATTGTTCTTGTAGAGATGAGAAAGATATCGATTGACTGAAAGAGTTGGTTGCGTGTTTGGTGGCGTGTTTGGTGTGCTTGTTGGGACAAGAAGACTTTGTTTTTTATTTTAATTTTCATGAATTATGGCGTGTTCACTAGACTACTTTTTGAAGTTTGAACTTTGTATTTGTGTTTAAGACTAATTCGTATTTTTTGGGTTTATTTGTTTCATTGTTAGGGATTCTAAACTAGTATAACTTGGGTTTATTTGTTTCATTGTTAGGGATTCTAAACTAGTATAACGTTAGAAACTAAAAAATAAACATGAACAAAAAATAGCAAAAAGTTTATTTGGATTTATTCGGATAGTTTCGGATTATTCGGATATATCCGAATCCGATCCGAATTGAATTCGGATAGATTCGGATCGAATGAGTATATCCCTTATTCGGATCGGATCGGATTTCGGATGGGTCAGCAAAATTTTCATATCCGAATAATCCGTATCCGATCCGATGAACACCCCTAAATATAACATCTAGTGTGGTCATAAAGCCAGCTGTAAAAGACCATGGTTTAAGCGACTATCGAAAACGGTTTAAAAGAGCCTTTATGACTTTATTAAGATGGCCATATTAATAGTAGTAATCTTTGCCATAATTCTAGCTAGTAAACTTCATGGCAAGGATTTTTGAAAACTAAATTCATTGTCTAGTTCTAGAAATCTACAAAAACTTAGATTAATAATGATAAATAGGGCTGCAAATTAACGGGTTGAACGTTCAGAACAGTTTGTAAATCATTCGGCAGGAAGTTCGTTTATGTTCATTTGTTTATTAAATTAACGAACACGAGCAAAAGAATATTGTTCGTTTAGTTAAACGAATGAGCATGAATACAAGCCGCGTTTGTTCGTTTATGTTTATGAATGTTTGATATTGTGTTTGTTTATGTTCGTTAATGTCCATTCGTGAACGTTCGATAATGTGTTCGTTTATGTTCGTTAATATGTTTGTTTATATTTTTAATATTTGTGTCAGTTATTTTTATGACTACTATATCCAGTATTTTTTTATATTTATGTTAAGTATATATTTATTTTTGATTGATTTTGTGTAATGTTGATAATATAAATGTAAAAGTTATTCTAAAATAAATCTATAATCATTTGTATTCGTTTGTGTTCATGAACTTTTTATTTATCATGTTCATGAACATGTGTTCATTTACTTTTATTTATGTTTATTTGCATTCAGTAATGTTCGTTAATAGTTTATAAACAAGTTTATTTTTAACAAACGAACACAAACAAAGCTTTGTTTGCGTTCATTTGGTTCGTTAGCCGCCCTAATGATAAATCTACAACCCAAAATTCATGTATGTAAATATATTGATACGACACCAAATTGATTGAAGCCAATATAGACGACAACTGAAAACATAAAAAATGACATACATCTCAAGAACATAACAATAAATGTCACGTTCCTCTTATTTACATGATTAAACGTAGACAATCTTCCAAACTTCTAAAGAAGACACAACCATAGGTAAAAACAAATGCAATGTAAAACGACTGTTGAAATCCAAACGGGAAGTAGCTATCATCCAACTAGGCAAAAACAAATGCAATGCAAAATGAGCAAAGGGTATAATCATGTTGCCATGAGAAGTTGTAAAAGCATCAAGTTTGTTAAGAGGTCGTTTTTTTGAAATATTTTGAAAAGGGACCGGTGTGTATACTATTTCTTTCATCAAGTAATTGTTAGGATCCAGTTATGTCATATTAGTAAATTTAATCAAATGATCTCATATGTCGTCTACCATGTTTTGGGCAGGTGTGCATTTTGATCACACAAGTAATTAATTACCGTCTAGGGTTTAAGCTAAAATCAAAACCAGGTGCAAAACGGTCACAAAAGGCATACTTTTTAGTAATGATAGTTAGATTTTTTAGAACCAAAAGAATAAATAAAAATAATAAACACAAATAATTTTATACCATGTGTTTAGGAAGAGATAGACGTAGCAAATGTGAGAGATGGGGTGGAGGGTGGTCGTTTTCCTGTTAACAAACACACAAACAAGTCTTATTTTTGTCAAAATAATTTCAACTAATTAAACATTAAATGAGATACCACCGTTATATCCATATATAGCTATTTTGTGGTATATAACTATTGAAAGGTCATTTAACCCAAAATTAGAATATTTGAACGAGTCATTAGACAACAAATTATAATCATCATCCTTTCTTTTAGCGTAGAGACTTTCTAGCATGCTTCCTTTCTGTATATATTGGAAGTCCAATATTTATCCTAGAATCATAAAACAACTTAAATAAGTTTACTGATTTCATTGTTCGATCTCAAAGCAACACAAAAATGGCTACAAAAATTTGTTTGTGTTCATCCTCATAGCAACAATAGTTTGTCAAGCCACTTTGGTTCCGGCAGAAGATCCTTCACTAAAAGCAGCCGGGCCCGGTGGTGGTGGTGGTGGTAGTGCGCCTGGTTGTGGTAGTAAGGGTACTAAGCTAGTCGATGGTACTAAGCAGTATGTGGTTGGAGATGATAAAGGTTGGGGCGTGCAAGGTTATGATTACCAAGCTTGGGCGATAACATTGAATTCTTTAGGAGAGACAGACTTGGTATATTTATTATTTAATAAATAAGCATGTTTTTCTTAATAATTATATTAATGTTTTGTATATGTCTCGCTAACAATGATGATGGATGTAGTGTTCAACTACCCAAAGGGGCAACACAGCGTGATCAAAGTAGATGAAAACCATGTTGCATTCCTCCTGAGGCTGAAGCGCCTTCTTGTGGACATTATGTGATCAAGTTACAATACATGGGAGGAATTGGGTTCGTTAGTGGTAAAAACCAAGATTGCCAGAATGGTGTCAAGTTTTACATTCCTAATGTCAAGTGCGGAGCTTTGCGCCCCAAGGGAATAAATAAATAAATATAACAAGGAAGAAAGGTAAGTGGAGTTTGTAAGCTTGCTTAATTATGTAAATAAAAGGGATATGACATTTATTGTTATGTTCTTGAGATGTATATGTCTATTTTATGTGTTTTTAGTAGTCGTTTTTGTTGGCTATAGCCAATTTGGTGTCATATCGGGTATGAAACTTTTTGCCGTGATCAATAATTATATGTGAGTTAAGTGAATTGAATAATAATATATGTGTAATTATGTTTTAATATGGAGTCTCTATATTTTTATTATAAGCCTCATCAATTCCTAAAATTTTCAAGCATGAAATAAGAATTTCGTGTTTTACGACGCAAAGTTTGTTTTAAGAATGGATAGTTCATGAATTTGATTTGAGGATTACTAAGATACACACATGCAATTTCAATTTCACTTTTTGAAGGTCAAATTGGAATGATCGACCCTCAAGATAACTTGCATTAGATTTATTAGCAGTTAGAAATTGCCCCAAGTTCAACCCTTCATATTTTAAAATATTCAATGTTTTATTCGAAGTTAAAGTCTACACTTTTGGTCCCTTTTCAACATATTTCAACATTTTAGTCCAACTTTGGAGTGGATTAAACTAGACTAATGTAGATGTAACACTAACACTAAAACAAATAGGTGAAACGAAAAGGTAATTACAAATCCATGGTATCAAATCTTCATGAGCCGGTAGCACCTCTTAATGAATTAGTTTTAGACGTTGAACTCGTCTGCATGAGGCTTAACATATTCGATATCATTTTTATAGTACTGCAAAGGATATTGAGTTAGACATCCTCCTCCTACTTCTTTTAAAGTTCTTTTTGTTCTAAAACATACAATATGCACCCAAAGCGAGAGGGAGTTTGCGTAGAATGTTGGTTCTAAAGTTAATACAATATTTTGATAGCACTAACCTAAGAGGAGATTATTAGGCTTAAACTACTACATGCTAACGTTATCAAAATAATTAAACAAAGATTCTTTAACTCGTATGAAACTTTTATACGAAAACTTAGCAGTTGAAGTGTGAGTGTTAGTTATATTTGTAAGTAGACACCTTGAAGCATTTGTAATAGACATCTAGGGATTTCATGTACATACTTTGAGATCATTGAATAAAGAATTGAGGTTTTTGATTGATTCATCTTGTTGTAGTTAATTCCATCATTAAATTGAGCAAATTATAATTGAAACACGCTAGTATGATAACATCTCTTGAACACATAGAAGATACTTCAAACGATGAACCAAGAAGAAAATATTATTTTATAATTAGGACCATTAGTAGTCGATGATAGCATTTGATCAGATCTTATCGAACATTTATAACCATGATGTCTTTTTTAATAAA
This sequence comes from Flaveria ramosissima, assembly GCA_025215565.1. Lineage (NCBI taxonomy): Eukaryota > Viridiplantae > Streptophyta > Magnoliopsida > Asterales > Asteraceae > Flaveria > Flaveria ramosissima. Next base: position 52,226,651 of record CM046038.1, read on the forward strand.
CATTGGCTCTTTTATTTTTTATTTTCTTTGGCATTTTTTGATTACTAAAACTTCATTTTTAATTAAACATTGTAACAAAAGTAGTCTAATATAAATTTAATTATTTTTAAGATGATGTGGCATCTAAAGAAGATTGAATGAGAAACCGAACCATTAGAATTAAGGAAAGAAAATTGTTAATGTAACGATGATGTCATCTAAAACTAATAATCCTTAGTTCAAGTGGTTGAGGTAAGATACCGTAATTTTAAACAGGAGGAGGTTTTGGGTTCAAATTTTATCCGTGACAAAAATAAAAGCTTTGAGGTTGAGTCAGTGGTTTTTCACCTATGAGTTATATTCCAAGGGTGGTCATGAGTTTAGGAGTGATGGGGCAAACCGATATACAAGCTTTCTTTTGAGTACGGGACTAATGGGGACACACTAATATACAAGCTTTCTTTTGAAGACATGCCAAACTAGTAGCTCAAGATTTCTTACTCAGTAATAAAACGATTGATGAGTCATCAACCTATCAATGATCCAATTAATCGTATAAAAAATTAGTTAACATCCAGAAAGAAATGATGAAAACAAATAGAGTAGAATGAAACTGATGAGTTTGACCCCTTTGTACTAACTTTGAAGTTTGAAGAGCAAATGAAATGGTAATGGTGTTTGGGAAAGTGTTGTTTCAACAGTGCCTTTTTACCCCCACCGCCCCACGAACTCCATGACCCTTTCCAATTCAACACTAGCTGTTGAATTCCCATAAAGAAAAACAACACACACACACACACCTTCATCTTCATCATCTTCTTCTTCTTCTTCTTGATCTTCTTTGCATATCACGATTTTACTTCAAGAATCTTGATCCCCAACTTCAAAGGTACCAGCTTTGATCTTCTTGTTCTTCCACTCATCGATCTGTTCATGTTTTCTTATGTGAATCTGTTGCAGCTTGTATAAACTTGAAATGGGGGCTCAATTGTTCAGGAAGTATGTCAGCAATTCGATCGTATTTTGCTACAGATCAGTTGTTAGACACCCGTTTCTTGTGGGTATGTTTGTTTTTCTGTTTTCGATGTACCGATTGTTTCCTTTACTGTTTTCGATTTTGCTATCTGCTTCTCCTGTTCTTGTTTCCACTGCTGTTTTGCTTGGGACTCTGTTAAGTTTTGGTCAACCAAATATACCCGAAATCGAAAAGGAACCCGATTCGAAACCAACTGAAACTAATGGGAGTAGAATTGAGGTTGCAGATAGGTCATTTGAGGAGATGAGTAAGATTGATGATGATAATGATAATAATAATATTTGTGTAGAGGGTGAGGGTACTGTTAATTTGGTTGATGATGATGGTTTGTTGCAATTTGGGGAAGAAAAGAGTGAAAAGGATGAAGAGAGAGTGGTTTTGGGGAGTCGTTATTCTCCGCTTCAGCAGTCGGAGGATGAGCATATTGTGTTGGAAAGTGATAAGTTATGGGAGGGGTCTGCGGATCCGTTGAATTCTAATTCTGGTTTGTTGTGGAAAGGTGTGGAAGGTAATGGTCGTCGTGGTGATGATGATGATGATGAGGATGATGATGGTGATGGTGATGGTGATGGTGATGATGATGATGATGATGGTGATGATGAGGAGGATGATGATGGATCAGACTCTGGAGACTCAGGATCTGATGTTGCAGAAAGTTCTTCACCGGATGCATCAATGGCGGACATCATCCCAATGCTGGATGAGCTCCATCCGCTGCTTTCTGAAGAACAAGAAACTCATCAACCGTCTCACATGTCACATGATGGCACTGATGCGGTTTCAGAACACTCACTTGAATCGAGTGACACCAGTAGTGAGTCTAATGATGATACTGGTATTGAAAAGCATGAAAATTTGAAACATGAAGGTAAAGAATCGGAACATGTTGACAAAGAAGATGACACCAGATCTGCTATTACATGGACCGAAGATGATCAAAAGAATCTCATGAACTTGGGAACATCAGAAATTGAAAGAAACAGGCGGTTGGAGGATCTTATTGAAAGGCGAAGAGCACAGAAAAATGGAGATAGTGAAGATGAAGATACAGAATCGGAACACATTGACAAAGAAGATGACACCAGATCTCCCATTACATGGACAGAAGATGATCAAAAGAATCTCATGAATTTGGGAACATCAGATTTGGAAAGAAACCGACATTTGGAAAATCTTATTGAAAGACGAAGAGCACAAAAAGTTGGAGATGGTGAAGATGAAGATACAGAATCTGAACATGTCGACAAAGAAGATGACAGCAGATCTCCCATTACATGGACCGAAGATGATCAAAAGAATGTCATGAATTTGGGAACATCAGAATTGGAGAGAAACCTACATTTGGAAAATCTTATTAAAAAACGAAGAGCACAAAAAAATGGAGATGGTGACGATGAAGATACAGAATCAGAACAGGTCGACAAAGAAGATGACACCAGATCTCCCATTACCTGGACCGAAGATGATCAAAAGAATCTCATGAATTTGGGAACATCAGAATTGGAAAGACACCGACGTTTAGAGAATCTTATTGCAAGACGAAGGGCACGAAAAACCATGAGACTGCAAGCAGATAAGAATCTAGCAGACTTAGGAAGTGCTGATCTTCCATGGAATATTCCTCCTATTTCAACTTCAAGAAACAATCCTTTTGATTATGATGCAAATGATAACATCCCAGGGTCCGCACCATCTGTTCTATCACAAAGAAGAAACCCATTTGATCTTCCATACGATTCAAGTGAAGAGAAGCCCGATCTAGTAGGGGACTCTTTCGAACAAGAATTTGCAGCTTTTCAACCAAAGGAGCCAGTTTTCCGTAGGCATGAAAGTTTCAATGTGGGTCCCTCGGTTTTTGCGGCTTCTAGAAGCGAGAGGCAGGAAAGTAGACTAAAACCGTACTTTGTTCCTGAACGAAGCTTTGCTACATTTCAAAGACAGTTTAGTGGACTTAGCGACTCTAAGGCAAGCTCTGTACCTGATACAGAGTCTGCTTCTTCTGATGTTGAAAATAAAGATCAAGCTGAAGACGATGACGTCTCTCTAGAAGCAGAACATGGTTCTGTGATAGAAGAGCATGCATCTGATCATGTTAGTCATAGAAGACCATACTTTGTACCCGAACATGTAGCTTCTGATGAAACGAGCTTTACTTCTTTTCAAAGACAATTAAGTGAAGTTAGTGAATCAAAAGTGAGTTCTGAACCTGATACGGATTCGGATTCGGATTCTTCAGCTAGTGATCTTGAAAATAAAGACCATATTGACCTTTCTCTAGAGCCTGATCTGATATCTGTAGAAGATCATGAACAAGCTTCTGAGATAATAGAGCATGCATCTGAACATGTTAGTCTGCTAAGCGAGTCTTTTGAACAGGATGGAAATGTAGACCCGAGAAGACTTGGTGAGGCTGAAATAAGTGTTGAAAGTGTGACACATCAGCAAGAATTGCACAGCAGTGGGTCAAGTTTGTCATCATCAGACGAAGCGAGTGAGCAAATATATAATGATAAAGAAGGTGATGAAGTGGCGACAGCATCAGTTTCAGAAACAAACTTATTTCTGGATCGTGGTAGCTCGATAGAAAGGTCTGAGACTGATGTCTCAAGCTTACTGGTGGAAGAGAGTCGGCCAAACGAACCTGTGTATGATTTAAGTCCTCGGTCTGTTACAAGGAACCTCTCATCTTCTTCAATCTCTATTGATTTGCATAAAGATGAAAGCTTTCAGCACATTGATGACCATAATCAGTCATCAATCTCTGCTTCAGATGTGAAGTGGAATTCTGCAGAGTCAAGTTCTGAAATTGAGGATGCTCAAAATCAGCTTCCAGTTGTACCAGATAACGAAGAACATGTGTTGGCTGTTGATAACATTTCAACTTCCCTATTAAATAAGCCTGTTTTGGAGGCAGATGATGTTGTGTTGGATTTGAATGCATCTCGTGAGCTAGAAGAGGTCCAAGTTTCTTCATCACATTTTCATGCAAGATCCCATGAAAGCTTTCAGCAGGAATATGTAATGTCTCAACCAGATGAGGAACCTTTGTTGGGCAGATCCAGTGACAAACCATTGGCGGAGGAACCTGAAGAACTACAGGTAACTTACAAATATTAAACATAGATTGCTTTTATCATGGGTGGTAATTTTGACCCATTTAATTATGAATGGGTCTATTTGAGTTGTGTTTATATCAAACGGGTCAGATAATTTGTTTTTAGCAAAAACTAAACATGTCAATTATCACACATTGAAAGTTCCTCAAACTCCCAAAGCCTAATTAAGTGCATACAATCATATTCAACAATGCAGATTACAATTGTAATAATCTAATTTATGTAATCATAATTCGTTAATTAGTTATTTGTAGTATTAAAATATTGACAAATGAGTGCTTGTGGATCAACAGTCAACCCGGCACATTTTGACTTGTACTTAAAATTACCTTTTCTTCAGCCCAAACCAGTTTGACCCGTTACCCAGCCCACCTATTTTGCCTCTATTGGCACTCTTGGGAAGTTGGGTATGTAAGAAGTTTTTTAATTGGACATTATAGTGCTTTATCTTACGACATTCTTATTAGCACACTGCTGTCTTTTACGTACTAATATAGGGACTTCACGTGTAGTGTAATAACGCAATACCCTAGGTAATTGAGCTTATAATAATGTAAAAATTTTCGTCTCAACTCCAGGCAGCTTCAAACTTTAATCTTTCTAATTAATAGGCTCATGATCTTGAACATGGTGAAGTTGCTTTACCAAGCCCTACCCATGGAGAAGACATAACACCATCACAAAAAGAGTTCCCCTTGTTAGACATGTCTCCAAGCGAACCATCAGAAGAGAACCCTGAAGTATTGCAGGTTAGATTGTAACTTCAATGTTTTTAAAAACTATTGAATTGGTTTGACAACCCTTTCATTTGTAATTATATCCATCTTTCTTCCTAAATGCGAATGACTCGTGTAAGTTGTTTTGTGATATTTATATTACAAATTAGCTTTTAAATATATGTGTGTGTGTGTGTGGAGATTGACCATCATAGGAATAACTTTCTTTTCAGGTGCACATCACTAGCAACAACTTAAACAATTTGCAAATACAAGAGCCTGATGTAGTTGAAGTTACTGATATTGAAACTAAAGCACAAGAAATTCCTGCACATGCAAGTGACACTCATAGCACTGAAAGCAACATTGATGAAGATGAGATTAAAGAGATTGATGAAGATTTACTTGTGGAACTGGATGCTGTTGGCGATTTTAGTGTCAATGATTTTGGATCAACTTCGAATGAGATGAAAGAGGACCCACATACCTCAGAGCATGATCTTGAAAATAAGGGAATTGCAGATGAAGATTCTTACAACAATGATTTTGAATCAAATTTAAGTGAGATGGAACAGTACCCACATGTTTCAGAGCATGATCTTGAAACGAGCCATTCTGTAGATGAAGATTCTTACTCAAAGAATTTAGGATCAACTTTCGATGAGATGAAACAGGAACATGATATTGGAACTAACTCTTCTGAAGATGAAGATTCTGACTCCAAGGCATTGGGAACAGTTTTGGATGAGAGGAAACAGGACCCATTTGTTACAGATCATGATCTTGAAACTAGGCATTCTGAAGAAGAAGATTCTTACTCCAAGGATGCAACTTTGATTGAGATGAAACAGGACCCACATGACTCGAATCATGATCTTGAAACTACACATTCTAAAGATGAAGACTTTTACTCCAAGGATGCAACTTTGGTTGAGATGAAACAGGACCCACATGACTCAAATCATGATCTTGAAGCTATGCATTCTGAAGAGATGAAACGAGATCCACCTGTCTTGGATCATGATCTTGAAGCTAAGCATTCTGAAGATGTTGATTTTTACTCCAAGGATGCAACTTTGGATGAGATGAAACTGGACCCACATGACTCGAATCGTGATCATGAAACTAAGCATTCTGAAGATGTTGATCTTTACTCCAAGGATGCAACTTTGGATGAGATGAAACAGGACTCACATGACTCGGATCATGATCCTGAAACTAAGCATTCTGAAGAGATGAAACAAGACCCACCTGCCTCAGATCGTGATCTTGAAACTAAGCATTTTGAGGAGATGAAACAAGACCCACCTGCCTCAGATCACGATCATGAAACTAAGCATTCCGAAAATGAAGATTCTTACTCCAAGGATGCAACTTTGGATGAGAAGAAACAGGACACACATAGTCATGATCTTGAAACTAAGCAATCTGGAGATGACGATTCTTACTCCAACGATTTAGGATCAACTTTGGATGAGATGAAACAGGACCCACATGCCTCGGAACATGATCATGAAACTAGCCGTTCTATAGATGAAGATTCTTACACTAAGGATTTAGATACCACTTTCAGTGAGATGAAACAAGGCACACATGCCTTGGAGCATCGTATTGAAACATTCTATTCTGTAGATGATAACTTTTACTCTCAGCATGTAGAGTCTATATTTAATGAGAAGAAACAGGACCTACAGCCCTCGGATCAAGTTCTTGAAACTCACCGTTCTGGGGAACCAAAAATTGAAATGGATGCAGAGGTAACGAAGTCCCAAAACGAGAATGACATCAGCAGCACCATGGTAGAAGGTGCTTTTCAAGCTGAATCACCCAAGTCAAAGCTGACGAGTGATGCCAATGAAGTGGTATTGCCCCATGAAACTGAGTCAACAACATCGTTGGCTGGTTCTGCTGGTGCCACAGCGGTTAACCATGAAACAGAGAATGCATCAAGCAATAGTAATACAGATTAAGAATGAGGTCATTTGAAGATAACTTTCTAAGCTATTTGATATTGGTTTTGGTATTTTGCTCCTTCAGGATTTCAGCAGTTGGGTTTGAAGTACTGATTTTTTAAGTGATTTTTTGTGTGTTTTTGGTGTTCAAAAGAGGTTGGTTTGTGATTTTTTAAAGCATATGTCCGTCTCTTCATTTTTGTTTGAATGTAAACTTGTAAAGCCTGCCTGATTAAGGTTATGGCTGGTTTTGGTGTACGGACCGTCGGTGTGTCCGAGTCGAGTGTAAAGTTATATAGTTGAAACAGTTATATAACATTGGTTGTGTATTTTATAAAACCATGATATGGTAATGTATATTTATGCAATCTTAGATGCATCATTACATATAAATCTGCAAACAGACAAAATTACAACAAAACTATATGCAACATTGCCCCAAACATTACAGCTGAGTGTTTTCAAAAGAGTTAAAGAATATATTCACGACCCTCTTGTCAAATAAATAACAGTTTCACTAACTGAAAATTAAGTCAAATATGAGAAAGTATCAAAGTAGATGAACAGTTTGTTCGATCATCAATGGACCTTATAGAATCTTTTGTGTGAGTTAGCTTGAAACAATCAAGATTTGGTTTGAGCTAGTGTATTTATGTCTTGATAAAACCTGATAGCCCTTAATAAAGATCATCAAGCACTCCACTGAATTTCAAGCCAACTCTGCCATTTGCCTGCAACCAGTCGTCAAGTACACTACTCAATATGAAGAGCTGACAAGAAGCGTAATTCTGCACTTCTGCAACAAGAAGACTACCATCATATCTATCTTGTATATGATTTACTTTCAAATAAAACATATTTATATGATACATGTTGTCGTATACAGTCGTAGAATCTAAAAGGGGAATTACCAATGGATCAAATGGCCATCCAGGTCTCCACAGGAACAGCACCAAGAGAACCAAAATCTCCACAACCTGTTTGAGTATGCTTTGGTAACTGTTGTTAATTTTCTCCTCTCTCTATCAGTCTCTACTTTAATGGAAGCTTTAACGTGCTCATAATCATCCAAAACAGGTAAAAGATTTTCAACTTTGCTTCACGCATTTGCTACCAATGAAATATGTTCCTGTTCTATTCTTCTGAAATTGTCAAAGTCAGCACTTATCCTAAGAACTTGATCTTTTGCATCTAAAAGTTCATTCAATAGTGTTGTCAGCTGCCTTTGTAAATTTAATATTTCATCTTTAATGGACTTTAAATAAGTTTCTATTTTAGGTGTTTTCTAACTGTTATTGTCTGCTAAGGCTTCTTTGTATGACTGCAGTGAAGCTAAAATGAATGCAGGTGATTCTTCCAATCGTGTACCATCACATTCGATCGAATCATCATCTGTTGTGGTATCTTCCAGCTATGAAGATATTAGCACGCAATATATATATATTTACAGATGTTAAAAGAGTTCTCTTTATGTTGCTATTTCTATATACACATAAATTCCATAATTATATTTTATGTTGTTTACATTCTCGAATCTTTTGTCTTAGAGTCATGTGACCGTTACTGGCTTTCCCAAAACAACTCTTTAGAAGGTGACCCTAGTCCATTGAAAAAACCATCCAAGGTGGTAATTTCCAACATGACACGGGTGAAAAAGGTTTTAGGTTGGTATATCTACCCATTTAAATGAATAAGTTGTGTTCAAATTTACATGTTTAGTTAAATAGGTCGACCCACCAAACTAATTAATGAAACAAGTTGAGCTATTAACATGTTTATGACCAATTTCACTTTTTAGAACCCTTATAATAAAAATAAGGGTTGTGTTTGGTTGAGAAATTCAATCCGTCAACCAACAACATGTTAACCCGCTAACCTAACAAGATTAACACCTTTAATCCGACAATAAAATTAGTACAAGTTTAAAGACGAGGTTATTTGCATGTGTACTTATGTAAGTTATGTATGCAAATGTATGTTAGCCCCAGGAAGCAGAGCACCTTCTTGAAAGCTGCTCTTCCTGTGCTAGGCTACTGAACTGGATTGACCCTTAATCCAAGTGTCACGCCCTGAGCGTTGATCCAATTGTCACGCCCAAAAGGTGTTACGCCATCGGTTGTGATGGGTAGGTGGTGAGTGGTGATATATGACGGGCGAATGCAAGACAACAGTTGGGGACAAGCCCATAACATTGACCCAATACACTGTTTATAGAAAACTAAGAAACAACAGTAGCAAACACAAAGCATCAGAAAAAGAAAATGCCTCTACATCTCGACACAAAAAGGAAAATCCTGTTAGAAAGACGCCGAGCTAGTTCTTCTGAGCTGGTACTTGGGTTTGGGCGGCGGTGCACTCGGCAATACCATCCCCACCTCCTGCACATGGGACCCACAGTAGTTAGCGTCTTAGTGAAACGAGGAAAGACCGACTGAGTGTCAGCACGAAATATGCAACTATGGTCGAATTGTTTACATTGTATATAAGGTTCATTGGATATCTTAACCATAATTAATTTCAAAAAATCTAGTAGTAAAATGGTGATAGTACAGAGGTAGCATAAAGCAATTGGTGATTTTTGTTTTGAAGATGTTAAGACTGCAATATTAGAAAATATATAACACGTCCTGAAGTTTTAAATACGATGAAACGACTGAAACTAGTAGAAATTATAGAATTCATGATCACAAATTTGCAGATCAACCCTTCAATTGTGATAAATGTGACAACTAAGGTTTGGATGTAATGGCCAGAGTTGGTGATTTGTTTGACACTTGGATTAAGAATACGCTGGTTGAATGATTTTATAAGCCAGAACTATTTGGAAACACAAAAGTAGGCTCTAGGGCTTCACATCAAAGAACCTCGAGGATCTTTTGAGAATCATAACGGAAATAACCGATGTAATGGTCACCTAAGCAGCATGGTTTTGCTCAAAGAAAGAAAAAACTTGGAACCTCTTTTATTCAATCATTTGATAAACAATCAAAAGATTACTCCTTTATGTATAACAAGACCGACATAGAAGATAAATTTGAATCCTAACTATACTAATGTAGAGGTAATGACACAAATTCATGATAATAAAAGAGATCATTATTAACCATCTATATATAAACTTATACATAATGTTGCCTTGCTTTAATGTTATGAACCTCATCAACATGAGTTGTTGATATTTGGAAGCTCATTTGATGAACTTAAATTCCTATACACTGTTACTAATATCATCTTAGTGTAACCAGGATCAACTGTTCTCCTATAGTATTGCACACAATTAGCAAAGTCAAACTCAAGTGATACACAAAACTAAACAAAGCAATTTTCTCCAATCGCGTCTAATATTCAAAATAAACAGCCCTGAGTTGCGCATCAACATGCGCTATCTTTTCTTGCAACCTTAGGACATATAAATCCTCAAATAATCCTAGTGCAAATTGGTACATTTTCAATCTGTAAAACGAAAAGTTGGAATAACGAGCATACCTTCTGTCTCTTAAGTCTTTCGTTTTCCTCTTCCAAACGAGAAATTTTGTTCTCCAGTTCATGTGTGTAAGCCTATTTAACCAAAAACGAATCTTTTATAACATGCTTACAATACCTAGTTGAAATCAAAGTCCACTTATGAAAACCATACCTGTTTTCTAGCGCGAGAGCGTGCAGCAGATTCTCTATTCTTTATCATCCTCTTTTGCCTCCTTTCCACAGTCTTCTCCATCACATCACCAGAGGCCACTCGTTTCCTTCCCGGTGTCTGCGTATCAGATAAATTATGCATCAAATGTGAAGGAGACATTGTCATTTGAGTCTCCTGATACCCCATATCCATCATCGGGTTCGCCACAATCGCCAAAGACTGTTGAACCGGATGATGAGCCGTCATGTACACATGCTGCTGCTGCGGTATCGGTGGAACTTGATACTGCTGCAACCACTGCACTTGTTCATGGTTCACATTCTGTTGACCCGAATCCACATTTCTCCTTCCAGACCCTGCCACAATCCCGGCTTTCACCAAGAAATCCTCTAACGTCATCTCACCTAGCGTCGGTTGCCTCTCTCGATCACCCCTCGTATCACGATCATCACCACCACCACTACTGTTGTTACTTCTACTTTTACCACCACTGACACCATCATTCTTCTTCTGACCTTGTTGGATCCCTTGCCACACCTCATCAACCGTCTTCTTTCCTAGATCCTGAGCGAGGTTAAGGCTCGATTGGCGCGCCAACGATGAAGCAGACACAGGTTGAGCATGGTGAGAGTAATCAAGATTCATATTACCCTCAGCAGTGTAAATACTCTTCAAAAGCTCATCAAGATTCATACTTCCCAAAGGCTTTCCAAGATCCCCTAATTGGTGTTGAACCTCATCTAAAGTTAGGTCATACAATGAACTCTGTCGCCCCAATCCACCGGCTTTAGGCGGTTGGAGCTCACCACCACCGCCACCACCACCGCCACCGTCACCACCACCACCACCACCACCGCCGTTTGACCCCATTTCACAGTCAACTATCTACTAAACAATCAATATCTTCAATCTATACGAAAAAACAGCATTCTAAATGGTAATTACAGTTTCAAGAATCGAACATCGGAGACAATCATCACAAATTGAAGAACTCACCGGCGAAACAAAAGGGTGAATCGGAGGGGAGATGAAGATTCTTCGTTCATGCAGCAGTCAGCAACTACAAATCTCCAAGAACGTTGGTGATACCAAGACAAACCCTTTGTTCAGCAAATCAGAGATTTTGAACCCCAGTGTGGATTTAAAAATTGGGTAAATCGAACATAAAGAAAACATATGCCCACATTCTAGATTCTCGTACTCTGAAAGAAGAACAATTGGTGAATTTAATATTATTTTCTCAGTAACCCCACGACGAATTGGGGGAGATCAAATTCTGATGGGGGGTTGATGGAAATCGAAAATTGCAAGTGGAAATCTGCATAAAGATGAATTTGCTGACTTGGGAAGTTGTTTGATTATTATATCATCGGAAAAACAGAAATCGCACGCCGGAGGATCCGATCTGATTCTTGAAAACGGAAAAATGCCCCCTTTTCTTCTTTCACCTTCTTTCTATTTTCGATTGTTTGCCCTTTTAATGTTATTTTATTTTATTTTTATTTTTACTTTTTATTCTTTTCAACAGTATTACTTTTATCATTAACTCCAGCTACGGTTGTAAACGAGTCGAGTCGATCCAGAATGGGTTCGAGCTCGAGCTTGAAGTTTATCGAGCCGAGCCGAGCCAGCTCGAAAATTTTAACGAGCTCAAAACACCGGCTCGAGTTCGGCTCGTGAAAGGCTCGAGCCAGCTCGTTGCTCGTTTGAGCCGGCTCGATTTTAATTTTTTTCACATTAATTTATATGAAAACACAAAAAATATATATTAGGGCTTTTACTTTTTGTTAGGTACTCCGTACTTAAGGGAACAAAGATTATTATTTTGAATATATAAACAATTTACTATCAAGTTATACATATTTTTAAACAAAATACTTAATGTTTCTAAAAAGAATCCATTTTTATTTTAAGAAAACTTATTTAAAATCCTAATATAAAAATAATAATCATAATAGTAGCAATAGTAATAATTATTATAATTATTATTATTATACTATATAAATATATATACACACATATATTATATGCACCGAGTCACGAGCCGAGCCAACGAACCTAGTCACGAGCCGAGTTCGAACCGAGCCAACCCTAGCTCGAGTTCGGCTCGTTTAGAATTCGAGCCGAGCCGAGCCGGCTCGTTTAGATTCGAGTTTTTTTCGAGCCGAGCTTTTTTCGAGCGAACTTCGAGCCACGGACTTTTTGTATAGCCCTAACTCCAACTTATATCAAGAGAGTGTATAACACCTCCTCTTAAAAAATAATAATGTTTTTAGAACCAAAACGGACGGTTAACCGGTCATTTTATTAGTCGACTGGTTGAACCAATCGAACTGGTCGGACCGGATTTGAAACCAGATGATGTCTTAATTATATATATGTATATTAGATATATAGTTATATATATAATTCAATATAAATGTTTTATAAGTGTAGTTTATAGTTATATATAAAAACTCAATAATATTCTTATGTCCAACACTTTAATTCATAGTTCGAACCACCCGTTGAGCTCATTAAAAATCCACAAAACTAAAAAAAGATTTACAAAATTTTTAAAACCGGTCAGATCACTGAACCGGGTCGAACCGACCGGTTTCTTGAAAACAAAACGATTTAGGGTGGATCGGACCGTTACGATCCGTGTCTGAAAACAATGATAAATAAAAACAGTGCAACTTTGTCACTTGGTTATTATAGTGGTGGTAATAAAGTTAAACAAAAACATGTGGGCGGCTACATGATAAATTAAAAACGATTTAGTATAATAACGCGTTACGTTTAACACATAACTAAGTTAAATAGAGAACCGTGAAAACTATATAAGTAGTAGTAGTAATTATTGTAGAATGTTGTTGGAGAGAGAAAAAAAGATGATTATGTAGTTACATAATTGTCTTATGTATTGCACTTAAAGCAATAAAAAAACAAGTCTTTACGTAATACTCGCATTTCTATTATAAACACTCCTATTTAGAGCATCTATGGCCCTCAAGGCACTAAGGTGGCCGCAAATTTTTATAGTCAATGAACAGGGAGATAAGGATTTGTATGACGCTACAGATATCACCGAATAAAAATGTAAGGAAAGAAAACAAAGAATTAGAGAAGGGAGACGTTAATGGAGGTTTTTAAAAAATTGTTGTCATGGATCAAAGAGAGAGCATGATGTTAGGGGTTTGGGTATTTTTCACACATAAACACAAAACGATATTGCAGGAGAAAATAAAACAAAGATAAACACACAAAACTGACGTGGTACGGTTTGTGTGACTTACGTCTAGGGATTACAACCAAAGTAATATCTTTTATTGCATTCTTTCTCACTTGTGAGTAACTACAAGTATGAATGATATAAATAAAGACAATCGAGAGTTTATGATTTAGTTAGCAATAGTAGTAATAGTTTTTTTCTTTTTTTATACTGTTTAACCAGTTTTTTAATCGGAAAAACTTTGTTTGTCGCAGATGGCTTAACGCATCCATAACGTCTTTCACCGTCTTATATTGTAGAATATTAAAGACAACATTCTTAGGTAACAAGAGTCGGTTACCCGTCATGGCTTTCAGGTTCGCTGTTGTCCGGTCAGCATCAGACAATTTTTTTGGATTTTCATATGTCAAATTCGCTTCCAAATCATCCCGAACAAGCAAATTCTCTATTTTCATTTTCCACTAACCAAAATAGTTACCGTCAAACTTTTTAATTTGAGGTTTTCCGCTTTCATCTATTATCTAAAACTACAATTTGTTTACTAATCGAATCAAGACTAAAAGTAATGCTAAACACATCTGTGATCATTTACCTAAACTCGAGTGTTATTTTATTGAACGCTACCATTTTTCCTCGGTCAAGAATAAAAACACTGAATAAGTTTGACAGTATACTTAAGAATTTTTAACTTTAAATCTCGGTAACTATATCAAGTATACTTGGATAACTCCACGACAATCACAACAAGACTATCCGGCTAAACTACCGGCCAATTACTCGTGTGGATTTCTCAGCCACTGACACACTCTAGCAACGGTCAGTATTTCTCAATCTCAAACTCGACGATTACTACTAAACGAATAACGAAGAACAATCAACCAAACCAATACAACAAGACAACAACAAACGACCCCTCTTTTCCTTTGTTTTTGTTTGTCTTTTCTTTGGTGATCGATCAAGACAGCAACAAAGAAACAAGGATTATACCTTGCTTAATCAAAGAAATAAGAAACCAAAGGCTTTGTCTTTCGTCTATGTATTCTTTCTTTTGAGAACCATTAAAGGACAAAGAAACAACCCTCAACACTTAAATCAAAAGTTTTGAAGTATCAACTTCCCTTTCATGCGAAAATAATATTTGTCAAATTTTGACGATTAAATAAATAATAAAAATTAGGTTAGTGATAATTGTTTGTTTAAATTATAATCTACGTTTATTGAATAAATAAATTTCATTCGACCAAACAAATGATGTTACACCCACGTTCCCAACATCATAATTCCACAACCATTCAAACTATGGATGACCGAACATTTTTTATTCACAAACCACACTTATGTATGACTTACTAGATTTCAACACTATTTTAAGCGATGATCATATAAAATGAATGTTTACCAAAAAAAAAGGTTTGAACCTGAATCTTTTAAGAGATTTTTTAAATGTCTTAACACTACAAGAAGATTTCAACAATGTTTAAGTTACTAACTCACTTAAGAGTTAAAGTAAGCAGCATGATTATGTTTATAAGATGTACTGTTACCAAAAAAACAAATTATAAGCCGTTCAAGAGTATCCATAACTGCAAGTATGTGCTTTATCTCTAGACTTCATTTATTCGATCAACCATTTAACATGATAAGATAGTCCTTCAAGTTTCAATTTAAGCCATAAAGCAATAATACTCGATGAGAACCATGGCTTATTGGTCATCAAACCAATCGTACGTTTCTACTAATCATCAGTTGTAACTAAGATAATAACTTAGATCTAAAAGTGACAAGCAACAACTTATCAACGGCAAATTTCGTTTGTCCAACCGGTTTACAGGACAAAAGTTTATAATCTAACAAATAGATCTTAAAATGCTGCTATGGATGAAGATAGTCATTGGCATCTGCTGAATAGGATGAAAGTTTGTAATCAAATTACAAATCACAACTGAATATTTAAAGTCCACAAAAGTTGATAATTAGATTATAAATCCAAACTCAGTTTCACAGATTTTACAGACAATATCACAAACTATTGATGTTATATGTTATCACAAGAGTTTTTGCAACTTAACACAGGTTTACAAAAGCAGCAAACTTGACATACATGGCAACTAGAAAACACTTTTACGAGCAGGTTGTATCATAACTAGCTAGTCCCAGCAACTCTGGCCCTTCCAAACGAGGATTATTCTCGAAGCTGCAAAACACAACCACAATTCAGATTTTATGTGAATGATGAAAACGAAGATTGTAGTCAAAATGAGAAAGCATTACTTGTCTAATGGGATGTGTTCAAAGGGGCCGGTGGTAGGAATCGTTCCACAAAGGTTATTGTTTGATACATCCCTGCATATGCAAACATTTTGTTAACAATGCTCAATTGCATGTTGTAAAATATATAATACAGATAAAGAACATATACATACATCACTTTCAAGCTTGAAACACCAATAAGTTCCCTTGGGATTCTTCCAGTTAGAATATTATCATTAAGACGTCTGCAGATTACAAACGATAAATTTAATAACTTATATAACAAATTAACAGTAAAGTTATTGATACAGTTGTAAATAGTCAAACTCACAAGAACACTAGAGATTTTAATTTCCCGAGTGTAGGTGGAATATTGCCAGAGATATTGTTGTTGTAAAGATCTAAACTTATGAGGTTCTTCAGGTTACCGATCTCTGCAGGAATTGGACCTTGAATGTTATTTTTGTAAAGTTCCCTGCATTAATCATAATGCATCATAGATCATGGCTGTTAATAGTGGTTGATTAAAGATTAAACGAACTAATTGTTTAAATGAACAAAGCTAATATGAATCACTCACAGATATTGTAGGTGTTCGAGTTTTCCTAGTTCAGGCACAAGATGGCCAGACAATTTTGAATTTCCAAGATCCCTGTAAAAGAATAATAATAACATGATTAATTAGATTACATATCTCCGATTAGGATAACAAATATGAAACAAACATTGACTTCTACAGTAGACGATTCCCCATCTAGAATAGAAGAAATTGTGTTCTAAGTTTTAATGTCAAACTGAACTCGGGATTATAAATAAATATAAAGTAGCATCTTCCATAACCATGTTATATTTTGACTTATGGGTAAGAAGACAAATCTTTCTTTGACTATTTGCTTGATCTGTGGATTTTATGCCTTGGATTATTAACACGACTAGTCTTTGAAACAAGAAATCCATCCATTGATTTTGCATCAATCAGAGAGACAGTGTCAAAACCAACTGATGATTTCATGTGATGATTCATGATTCAAATCTTATTTTAGTTTTGGACTTTTGGTTGTAATTTAGTATTACTATTTGAATAATCATTTTGGTCTTGATGAACGATTATGCTTCTTCAATTAGACCTAATGGGGCAAGAATCATCAAACCTAGAACAGTGGATTTGCTTTTACGAAAGCCATGGCTGTCAAATGTATTTGAGGCATATATTTGTCCAAGGTTTATGTGCCTATGTTATGCCTCTTGGCTACATTTTCTGATGATTATGTTGGTCTTCAAATTCATATAATTTTGATATTGATTTTCACTTCCATGCCTCTTGGCTACATTTTGATATTGGTACACATAGAAGGCGTAGGTGTTACCATGATTTTGTATCATGCAAGGGTTTGATTTAAGTTTTTGCGGATATATTATGCAACTGAAACAGATGGATTGAATATTTATCTCATTTTACCATGCAAAACTTCACAATGGATCTTTCATACTCATATCATACTTGCTTCAAAAGGATTTACATCATTAATCTTCTAAGCTTCATGAATGTATGAATACTTACTTAAGATATCATGGCTAAAATGCAATGTCAGGAGGAAGGAATGTGGTAAAGTCGTAACACAGATTCTTCTGAAATTATCTTTCTAGACACATATTGCTACATTGAGAATTAATCTTGCTTAAACTCTAAATTTCAAACAATTTGATGTTTATAAAAGTGTAACTGTAGAGCTAAGAAATAAAACTATAATTTGTATATCCATGTATTTCACCTATCATCATCGTCATAACGGAAATTTCATCAGCTCATAAATAATAACTATTTCAATTTGTTAGAGCATTTTCCATATACTAATAGCTTTAGTAAAATCAGAACCGCTACACTATTTCTCTCTAAGCTATTCCAGACACATTATCATGACTTCACTAACACGACCGAAAATAATAGGTGATGACACGTTATATAACTAACAACAAAATAAAGGATAAAGAAGTGCTACCTCTACATATTAATGACAAAGAACTTATGAAGAACTTGCCAACAACAGTCTTTACCTATCACAAGATCCCTTGATATTTTCATAAGATTTATACATGCGTTGCTAAGATAAGACTAAGAGGATAACAGCATAGCCATAGAAACACTACACACACATGAATGTAATAGTCTACAACCAAGTGATACTTGGATATAAGAAAGAGTGAACACTAAAATACTAAATTAAGAATCAAGATACTATATAACAAAAGACAAACAACATCTATGACAGAAGAAAATGTACTGTACATAATAAGGTACATAAATATGCTACACGGTATGCATCTAACCAAGAAGAGAAGATATAGCATAATTAGTATCCACTTGAATAAGAAGATAAATTACATCTTTTTCCATCCTCTCTAACCTCATAAACATAAAATATTTCACTTCTAATTTCAATTTCTGACTTCATTTCTTAACTTATTGTTCTATATCATGAAGGTCACTCCTTGTGCACCTAATCTTTCTGCACCAAAATATGGAAGTTACCATCTTTCTTAGCTCTAGAAGTACATCAATCTTCAACAAATAACAACATCCAACACCACTACTGATTACCAAATCCATTTAGCCTACACTAAAAAGGCATCAAAAACCTTACTAAACTAACAAACATCAACACCTTCAGCCCACACCCTCATCAACAACAAATCACCAAAAGAACAATCACTAGCAAACTAGCAAAGTGGCCAACACACCCTTTTTCAATCAACAAAAAAATTAAAAGCCCACAATCGATCTTTATTCTCTAGTTCCCACGATCTCTAATCCCAAAACTAATTAGCAACTTTCAGTTCACCAAAATCCTATCTTTATATCGATTTCAACCTTAATTGAAGTGCAAGATTTCCTCTAAGAACATACCCAAAAACAGATGGGTGCGATTTGGGGGTTAAAACTTAAAACTTAAAATTAGAACAAAACTTACACACGAGTGACGCGATTGTCTTGATTACATGTGATGTGAAACCAAGTGCAGGGGTTAACAAGATTGGGATCCCAGCTCTCAAGAACTTTATCTGGATCGTTGAAGCTCCGGCGAAGGGCGTAGAGTGCGTCTCCTTCGGAGTTTCCGGTGGCCGGTGGTGTGAAGGCTGTTGCTGCTATGAATACGATGACTAGAGCACCTACGATGCCCCGAGCCATGGTGCGATGGGGCTAAGGGCTTCTGTTGGAACTTCGATTGATGGGGTTTGATCGATGAATTGATGGGGTTTGAGTTGTGTATTGGAGTTGATGGTGAATCTGGTGCGGTTGAGTGGGGTGGGTTTGATGGTTGATGGAGATTCAACTCGCTTTTGGGTGTTCAATTTTGACTTTGTTAGACTTTTTTTTAGGGTGTTTAATTTACTTTTATTTTTTTTTGAACGGTTAAAAGATTACTGACATGCACTAGCTGATCTGATAATTTTCATCACTCGAGTATGAAACCCGATTACCTCCATTTACTTTTATTAATTGCATCTTACACATATTTGTATCTTAAACATACATATTTAAAAATGATTAAAAGGTGAATAGAGACAAATGGGATTGGATCAATGAGGATATTTTGTTGTATCGAGACGTCCGATGACAAACAAAATGAGGTTGGATCGATGAGCAACAAAATTCTTTCTCAACTAAAATTATCGAGAACCAAATCTTCAAAATTAATAGTCCTTCAACTAAAATTATTTTGTGAATGATTGGGTCCTACCAAAAGTGAATTACTTCATATGAAAGTGTCGTTTAGATAGAATCCCAGCTAAAGATAGTTTGTTAAAAAGGAGATTGTCGTCCAAAAATCATAATTGTGTGTGATCAAATGGTGGAGATTGCTTCTCGTTTATTGTTCTGATGCTCCTTCACGGCTCGGGTCTGGGATCATACTTTATCATGGTTCAAACTTTTGATGAAGGGATAATCCGTGATGGTTCTTCTGTTACTATGTTACAAATCATTTTGAGATCTTGAACTTACAAAAATAGAACATATTTTGCAGTAACTAATCATGTATGGCTTATGGGTTCAGCTAAAACTTGTACCTTGAGGTTCTTCTCAAATTCCAATTTTTCATTCCATTGATACGCTGCAATCAAGTTTGTTATTGCTAAGATTTCTGGATCATTTTTGTATCTGCATAGCATTAAAAGTTGCAGTAAGAAAGTGTAATTTAATATTAATATAAAAGGTATAGATCAAAGTAAGCATATAGCATCTATAAAAACATAGATATGATTCGACTGTTGAGGTAAAACTAAAGAAATATGTAGCATATGTTGAGTTGAGGCCCCTTCGGATCGAGTAATCTGGATCAATCATGGATGAACAATAGATAAGAGTATGCACAGATTTGTGCAGAGTCACGATGGAAAACAGGGTCAAACGAGACACACAAAACACACACAATACAATCTGATTTCCACACATAATTCGACATACAAATAGAGTATTTATTCCCATACTATGGTGGTTACAAACTACTAAAAACTAACACAATTTACCCTCTAATTCTCGCCTAATTCACATGTTTGACTTTTTCTATTTGACTTTTTTAATCTGACTCTAAATAAACATTAATTCATATGATTTAGGATTGTCTTGATTATGATCTTCCAACAGCATACTTAAGACACTGGATTATTCTTTGATTCCCAGCTTCATCGTAGTTTTAAAAGCTTCAAGAAAGTCGGTAGTTGCTTCTGTCCATTGGCATTCTGCCATTTGCATTTTGCCATCACACTCGTGTATGATACTCATGATCCTCTGATTTTATGGAAGTGCTTTTTGGTAAAGTTGCTGTAAATAAGTACATAAGAAATGCTTTATGCGCGATCATCAAATAACAATTTACTTTTTATACGATCACATCGAATGCAAAGATTAAGTAAAAAAACCATTCTCACTAGCTTTAATAAGTTAACAATATCTAGTATTTAGAATATCTGACCTTAAGTTTTTTGTTGTTCTTTGTCTCCGTGTACATTTGAATCTCAATTGCATACACTTCCAACAACTGAGTAGGATTCTTTTGATCGTCAGTCCCATATGCCCGTTGACAAGATTTGTGAAGCTCCTTCAAGATCTGTCATATAAAGTATTTTAGTTAAATGACAGATCAAACGCTGACAGAACTGAGAACTCAAGTATTAAAGAGTACTTTTTATATTTAATTGCATACCTTATTCATTCTATCATATTCACCCTTGTTGAACCAGATCTTGCAAAGCTTAAGGTTTGTCTTGAACCATAATCTCTACAGACAAGTACCAAAAAATGGAATAAATCATTTTAATATGACTCGTAAAGGTATTGATTAAGCTAAATTTAGAAATAATGAAAGATGATCACCTTATTTTTTGCTTCTTTAAGTGCTTTCAAGGTACTTTAATAGAACTCTTGTAGAAGACCAAAGTTTTAACTAGCAGAACTGAATACAAAATCCATGATATTGTTTATTCATTTTTAACTGTAATTTCAAGTCACTTCAGACTTAATGTAAGTAACATCTCCCATTCTCACTATAAGCATCTGTCATCTCCTTGTACCTCCCTAAACGGTGATAAAGCTTCACAGTTTGTTTAAATGCTTAGGTATTACGCTATTACACTTATAAATAAGTTACTAGTAAAACCGTCACACATTGATCACAAAGGGAACCTCGCCTCATGACTAGTCGACCAAAAGTCTAAAACATTACAATAACCGAGTGTATAACATATGGTTCGTATCAATTTAGTTTGTCAAAGACTCAAAGCTGTTATCCTATATTCCTATCTGTAATCTGTGTGTACCTATATGCTTAAATTGATTTATAAAAAAAAAAGCTATGAATACTAAGGGATGCCTAAAGGGTTTATAACTTACAACATATGATCAAATAAGATTTCTGCCATTTCTAGTCTAATAAGTTGATAACAAAAATCTCATTTTGCAAAAGAAGTGTGTTCAGTAATCTTACGACTAGACTACTATCCTAATATGCATTTGTTTATTTAAATACGGCTTATTAAGAACATATCTGTTGGTAATTTTAGTGTTATCAACGCGTATTTTAGTGTATTGGATTAACTTGCTGATCGAGGAAATAACGTTAGAGTTTAAACGAGCTAGGTGTCGCGAGAGTGCGGGCTCGATTTAATTCTAAACGTTAATTAGCAGTGCGCTTAAGTAAATAAATACTTGGCACAATTAATATTGGGCTATTAAATATTAGGCTAACTAAATATTATATTGGATTATATAATTAGTTGAATTTGTTCCTGGGCCACAAATATCGATGTTTACTTAAATTTAAATAGTCCATATATTATATGGTTATTGGGCTTTGGACATAAAAGTCCATTCGAGGGTTTCTGCATTTTTTTAGAAGAGGCACAACCTTCTCTTGATCAGAAGAGATGAAAAAGCAGGGACATACGGTTACGAAGAGAACTATCAAGAAAACATCATAGATTCAATCAAATCCGACTCCGTCAAGAAATCTCTGTCTAATCCGATAAATCAATCGTGTGTAACCCGCAAAATAGGTTTATCTGATAGTGTATCACGATTCAGAGATTAATCCAAGTTGTTTTAAGTTTGAAGATTGATTCAGAACCGGGTACGTTTTGTTTAATTTTATGTTTGACTTCTTGTTCTAGACCCACAATTTCAACAATATCTAAGGTTTATGTATAAATCATAATATTTTATTTGTAAAAACTAGGGGTTCAAGTCGTGTATTATTTCACGCAATTTACGTTTGTATATTGACTATTAGACACTTTAGACCATTTGCAATGGAGCTGGTTGAAGGCTTAAAAGATAGAGATACACAATACATCTAACATCTACCTACTCTAATAAAAATGTATATTGGAATGACACATGGCAGCACCACAATAATTCTCACCAAAATTTTCCCGCATCTCTCTCCTATTAAATAATTACCTTAATAACTAATAATATTTTTGAATACTTTTTTAGATTTAATAAATTAAGAAAGAAATCTCTTTATTAATGTTATTTTTAAATAAATAATTCTTTATTTAATAAATTTTTCTAAAGCATAAAACTTTTTTAAAAATATGAAATATTTTAAAATTGGTATTTTCAAAAAGTCATTTTTTTAAAAACAAAAAATATTAAAATTTGAGAGTTATAATAAGAAAATTACTAAAAATGATATTTTTATACGGTTTGTTTTAGGACAAAATGTTTATTTTTTTTTTTGAAAAAAAGTTTAAAAACACAATTTTAAAAAGTTGATATCACTGTTTTATTACTTATAGTATTTTTTTCATACATAATTTCAGTCATATCATATATTAAAATATATAGTTTTATACTTAATAAACTTTATTATATTTATATTTTATTTATTCAACCCGTGTAATACACAAGTTTACTAAAACTAGTAGTAACATATAACAATGTAAAATCTTATAAACACAAATCTCTAATCGAAAGGAGCAAGGGCAGATCAAGAGGAGGAGAGGTCAACCGACTCCCCGTAAAATTTTTATTTCTATATGTAGCGTGTGTTTAACGGGTTTTTATTCAACTCTATGTTTTTTTGAATGTCGACCTCTAAAAAAAATTTTGTGACCGCTAAACTCAATAAATTTTTTTCAAAAACCTTTAACCCAGTAAGATTTAAATTAAGAGCTTGTTTTTTTAGTTAATAAGCCTAAAATCTAATAACCAAATAAGTTTATTATATATTAAATCTACTAAGTTATTTTTATTTAATTAAAAACCCAATTTAATTTTCATTAACCCATTACCAATCTACCATTTCATAATAATCTCTATAAGTTCACTTAAACCCCTAATTAAAGACACACTACTTATGAATTGCCGTTTACAAGAGAATATTAGCAACTTTAACCAAAGAGTAACTAACTGATTATTTTAAATGTGTTTACTATGGATTTTAATTGATTATTTTTATGTGTTTACTATGGATTTCAATTGATTATTTTCTCTCTTCATATATTCTTGTTGAAATATTGACTTATGATATGATCATCTTCATATATTCCAATTGAAGTGTTTATTATGTGACCTGAACCGACCCGAACCAACCTGAACCAAAAATTCCGACATCAAGTTGATGTACCCTCGAGAAAAAAAATCTTGGGGTCCGTCAATGGAAATGACTGGTTGCCTAATCATTAATCAAGCTGGTTATCTATTATCGAAAAAAGAGAAAAGAAAACTATTTATGGTTCTCTTACTATATAATAACAACCAAAGCTAGTAATTTATATTATACTAATTATCAACTCTCCTATGCATAATGGTGTTGTACCTTATGCATAGGGGGTTTTTCAAAAAAAGAATAAATTTTCACTTTTAACACAATTTTTTCCTTTTTTACAATTTAACTTTTTAAATTTGATTTTCTTCACTTTTAACCCAAAACTTTTCATCTTTTGCAATTTAATCTCACAATTTTTATATTTTCAATTTTGTTCTCCTATACTTTTCATATTTCGTAAATCTTCGTACTACGTTTCGTTCTAAGTTTTGCAAGTTAATACGACACAACATGCATGTGTGATTCAACATTTTTAAGTTTCCCTTTACTTTTCGTTCAAAATTTGATAAGTTAACACAACACAATGTGCGTGCGTGGTTTAATATTTTTATGTTTATTTTTTCCTTTTGAAGGGTTCGTCACAATGCACGGATCTTAGATTGACGTAGTTATATTTTTCTATGTTTTACGTTTTAGTCTAAGTTTTCGTATTAACACACCGCAACTTCAGTGTTTGTGGTCGTTAGAGGTGGAATGACATTTGTGTTATTTGGCACGGTTTTACGTCTCCGCCGCAACGCGGGGAGCTTATCTCTAGTTATAATACTAATCATCAAGTGTTTTGTGCGAGTTGTACTTTAGCTTTAATAGGTTTGTATCTATTTTTGTTTCTTTTATTCTTTTACTTTTTAATCTCAATACTTTTACATCTTTTACAACTAAACCCCTACAATTATTCAATTTCAACTTTGGTTGCATATAGTTTTCATTTCTTACAAATTTTTCGTTTACGTTTCGGTTTAAATTTTACAATTTAACACGCCGCGACGTGCGCGTGTGGTTCAACGTTTTTACGCCTATTTTTTCTCGTTCAACGGTTCTTAAATCGACTTAGTTGGTTTTAATATTTTACGATCACGTGTGAGGTTCAACGTTTTTACCTCTACTTTCCATTCGGTTTTATTTTTTCCGTTTTTATTTATTTTTTAATACAAGTTTCTTTGGTGTTGGTGGTTGCTAATGATGATGTGAAATTCATACTACTTGACATGATTTTACGGCCCCCGCTGCAATTCGGGGGGCTTAGTTCTAGTTTGATCTTTAGAATTATAAAAAAAGGAGAATAGTATGAAGTTTAAATTCTCTTTGGTTTCTATAAAGCAGTTTAATACCTAGGTTTAATACAACTTAATGAGTGAGTTTAATTAATGGTGACATGTTTCATATTGTTTCTTTGTGAGGACACTTAAATAACCAAACCTTGATAGACTTCGTATACTTTTAAGAACACTCAAATACACTAAAATTCCAATGAACATTATGATGTATTTTCATAGTGTTAACTCCTATACAAACACACCATCACTATATGGTATAATTTACGAGGTTTCAACGTTAAGAAAACAACAACAAACCGTTGTCGTTGGGTTTTGTGAGAATCTACAACCAGAAATACTCCCTTTCGTTTTATCTTTAGCCTCCATTTTAAACAACAAAAAGCCATAGAATACGACATTAACTAGACAACATAAAACCATAGAATACGACATTAAATACATCATGTGTTGGGCTTATTAAATAACTCTCATGAGTCATGGCCATAACAAATGAAAAAAGAAATAACCTGTCATATTTGGCAGTTTTGAGAAATCCTTGAAGACTAAAAATTTGGACCTAAGGGCTAAGTAATGTATTAACATTTAAAATAAATGACCATGGATTTCATGTAATTTACAATACAAATAAAACAAAAAACCTTAAAAAAACATATTGAGAATTGTGGATGTTGAAATTAGGGTCTATGGATTGAAACCGTTGTAATGACTTGTATCATATTGGGATTTATATATATATATATATATATATATATATATATATATATATATATATATATATATATATATATATATATATATATATATATATATATATATATATATATATATATATATATATATATATATATATATATATATATATATCAAATGAGTTTTGTCACTCACCAAACTAGTCTTTGAGTTAATATCTCTTATTTGGTCCGTAACAATGGTATTAAAGCCAACCTCTGAGTGATGGTTTAGAGGGAGCCAACCGACAATAGTGACCAACGTGGTCATGAGTAAAAATGATGTTGACCCTTAAGATGGTTGAATATTATGAACTGAAACCCTTGCAAGGCATGTGACTAAAAGGGATGTTTGCCCTCAAGCAAAGGTTGGCACTGATAGTCCTTGGAATGCTTGGAGGTTAATTTTTCTATTAATTTTTTTAAATGACTAAAGTATAATTTTTTTAAAAATTAAGAATAAAACTAAGATGGTATAAATTAAATAAAATCTCTTAGTTAATTAAGAGGTTTTACACATGTGTGAATTAGTAATTATATAGGTGTAAATCCAGTTTTACACATGTTTAAATTAGGTATTACACATGTGTAAAACGAATTTTGTAAAAAAACAAGTTTTTTATTTTTTATAATTCTGTTTATTTTTTTATGAATGACGGAAACAAAAGAAACATTTTGGTTTTTTTATTTTTTTATGTTGGTTTACGTTTTATAATTTTCTTTTATATTTTCTTTATTTATCATTTTATCATTTAATACATTGCTTCCTTAAATTGCCATTTATTATACTTTTAAACTAATTTTTTTTTTTTTTGAACGGCTACTTTTAAACTAATAGTACTAACTTTTATTAATCCATCACCCCAACTCTGTTCAATCACTTCGCGAGATGCACCACCCACGCTGTTTTCACCCACCACGATTACTTAGTTTCACTTCATGGAAAATTAATATATATTATAAGCTAGATTCAGTAAATCAAAAATAATAATAATATAACAAAACAAACAATTGCATTAGCAGCTTGTACACATTGCTTCAACACTTGTACCTGATTACTAAAGAAACCCACATAAACAACATATCAAAAGTTATATAATAATAATTATGGATTAAAAAATCTTGATATGTATAATTAACTAATCATCCTTAAGGTACGTTTAGTTTGTTTAATTTTCTTCTTTAAATAACAATTTCCATTTCCACAAGAGTTGGTAGACTTTCAATTAATTTAAAAACACCATATTCTCCTGTTTCCTAACTTGTAATTTAGAAAAAAGTCAAAATTGATTGATGCATTTTATGACTTATTATATAGTCTTCCTCTTGGAAGGTGTCAATCACATAAAAATCATAATAATATTTTATGGGACAATCAAGAATGGCCTTAAACACCTCCTGTTTGTCTTATATACACATACATCCACACATACATGCATGCATATACATACATATATACATATATATATATATATATGTATATGTATGTATGTGTGTATATATATATATATATCCCATGCATAGGACTTAATATCCCATCTCATTCTAGCAACATATTGTTTATACAAGAAACCAACTTCTATTGCATCCTCTATTTCTCTCATCATCTACACATCCAAAGTTTAATTTTTTCCATCCCGAAAAGGCGTAAACCGATGGCGAAAGGCGGAAAGCTAACGAAGATCAAGTCGGTCCTAAAGAAATGGAATTCGTTTAGCAACGGTAAGGCGCCTAGTTTCACCAAGGACAATATAAATGCAACAACATCCGATGAGGATGACTACCAAAACTCGAGCCATTCTCATGCGGTCTATGTGGGCAAGACGAGGCGTCGGTACCTAATAAGCACTGATGTGGCCCAGCACCCGCTGTTCCAGGAGCTTGTGGAACGAGCGGGTGATGGGACCACCAGTGTTACGATTGACTGCGAGGTTGTTTTGTTTGAACATCTATTGTGGATGATTGAAAATGCTGACCCTCAACCTGAGGGTTTGCATGAGCTTGTGGATTTTTATGCTTGCTAATGCTTTATTTTTCTATATTCAATTAATCAATCTTGTAACTTGTTGAATTTATGTTTTTTCAATATTGATGTTCTTTCTTGGATAACAAGCAATCAAATAACTTTTATGTTTTGTTAATTGTTTTTTTTTCTCTTTTTGATTTGTAGTCTAAGTGTTCAATTTAGTTTTCTACCCAACATGGTGTGATCTTCACGTCTATGGTATGATTCAATACAAATTGCAACGTGTATGACAATACCCACAACTCAGATTCACTATCTTAATGAAGCAAATGATAATATCAGAACCATCGAGATACGTATGTAATATAAACCTAATGCACAAGACTCTCACATGTTTGTCAGGTCACTCTGAGCCTAATGTACGCATTCTTATCATTTATTACTACAAGAGTTTGTTTTCAAAACTCGAATATGTGACATCCAGATTACATGAAATCAACCTTCTTATTATTCTAAAGTTCCGTTATTTAACTTTTTTTGTTTTCAATTTTTTGAACCCCATCGTATACATTCGCAAATAGGACAACAATCATCGTTTAATGTTCTGATATTTAACTTTTTTAATTTATAATTTTTTTGCGATTTTGTTATGGTTTGAAAATTAAATATATAGTTATTAGGTTTAAGTTATAAACAATATGAACCACCTAAGCATTTGATTATTTGAATGGTACAATGAAAGAGAAAGAAAATAAAAATGTAATGGTAACATTGCATAATCGTTTTATGTACAACATATTAAATTGTTAGGATTATTTATTTAAAAGCATATATAATATTTTATCCTTAAAAGTTATTTGTCGCTATCGTTTACCAAAAGATATCTATTATGATTCCTGTGTATGTGTCATTATCACATACTTTTGATTGAATGCGACAATAGTGACCATAAAATTCAGTCGGTAGAGATAAAACAAAGTATGGAAATTAATTAAGAAAAAAATAAAGAGTGATTAAATTAATTGTGAAGGTGGGCAAATGATTGGGGTTTGGTTGGTTGGTTGGATGCTTTTTGTTTGATTAATCAACATCTACGTACCAAACAGCCCCCTTCTTTCTCTTGGGTTTAATACTTTTTCTTATTATTTAACTAATTGTTTAAGTAATTAATTATTAATTAATTGATTAAAAGATATATGAAACCAAGCATGGAAGAAACTAAAATTTAATAATGGAAGAAACGCGTTTTCTGTTCCTTCAATGTGGTTTCCCATGGTTATAGTTATTGGTTAATTAATGGTTAATTATATGTTAGCTTTATATTTGTATAAGCGTACTAGCGGGTGAACTCACATGTTGAGACGAGCTTGTTGTTATAAGGCTATTTCTTTATCGACTTATAAATTAGTATTCATCATGTTGTTTCGCATATGATTTACATTGAGGACTTGGTTTTGAAAAATTTCACGTCAAAATGCTTGTAAAAATAAACAACTGGCAACGACAAATTAAGAATTTATAACACATCATATATAAAATTTGTACCATGAAACAAATGAAAAAATACTGCAACGATAAAGTATATTTGACGGTTTTTATGTTTGCTTTCGATAACTTGTATAGATACACAACTTTATTTCGAACAAAAAATTTATAACTAAGCATAGATAAAAGCATTACATTCAGACTTACAAAAATATTATTTTTAAAATTTATAAGACAGAAAATAATATGTGTAAAATTAGTTACATACATTAAAATATTAAAATATTCAAAAAGAAAAAGGTAATAAAATAGTGGCCACTTGAGGCTGCGGCTCGAACCCACACCAACTTACCAAAAGTCAAGGACCTAACTAGGACCAGAATTGCACCAAGTCAGACTATTGTTTGTCATTTGTTTAAATTACTATACTAATGAATATCCAAATATTAAAACTACTATTCATCCTCTATGTAGTTTAATAGATGAAATGGTACAAAGATCGTTTAATTTATATTTAACTAGCAGGTATTCTGGCGCTTTGCAGCGGGCGTTGAGTAAAACTTATATAAAACAGTAGATGCGGTTAAACACAACGTAAGAGCATGTTTGGTAAATTAAACAAAAAATAAAGAATAAAAATTAAAAAGAAACAATCAAATCTTGAAGCATTAAATAGATATAGATCTTTCCTCTATAAATATTAGTTGATGACACAACTTACTTACGCCACTTAGGTTGTTAATCTAATACTTTAAATAAGTATCAATCAAATTAAAATACTTATAATTAGTTTGAAGGATCTTTAAATGGGTAATGTTAATTTAAAAAACTAACTCACATTCTTTTTTCATCAATTGAGAACGTAAAACTATAGTTTCTAAAAACAAATAAAGTTGTATGAACTTAAAACTTTAAACTAATTTTCATAAGATATGGCATTTTTATAAATAATATATAATAAATGATCAAGTGAGATTTTAAGTGGTGAACATCATTGCTTAAAACATAGTACTTCAAGTTTGCAAAATAGTACTCATAAAATGACAAATTAAGTACTGTAGCTAACTCTTTTCAATTATATAGATAAGTAAATCGTTTTTAAAACTAAAATATCGTACAAAGATATATAAAAAGTTTTATGTGAATAATAAAATCTTTTTTTATACTATTGCTTATACTTAAATATGTTTGTTATATAATAATTGTATTGATATGGTATCTATAATATATCTTAGATTATACATATATATAAATTATATAATTATTTTATTTAATCCGTTTAACACACAGGTATCTAACCTATTTATTTAATAAAAGAGAGAAGCGAAAATTTTTTGATGAAAAAAAATGTGGTGCTACCACATGACCCTCTAAATATTTTTTTTTTAGAGTAATAAGATATTGTATTATCGTATGATGATTTATATATTGTTAGGTTTTGGTAATCATGTATAAGAAAATTTTTCTTACAAAAAGAAATTCTCTTATAGAAGCTAACGTTTATTACAAATCAGGTTTTAATTACTAGTGTCATATTTTTAAAAATATTTAAATAATTAATATTACTCTACTATCATATACATAAATAATATATAAAAAAATAAGCATCTGATATTATAACATAAAAAAAAGTTTGTTGTTACCACATGACATTCATCTTTATTGCTTGTCTTCCCCCTTCCTCACTTTCATGACAACATGAAATCAAGTATCCATATACTCAAAACCCACGTAGTTATTATGTAAAATTCGTTACCCATGGGACATTCGGACCTGTTGAAAACAAATTTGTACCGCAAATGTTATTCTAAATTGAGCTGAAACACATAAGTGCTTAGCTCATTTATACTCTTTTCGTGCCATGTATTTAATGGTTGAGTTTGGCTCGTAAGTAATATGTTAAATTCAACTCAAGCTACATCTGTTATTGTTTATTGATTATTTTTTTATAACGTACACAAATACCTTTGTATGTGTTTACAATTATTATATATGTATAAATAATAAGCTTGTATAGATTCACGAGCTAGTCAATCTAGGCATATGAAGTTTGATCTTGAGGCTCATTTATTAAATAAGCTTTGATTTAAGTTTGGGCTTGAGGCCGTGTAAACGAAGCACTCGTTCATTTAAGTTCAGTTCAAATTAAACTTTTAGCTAGTTGATCTCGAGTAGTTACGTACAGCTCGACTTGTGTACATCCATAGTCCAAAGAAACTCAAATTTTACACTTCAATTATTTATTTTATTTATTTATTTTTAAAGGTTACAGAGATGAAATTTTAAGAAAGGTATAAGATATTTTTGGAAATTAAAATCCAAATTTAGATTTAATCTAAAAATCTATTTACTTTACCTTTTGAAGATATTATATATATATTGGATGAGATTGCCATCACTAGAGTAATAAGATCCCTTCACATGTCTTTCATCTATGTGAAATATAAAACACACTTAATTACAGACTAACCCAATTGTCTACTTAATTTGAAGTGATTCTGATGGAGAATAGTATTAAATTAATGAATTAAGTGGTGTCTAGTGATGTTATAATTGTTATTTTATTGAAAAAATTAAGGTGTGATTAATGATGTTTCTAATTAGTATGCTAAATTCCAAAGGAAAAAACAAACAAACATGCATGTGATGTGATGTAAGAAGTCCCATTCCAGGGGTGGGCTCTATGTGTCTACCAACACAATACAAGTAGAATGTTTCTTAAGTGGGAAGGGGGAAAGAATGAGGTGGGCAAGTCATGTTCCTTCATGTTTGTTATTAAAAAAAATACTATTAAGAAATATGATTAAAAGGAAACAATGACACATGTCAAATAGTTGATATGTTGAAATGGTTAAAAATCATCCAACTTACACTCTTACACTCTTAAGTTGTTTTCAACATTTAACTTTTGTTGAAAATTAAAATAATTGTTATAGCAATATATTGTGTTAAGAAATCTATGTTCAATGAAAGTTTTTAGATGAACCAAACTTATTTTGGTTACTTTTAGATATTATCTATTGTGATTCGAACCATGTTTTATCTTGTTGGTCAAAATTGTAAATGTTTCTCAGTCTTTGAAATACAAATTGTACCATATTTTGTTGTTTTCCTTCACCATATGTGTAGCTTCGTATTTCACGGATGTCGTGGATAGCGTTTTGAATAGTTAGAATTTGCTTTTGGTTTAAGATATTTCGTTGATATGAAATTTATATGATATGACAAAATTTCTACAAGAATGAGAAAGTATTTTCTCTTTGGAAACGTCCCATGACAGTGATATAATATATATATATATATATATATATATATATATATATATATATATATATATATATATATATATATATATTGTAAGTGATGAGTAGTGATGAGTTTCTACAAGAATGAGAAATATTTTCTCTATGGAAATGAATAAGATATTTTGTTGATATGAATTCTATAATATGATACGACAGAATACAAGAATGGAAAAGTATTTTTTCTATGGAAAAGAAGCTTCAGTTTTGTATATTTAGTTGGTGAACCATCACAAAATTTCAGTTGATGATTGACAATTATAATGGTCAGTAATTATTTAGTTACGTAATAAAACTCGTGTCAGCAAGAAAACATCAGCAATAACTAGTTGATGCTGGTGCACACTTTTTGCTAATAAGAGTTGCTATCGCTTTTAATTGTTGTTGGGGCCCATTATCAATGATACTAAGTTATACCAAAAACCAGATTGTTGTTGATTAGTAGTAACTTAGCGTTGATAATCAAATTCTACAATAGACCAATTCCAATGCAAGTTTTAATCAATCTTTCAAATTCAAAGCAAATTCTAGTGGCTTTCTAACTATGGGGTTGTTTGAAATTCAAATCTTAGTCAGAAGGGTTTGATCGAGTAAGGGGTTGTTTCAAAACTGACCTGGTAAGGGGGAAAATAAGCATGGGTCAGTGGCGTCGGACCGGTCAGACGCGAAAGAGTGAGAATCAACCACACTGACCGGCCAAAATGTCTGACTAGGTCAGTGGGTCAGACAATTTGACCGGTTAGAAGCAAATCAAGCAACCCCTATGTGTCTATGTATCTGTTCTGGATCTTGCCTGGGGAGCTGCATATGAGCCTTTGCCAAAACACCATACTAAATATTTCTATTGAATAAATATTATTGGTGTAATTCTCGGTAGGGCTGGCAAAATAGATATCTGTTTAGACACGATAAGACCTGTTTAGCAAAAATACACTATGTATTTTTTACCTTTTTAAAATAATTAAAATTAGGAGTCTTGGATTTATCATTTCTTCTTCTTGAAACCTAAAATATATAACTGTCACACTTAAACCACCAAATATAATTGTTAAATGTGTCGTTTTATGTTTGATACTTGTGCTAATCACGTCGTCTGTAACATGTTAAACACGATAAAACACGATTTGTCAGCCCTAATTCTCGGTTTACTATCTAAAGAATCCCTAGATTACAACTAATATTGAATAAATGGGTATATGCCATATTTTAGAAAAAAAATATTGTTTACAAATAAATATAAAAAGTATGCAATTTGATTGTAAGGTAATATATGAAATTCTCCTTAATTTATTAAAATATAAGAACTAATAATATAATAATACAAAAACAAATTATTTATACTAATAAACCAAAATTTCTAGTTTTCTATACTGTCCACCTAGGCTTCACTTAAGATTGAACACATGTCATTACTAGAATGAAAATTAACTATTTAATGATAAATTAAATGCTAATGATTGTTTATATACTTTTTAAAATATAAAAGAGATTTATGATAAATTAAAAACATAGTTTTTTTATAATTAAAGGTTATCAATATGAAGTTGTTAATACACAGAACTTTAAAAAACAATATTTAAAAAGTATTTCAAAAAAAAATCGGAGTGTTTAAAAAAATATATTTTTTAAAGCAAAAGTTATTTAAAGACGAAAGTTTGAAAAAATATTATTATTGTTTTATAACCTGAAGTAGTTAATTATACACAATTCAGTTAAATCTTATTTTAAAAAATTATTTTATATTTTTAAATATTAATAAATAACTATTATGTATTACACGGGTTTTTAAACTAGTGTTCATATATAATAGAACTAATAATAATCACATCAAAATCAATAACAATTTTATTTGGCATGCCATCAAGTAGATTTTAGCGATGAGTATTTATATTCATAAGTTCAATTCGTACCGATTGATACCCTAGTATATATGGTCTTTGATGTAAAACACGAGTGCATAACAAGGCTTGGGTTTTTAGGGTGATCTTTGACGACTCCAAAGCCTAGTTCAAAAGTTAGGGTTATTTAAACATGTCGAGTATTCTATGTTTTTTTCATGTTACAACTTGCGTCTAATTCAGTTGATACATAACTAATCAGTGAAACATTCCATAGGGAGTCTGGTCTTGATTTTTCTGTGTGGTATTCTCCTTCGATTCTTGCGATCACATTCATTAGTGGTGTGAACAACTTGTACATTCAATCACTTCACCTACTCAATTGCCCCCAACTAGAGGTAGGCATAAAAACCGGGTTCGGACCCGACCCGAGTACGGGTCGTACGCGATGGGAGGCATACCCGGTTTGGACCCGTTTAAACCCGTAGGGTTGCAACTGGTTTTAGTTTTTGAGTTTTTTAGCTAACATGACCCAAACCCGACCCGACCCGTTTTGAACCCGAGTTGAACCCGGTATTGGACCCGATATCGAACTCGGTATTGGACATACACACAAGAAAAGAAAAGAAGAAAAAAAAACTAAACCCGGTATTGGACCTTGTTCCGGACCCGACCCTACCCTACCCGGGTATAGCGCGTAGGGTTTTCAAGTAAGTGAACCCGACCCGGGTTCACCAATACCCGGGTACAGAAAAACCCCGATTGGGCCCAACCCGGGTCGTACACGGTTTCGGGTACGACTCAATACCCGGTTTGCCCATCTCTACCCCCAACCCTCTCTCGTAACTCTAATGGAAATTGGGCTTACTTGAGCCCAATAGTTCTATTCGATTCTTGCTTCCAAATGGAAGTATACAATAAACACTAGTCCAGCAGTTCCTGTTCTCTAAAGCTAAAGGTGTAAAAGCCATAAGCAAATTTTGTTAGGAAATTGTTTCTTCTCATATTTTATAGTTTTATGTAATTTAGTTTTGTATTTGTTCTTTAGAAAAGTAATATTTTGTATTTTCATGTTAAACTGAATGTTTCAAAGCTTTAAATCTAACATATATATTTTTGTTTTAAGTTAAAGCACTTTTGCAAATAGAATCTTAGCACATAACTTTAGTAATGAAATCGTAATATTAGATATAATTTGTTTGAAATTGGACCAGATAACATGATGCAAGTTCATAACGAAACCAAACCGTTTAAAGGATGACAACGGGTACACAATGCAAAAAACTTCAGTCGGTTACTCGGTTTTGTATTCGCACACAAATATCATTCTTTACCGAATCAACACACACAAAAATTTTATTCCGAATGGCACACAAAAATATATATTACGAGGACACGTTGAATCATAATTTCAAAAGTTTTCAAAATATAGAAAAAAGGTCGAAATAAATCCGATGTTTATTAATCTCTCTTGAAATTTAGAAAAAAAATATTAAGAAACTTCATTTATGCATATAATCTATACATGTGCATGTTATATTATCTACACATGTGTGATAAACATATGAAAATATTATTGAATGGTTTTTATGTACATTACATACGCATTTATATGTGATAACTATTTTTTTCTAAATATGAACTGTTAGTAGAAAGTTAAATGATTTAGATACATTCTTTTCGTCAATAAAAAAATCTATTGTTAATAATAAACATCGTTGTGTGTGTTTGTTGATTTGTTTATTCAAACCAATTATATGCGAAGAAGTACAAGAACCACATTATATATAGTGCATGCAACATGACGAGAAGTAGTGTATCACATTCAAAACAAGTAAAAATGTAACACACTTGTTAACATATTATTCTTCATGTATATTTAGAATCAAATTCATACAACAAGCTACAACTAGCCTAAACCAATTATTTAAAGGATTATCTTGTATCATCTATCAACCAATAAAGTAGCATGTATTATAGTAAGTTTTGATCATGTAGCGTGCAAATTTAACGAACCAATATAAATCTAGCGTAGAACACACGTACATGCCATGATGTAAAAATTCACAAGAAGATGACAAACCTTTTATGTAAATATTAGGTGAAGGTTTGATTCAAAATTAGACTAGTGACTTTAAGTCACTTTAACCATTCCATCTTTATCTCACTTTTCTTTTGTTGGTTGAAACTTAGCTATTCTCAACTTATTATTATTCCATTTCATATAAAAAAAACTAAAATGTTTTGTAACACAGGCAACTTTTAAAATAAACTTTTTTTTTACTTTTTTCCAGCGTCTAACACCTAAATTTTTTCTTGAATATTTTTTCCCTTAGGCAAGGTTACAACCCTGTGAGACTCACATTTTACCATTACGTCCCAACCACCCACCCATCTAGTCTGTAATAATATGTAAACTCACATGATTTACTAAAGGAAAAACTTCACAAAATAGTAAGCAAGTTTTAACAGCGTTTCAATTAGGTTACTCATATTTTTATTTGTTCTAATCAGGTCACTAAAGTTTTAAGAGTGTTAGAATTGGGTCATTAATACTTTTATTTGTTCCAATCAGATTATTAAAGTTTTAGGAGTGTTATAATCAAGCCACTCATATTTTTTTTAATTGTTTTAAATAATTCACAAATATTTTAAAAATAATTTAGTTTTTTTTAATATTGTTATCTTTTTAAAAACTTCAACTTTTTGATTTTTTTTGCAACTTATGAATGAACTAATTAGAACAATTCTAAAACTTTTATGATTTAACTGGGACAAAAATTTTACGAGTGACCTGATTAGAATAAAAAACTTTATGAGTGATATAGTTAGAACAATTCTAAAACTTGATTACTATTTTACAAAGTTACCCTGGTCTAACGATATTTTGATTGTCCAACAATCAAGAGGTTGTATTATACTCAAGTCTCATGTAGGATAGAGATGATGATTTGTACAACGGAGGCGTGCTTAGCATACAAAAGGCATGGTGATATACTTTCATACGAAGATGACATAACATGTACGTAAACTAGGTGAAGATTTTGATTATTGAAGATTTTCTTTTCTTTTGTAAGAAAATTACACGCGAAACCAATCAAACATGTTAGTGAATGCAATTCTTAATGCCTAAGATACTAAAAAGGACATTCATCAAGTTACCTTTTAAGTATTGGTAATTCATATAGCTTATAATAGAAAATCTCAATCATAGCTAGCATTTATATATAAATATAATTATACACGTTGAGAATTACGAGAACCACATAATACATTTGTACAAACGAATAGAAGATAATCATAACAATGAGAAAAAGTGAGGCGGTTATGTAACCGTCTTATACGTGTCACATTTAAAGCACTGCCTATAAGTGCGTTGTATGGTTATGGTTCTCAACATAATTTTTGTTTTGATATAGACGCTCATGTGCGTGTGCGTGTTGGTAGGAGAGGGATCTTTACACAAACACTAAATATTGCAAGAACCAGTAAAACACAATAGTAATTCATCTTTTTCAATGTTTATGTATATGTATACATAGTCCACTTAAATACTTAATTACCATTTATAGATTACTTTTAAAGTATTGCATTATTTGAAGTCCTCACTAGGTATAGTAAGAGTACTTATTTTCTAAGAGTGATTGATTTAAGTTAAAAAGGATAATTCTAATTCGGAGGGTAATTTGGCAGCCTCTTAATCAGCCTTTTAATGGTTCAGATGTCTGAATAGTTCAGTATTTAATGATTTAGACTGTTTGTTTCGCGAGCAAATGTCTAAATGGGTAAGCATTATACTAATGGTGAATGTCTAAAAGGTTTAATGTTGAATGGTTAAAACCTCTTATCTGAATTGGTCTAAAAGGTGTCCCAAGAAAGACTTAACGGATTGGCGATAATAACTATCGAAAGCAAAATATTAGAGACTATAAACTACGAATATGTTATAAACCAATTTGATATCAAGAATGCTAGTAGAGATTTACAAGTTATTGGTTAACTATTACGATATGTCATTGTAATACTATGATATTACTAAAACATTTATTTTCATTAAAAAATAGTTTATATAATTTAAGTCGTTAGGGCCCATAAGCCTTTTTTTCCGACTCGTCCAGGGCATTAAAATCCTCGGGACCGACCCTGATTTTTATGTTTATTGTGTGAGAGACTATATGGATGTTTTGGACAAATGAGAGACAGAAGGTGTTCAATCCGAGATGAATATGTTGACGAACTAAACTCGATTAGTTGGAAGCTTTGGCGACAATAAAATGGAAACTTGAAGTATGTTGCAATATTAAATCATTGTTGACAGATAGACAAAGTCAGTTATAATATTTAATTTTGGTTGTCATTTGGAATCTTAGATGTTCATAGTTTGATATTGTAGCATCTTGCTCCATGAGTTTTTAGCTTGTTTTTTGTGTTGTTTGTGTTGTCTAAATATAATAGAGGTTGTAAATAGTTGTAAAATTTGTTTCCTGATTTCTTTGTTTTGATTTTGAGTTAGGGTTAAATATTTTGAAGTGTTTTTCTTATCATCTATTGAAACTCTAATTCAAAATTTGTCAAAAATATTTCTAGAATCACTGCTTGCTTAATGAAGTTTGTCATCAATTAAAAAATTGTTGGTGATTTTATTGTCGTGAATATTATTATGGTATAACTGATTTATTTGAAGGCCAAATGAGATATTAGCAATGTTTTCATAACCGGATCGAACATCGAACCGGACGCCTTACTGGTTTGGTGGTCGGACAGGTCGGACCGGATTTAAGAACCGGATGATGACGTCATAATTATATATAGTATATTATATATATAGTTACATATATTATTAAATATAAGTAATTTATATATGTATTTTATAGTTATATATAAAACTTAACTATATTTTTATATCCAACACACTAATTTATGGTTCAACACCCCGTTTTTACCCACTAAAATCCAAAAAAAAATAAATCAAAATCCGGTTCGAACTGATCCGGTGTCCAGGTCCGACCACTGACTCGGGACGAACTGGCCGGTCGAACCGCTCCAAAAACAAGTCGATGCGAACCGGACCGACCACCTATCTGATTCCCGATCAGACCGGTTGGACCGGCCAGTCCGATCCAGTCTCAACAACAATGGATATTAGAGTACACAATAATACGAGCTAGGAGGCGTGGATTAACACTCGAATGTTACTTTACTATTGAGCAAAAATAAACATCTAAGGTTCTAAGAGGTGAAGCCCCTATATAGGGCCTTCTAAGGTACACACCACCCTATTGTCGGTGGTTGGGGTTGGGTTAGTGGCCCTAGGTTTGGGCTGGCGTCCAAGGAACAAGACCCTTAGTTATGCACCGTAAGCTATTTTCGGATTCACATGAAAGTGATGATCACATAAAACATTAGCAAGTTGCTGCTAATTTTCAGTAATAAGTTGCTAATATTCATCGGTACTAATTTGCGACTAATCATGAGTAGTGGTTGAGATTATCAGTGGCAACTGTCCCTAAGTAACAACTGAGCTTCAATGGCAAATTGATAGTCAGTAGCAAGAGCGATTGTTGGCGATTAGTGATAACTTAGTTACAACTTATGAAGTTTCTACAAATGTTTTCTCACTAATATAAGTATATAAACGAAACCATCAACTAAGACACTGTTAAGTAACGACTCTTTTTTTGATCGTTTGAATTTAATTTTTTAAATTACACCGTCTATATATAAATATACACTTTTGTCGTAACATTCTCAAATCAAAAATCATACAACCCTCCACCACTTTGTCAAAAAGAACTTAAAGTTTTCACTTTAACACCAAAAACGAATCCAAATTAAAGGGTCCAAGATGCCTCACAACAACAAATTGGGTTCAACCAATCGCTCCGACCACAAGGTGGTTTCAACAAACTTTTGCAAGCATAAAACATCTGCAACCAAGGCGGGTACGATTCTATGGTGGATTATGGTGTAAGGTTCGCGACGTGAATTTTATGAAACCCAACAAAAAAATTAGAGAAATATGAGCTCATCTAGATTTAATTATTTTTTATTATTCTAGTTCTTTTAATATTTATGTAATTTTTTTATATATGTTTAATTTATGTTTTCTTTAATTTGAATTATATACGTTTTAAAACAAGAGTAATAACTTTCACACCCTTTCACTCACACAGGTATAACATTACCCATGTGAAATCTGAGTGTGGTGACTCTCACTTTATTTTCCAACACTTTTCACTCACATGTGTATACCTGGCGTAAGTTGTTTTTCATTACATTTTTCCTATAATAAAACTAAATAAATAAGATTAATTTGTTATAGATTTAGCATAAATCAAACTCTTTTAAGTACTAGTAATACCCGTAGTGGTTAAGGTGATGTAACTTAATATTTTATTAAAATAAATATGTATTGGGTTTAAGTCTTAACTTTGATAAAAAAAATGGGATTCAAATGTGGACAAACTAATGTACGAGCTTTTCTTCGGAGATGTGTCAGCCTAATGCCCTAAAGTTCTGCACTTGAAACCTCGAGTTATAAATATGATCGAGTAAGCTAGTAGTCCAACAGTTATTTAATTAACCATTTAAAAAAATAACAAGACCACTAAATATGCACCGCGATTCACATCATACAATCTGACATGCTGTTTTGAAAAAAAAGTACAATCTGACATGGTAGTACATCACCACGTCACATGTAAGAGCATACACAACGTTAATTTTTAATCAAATTGTCGACGATTTGAAAAACAATTATTCATACTTCACACAGAGAGTTGATGCAGTGGGTAGAACTGGTTTATCTCCTCAACAAAAATGCATGTGTGCCATACGAATGTTGGCATATGGAATGGCAGAGGACCAAACGGACGAATACATACGTATTGGCGAAGTACTGCTCTCGAGTGTCTTCGGAGGTTTTGCAGAGGTGTTATTGAACTTTATTCGAAAATATCTTAGAAGACCAAACGAAAGTGACATCCAACAGTTACTTGATGCGCGTTCAACCAAGCATGTGTTTCCCGGAATACCAGGAAGCGTTGACTGTATGCATTGGGCTTGGAAAAATTGCCCAGTTGCATGGAAAGGTCAATATACATGAGGTGACCATGGATATTCTACCATCATGCTCGAGACAGTTGCATCACATGCCCTTTGGATTTGGCATGCATATTTTGGCGTGACGAGGTCGAATCATGATATTAACTTCATAAGTCAATCACCAATATTCAATGAAATTTTAGAAGATGTGACGCCTCAATGCAATTTTATAGTGAATGGAACATAATATAACATGGGGTACTAGCTTGCAGATGGTATTTATCCTGAATGGGCGACTCTTGTGAAAAGCTTCAA
Source organism: Flaveria ramosissima (assembly GCA_025215565.1). NCBI lineage: Eukaryota > Viridiplantae > Streptophyta > Magnoliopsida > Asterales > Asteraceae > Flaveria > Flaveria ramosissima. Next base: position 52,268,614 of record CM046038.1, read on the forward strand.
ATATCCTCAAAATATATTGGAATTTAAAACACGTCATGAATCAACAAGAAAGGATGTCGAGAGGGCATTCGATGTCCTTCAAGCTCAATGGCACATTATACAAGGGACAACAAAAATTTGGAGCAGAAAGATAATAAACGATATGATATAATGTATGCATGCATTTTATTACATAATATGGTTGTAGAAGATGAAGGAGATGCAATAACCGATTGGTCAGATTATGAGGGTGAAGAACCTGAACCAGCAAACCATGGACCGACAGTAGTTTTCGAAGGACACTTGGCAAGGTTCGAGTATATATAACAATGAAGTTCATCATGCGCTTCGAAACGATTTAATAGAGGATATGTGGTCCATTAAACAATATCGGTTTGTGTGAGGTTGATGTATATATTTTTTAATTTGCTTATGTAATTTTTTTAGTTTTGTTTGCGTGTGGTTGTTTTATTTATTGTTTATGTAATTTTCTATTACTAATTTTATAATTTAATTTATATGATTTTTATAAATTTTATTTTAAATTCAATTATTATATTTTAATTTATATTTAAATTATACGAAATAAAAAGTAAGATATTTAAAAGTATTTTGGTTTAAAAAAAGAAAATATAAAAGTATATAGGTGATGATTTGGAATATAAGGGTGTTTGAGAGTGGATGTAGTGTTGGAGGAGAAAAGAAGTTTTTTGATGTTTGAAAATGGATGAGTGAAAATCTGATATGACAGCTGCGTGACGCGTTTGGTTTTATTTTCCTCATCCACCGTTGCGGATGCTCTAAACAATGCACCTGTTATGTTTACTTATATATATTTGAGGTAATTCCAAACTTTTATCTTCTGCCTTTATTGATAACAAGATTTTAAACAACTTATAGTTTATTGTATTGTATTAAGCATTCCTTACATCAATAAAATAGTTACATATTCAATCATTTTGATATTGTTGATGTTTCACCTTCTTTAATCTGAAACAGAAGTAAAGTCAAATCTCATATCTATATGTTCACCCAATGGTCCAGAAGGCAAGTCAAACTCGATCCAATCTCCAGCTTTTAATCCATAATTTGTGACAATTGTATAGAAATTTGTTAACTGGTACCTCTTGTTTTTCAGTTTAAGTTGCGCATTGTAAGTGCTTCCATCACTCGCGCTATGTAACTTTACTTCGAGAATGAGTCCGCTAGTGACTAGTGGTTGCAAATACGGATACATGTGCGCTATTAAATTGGTCTCGACATCATTCTTTGGCAAACAAATTACTCCATTGAAGTCGCAGTCTGACTTAGTAAGTATTTTGGATATCGTTCTATACGGATCAATGATCATTTTCTATACCTTTTATGTTGGAAGTTGGAACTATATGAATACCCAAACAAATGTACAATTTGTATTTATACTATATACATAGACTTCCGCATGCCTGAAATACAATTTGTATTTATTACATAAGATTACCAAATATGTAATGAATATTACTTTCTTTTAAAGTTATTATGATACATTGGCACTGGTTTAATGTCGAGCATAAAAAATATATAATATATTTTAATAAAATGTAATGAAAGTTTTAATATTTTTGGATTTTGGTTTTAAGAGAAAGAAATTCAAACCGGGGAGATAAAATCGGAGACAAAAAGAAGTGCAACAAAGATATAGAAGTATATAAAAGGAACACATGTTGGCGAAATTAAAACCCACATATAATATGGGGGCCAAAATAAATAAGACAAAAAGGTCCATGACAAAAGTCTAAAAACTACAAAAGCAACTTTAACAACATGAGTTGATTTTTATTATAAGTTTTAATTTGTGCGTATTATGTCAATTCATATGTTTTGACATGTGAAAACTGAAAAGGCGAGCGTGGGTGATGAAGCAGTGGTGTAAGGTGTGGAACACCGCCATCGGTGAGCATGGGAAGGAGGCGGTCTTTGAGACGTTAGTGTAATCACAGACGTTACCATTTGTCTAAGTTGAAACCGCTAAACTATCTTTACATGATAATTCATCTACATCCAAAACTTAAAAGACCATAATACATGCCCTCAATATCCACCTTGTAGCTATATCGATCTAGGGACGTTTGATATGTGTTTTTATTTTTTATACAAAGATAGTTTTAGATAATTATTCGCTTAATTTTATAAGTAGTTTTATTAATTATTGAATTATCTAGAAGAAATATTTTTCTTCAAAATCTTCCTACCAAATATATACCAACCATGTTTAATTATATTTAACAAGGAACAAAACTTACACTATTAATAAATTTAAATGGGGTAACTTTATAAAATAGTAATAAAGTTTTAGAATTGTTATAATTGTATCACTTATAAAAATTTTTATTCCAATCAGGTCATTAATAAAATTTTTGTCTGAATTAGATCACTAAAGTTTCAGGATTGTTTTTAATTAGGTTATTCATAAGTTTTAAAAAATTTAATTGAAGTTTAAAAAAATTAGCAATATTTATAAAAAAACGGAATCATTTTAAAAATTTTGTGAAACAATTAACAAAAATATGAGTAACCTGATTATAACACTCCTAAAATTTAATGACCTGATTGGAACAAATAAAAGTATTAGTGACCCAGTTAGAACACTTTTAAAGCTTTAGTAATCTGATTAGAACAAATAAAAATTGAATAACCTAATTGAAACTTTGTTCAAACTTGTTTATTATTCTATGAAGTTTTTCCTTATATCTAGCAAACTTATTATTGCACAAATAATTGGTTTTGTTTATACACCTATATTAAGATACACCTTCTATGATGTTGTTAAGTTGCTTGAAGTTCTTAATAATAATATGCATTCAAATCACATAGTTAACATATCTATCTAATGATGTATTAATGTTACGGAAAAAATAATTATACTTTTATTAGTTCTGCAATTGTTTCTAGAAAAAGTCAAGAATAAAAGTACATGACCATATATAAGAATGAAAATATGTCGCGATCGGTAAGAGTGGAAAAGACGACTACAGCTGATCGATGGAATATTAAAGAAATAAAAACAATTATGATTAGTTACCAAATTAGCATTATTATAATGTATATTGGTACGTAACATAGCATGCAAGTATTATTTATAATATATTAATTATCAAGTTTTTTATGCATCATGAGTTGTACGATGTGCATGGTGGATTTTACCATCTTTTGTCTTTTTTTTTCTCTTTGATCTTTAACTTTTCTATTTTAAACCAATACTTTTACTTTTACATCTTTTTACAATTTAGCCCCAATAATTTTTTATTTTCAACTTTGGTCCCATATACTTCTTATCTTTTGTAAATTTTCGTTTCGGTCTAAATTTTACGAGTTAACACGCTGTGACTAGCGTGTGGTTTAACGCTTTTACGTCTAATTTTTTTCCTTTTAACGGCCCCGTCACAACACATGGGTTCTATATTGACTTATTTATTGTTTTTAATAATTTACATCTCACGTGCGTAGTTTAATGTTTTTAGGTATACTTTCCGTTTGATTTCATTATTTTGTTTTTATTTATTTTTTTAATACAAGTTTTACCAATGTTGGTAGTCGTTGACACTGATGTGACATCGATGCTACTTGCCACGCTTTCATGCCCCTGCTGCAACGCATGGGGCTTAATTACTAGTTTACAACTAAATCTCAATCCCTACTAAATAATTTGCTATCAATGGAGAAAGAATGCATTAAATAATATATCTTAAGTAAGTGTATTACACGTGTTAAATAAATTAAATTTTAAATATAATAAAAGTTATTCATTATAAAACAACCTTAATTTTAAGATAAGCTGTGATTAAAAAATATTTCTAATATATAAAAGTGTTAAATAATATTATAATAATTAAAATAATTATTTATTAGAAGAAAAATAAAAAAAAATTAGTGAGAGAAAATGTGATATTACTACGTGTCTTCCTTAGTTATAGTGAGAAGAAGTATCTTTTAAAAAACGTATAGAAGGATTTTTGGTTAAAATGTGACTTATATTTTTATCTCTAAGGATAATGTAGGTAAAATAAGATTTGTTGTTATTACTTTTAACAGTAAAATTATAAGAAATAACTAGATATTCAATTTTTATTATGAATTTACTTAATTACTTTTCTCACATTGCAAACACTTTCTACTTTCTCCTGACCATGACGACTTCCTTATAATAAATTTATGAAGCAGATAAGGACGACTTATCTTTTCTTGACGTCTACAGTTTAGGTTTGATAATTTTGTCCATTTTGTTTTTGTTTTATGTTTTTTTTGTTTTTATTTATTTATTTATTTATTATTTATTTATTTATTTTTGCAATAATACTGGGATGTAAACTTTGTTTTTGTTATAATATCACAATAATTAACACAAGATTAGTGTTATAACCTTAAGATCTTTAAAGAGAATTGCAAGAGTAAGAATAAAAGAAATGTATAACTTATGAAAGTGTATACAAGAGGTGTCTATTCTCCTCTACATTGAGGTGGTATTTATACTACAAAGATCAATCAACTTGGTAGACAAGGTAAACTATTTTGGTAGATAAGTAGCATAGTAAACTTATCTACAAGTTTGACAAAGAGTTTATCCACTTACCATGGTAATAATTCATAATACTTCCCCTTGAATGACACTTTTCAAACTTCAAGAGTTTAAATACTGCCTCGTTAAAAACCTTGCTAAATAAAAACCCAGTGGGAAAAAACCTTAGCTAAGGAAAAAAGAGTGCAGCTTATAACTCCCCCTCAAATCTCTTAGATCTTATTGTGTAGATCTTACTTGCGTGTACGTGCCGCATGCCAATATCATAAACATGTTTTTTGAAGTTGTTTTAGGAAGTGCCTTTGTGAAAAAATCAGCTGAATTGTTGCTGCTAGATTGAACATATCTTATTTCAATCTTTTTATCTTTAATAAGATCTTGAGAGTATGAAAAGAATCTTGGTGGTATATGTTTTGTTCTGTCACTTTTGATATACCCTTCTTTCATTTGTGAGACACAAGCTGCATTATCTTCATAGATTGGTGTTGCTTTTCATCTTTCTCTAATCCACAAGAAGTTGATATAAGTGTGTCATAGATCTTAACCATACACATTCTCTTGAGCTTCATGTAGTGCAATGACTTCAGCATAATTGAGGATGTCGCAATGAGTGTTGTTTTTTGAAACGCATGAAATCACTTCCTCCATTCTTAAATACGTATCCAGTTTGAGATTTTGCTTATGGGATCAGATAATAACTGCATCTGCATAACCAACCAACCCTCTTTTGAATTATTAGGATAAAACACCTAAATCAATAGTAACTCGAAGATATCGAAAAACATGTTTAATCCCGTTCCAGTTGTGACATCCGTCACTTTAAGGTCCGTCAATTGACGTGTTTGTCCGTCATCTATCTATATTTGGTCATTCCTCATCATTATTTGACTCATTATGTGGATATCATGTGTGCAATATTATCGTTGTGTGTGCATTCGTTTAAAACCGTGTGTGAACCTTAAAAAGACTTCTAAAACTTTCATTTTTGAAAACGTCAAATATATCATTTTATAAATATAATAAATGTTTAAATATAACCATTTCTTAAGTCATGACACATTAAATATACTTTTACAATTAATATAAATACCTAACGAAGTCGTTTTTCAACCGAACAAAATTTGGGAAAACTCGGGGGTTAAGTGCAGGGACTAAACTTGTAATTTTGGAAACTTGGGCTGGGTATAAATACCCATATTCCAGCCCTAATCTTCATTATCACCATCTTCTTCATCTTGATCTCCTCTTCACACACTAAATCACCATCTTAGCACCAAATCCGACCCGAGAGGTCTCGTTTTCTTCGTCTTGACATCATCTACAGCTTAGACTACCCCTCCTTAGCAGGTAGTTGTCTTTGGTTGTCCATTTTTGAGCCTTTTCACGGCTGTCCAAACTAGGGTTTCGGGTGTTCGGGTTCAACCCGAACACACAAGGTCGTATGGGTGCGTGTGAGGTCTCTTTGCTTGTGTTTTATGCTTGTGTATGTTTGTTGAGTGTTTCTGGAGGTTCTGTGGTGTAAAACCCGTGTTTAGAGTAGCTCGGGGGCTGCTCCTCCCGACCGACAGTCGCGATTCTGCAGATTGGGCGACTGGGTCATCTATGCGATTGAGCCGTGCGACTGAGTGGGTCGTGCGACTGGATCATGCGTCTGAGTCAATCGCGCGACTGAGTTGTGCGACTAGGCATGTCGTGCGACTGAGTTGTGCGACTGTGTGTCTGTGTGCGATTGAGTCATGCGTGCGAATGAGTGTATGCGAATGAGTCATGCGATTGAGTGTTGGTGTGCGATTGAGTCAGGTGACCGACTGAATGTGTGCGAATGAATGTGATTCGCACGACTAGGGTCCAATCGCACGAATGAAGGTTCAGTCGTACGAAAGTAGCTAATTCGCACGATTGAAGGTTGATTCGTGCGCATGGAAGTTGAGTCGTGCGATTGGGTGTTGTGTGGTACGACTGAAGACCAATCATACGAATGAAAGCTCAATCGTACGAATGAAGCTGATTCGCACGATTGAGGGTTGATTCGCACGAATGGAGGTTGAGTCGTGCGTCTGACCTTGTTTGTGCGACTGAAATTTGTTGTGTTTGACCCCTTGTGCGTGGCGTGAGTATGTCGTGTGGTGTCGAGGTAACACTAACACAATAATGCCATTGTTTGGCCACGAAAATTAAAGTCAACGCGAGAAAGGGCACAGAAACTATTTTGAGCAAATTAAACTAACGCTTTTACAACGACCAAATCGACTTATAACTATTGACACTTATTCAATGTTTCTTCGATAACAACAATACTTTTACTCAAACATCATCATTAGTGGCAACAATGTCTTGTACTTGGATCTACATAAGGTCTAGTACGTGTGTCAGTCTGTGTGTGTTGTGCGTGACCCATCCGATACGACCCGAACCGACCCATCATTATTGCGCGCTTAAACATATATATATCATATCATTAATGCTATACAATAACTGTCAATAGGTGTTTGACTGTTTATTTGCATTCAACATTTGGGATTACATCGTCTCATACATACTTACCACTTAACAAGTGAGTTTCGTGGCCCCTTTTCACATTTATACAATATTTCAATCATTTACAAATTGGGGAAAAGTATGCTTACACAATTTTTATGCTGTACAACTTACATACATTTTACATACAAGGAATCAACGTGATACTGTGTTGCAAGTACTATTTGATACATGCTTGGGTCTGCTGTGTGGTTCTATCTTTGCAACTATTTAATTCCAGTGTGGGAACCGACGGTTAGGTATTGGTAGTACTACTGGGTTGACACCCCCACCCTCGTTCGATGGTATACTAGTTGGTACCATCAGTGGCCAGGAACGGGCCCTTGGGTGAATATATGCCGACAATTTCTTTGTGTACGTCGCTAGGTTTGGTTGCAAAGCTCATGTCATGTGATATTTACTTGTGTAATAACTGTATTCACGGTATTCCGACGCGCTATCTATACAGCATCACTTACATTTTTATTACATAAACCTGCGAGCTCACCAACAATTATGTTGACCGTTTTAAGCATATCTTTTCAGGTGATCATGCAAGTCCAGGAATCTAGGTGTGCTGCCTTAGTGGAGACCCTAGGATGCATTTTTTGGACTTATCATGTTTGTTAAACAATCTTTTTGAACAATGTTAACGCTTGTAAACAATTATCATTTGAAACTTGTTCCCGGGTTGTGGGAATTAACATTTACATTTTCATCATATGTGTAATATGTGTTATCATCATCAGTTTGCTTATGGCTATGTTTGTGGACATTGACTAAACACGACACAAGTCCCCTTGTTGTCGGGTGTCGTCATGACACGCTTGTCATCATTTACTTATATTGCTCTCTATCGCTTACCATGTGTTATGACGATCCCGGTCTCGTTACATCCCCGTGTTTCCGCTTTTAGCGGGGGTGTGACAGATTGGTATCAGAGCCATTGGTTATAGAGAATTAGGCAATACGCTTGACCTAGACTATAACCTAGGAACCTTCATGTAGATTTGCATGCTAGGACTCTGTATGCATATTATATCTCGTGTATGTGTTCCTCGCTGCTTGAATTGCTCATCTATTTGTTATGTGATCTTTCTACCCTATGAGAGAGCCCCTGTGCTCACTCTTTTATGGGGATGCTTCTATTGGATCTTCCGTTCCCTCTGCGCGCCGAGTTAGTTTATCAGATCCGGGTATAACCCGAAGAGATCTCCAGACATATTCATGATCATACTATTGTGCTTGACCTTGGACATTGAGATTAACTCTGAGGAGGAATATGTCTGAAACCTCGAAAGATGAGGAAATAGACAACCTCCGCTAGACTAAACGTGATTGTATACATGGACTTACAACTGTTATGATGGATTATTATGGATATGATGTAAAGGAAAGTCGGATGTCATGTAACCGGATCAGGCATCATTCTCGGTACATCGTGGGTGTGGTGGGAACGCTGCGGGGAACCCTATATATAAACATCACCGGTATACCGAGAATATGCTTGAAATGGGCTGCATGGTGGTCTGGCTGACCGGAACATGAACATTGGAATTTGATAAGTGGAATACATTTGTATCTTATGGTGACTAAAGCTGATATGTTACCTCTTTTTATGATTAGAACATGCCGCCTCGAAGAGTCACCCGTAGCAGTAGTGGCGGGAGTGAAGCCCCAAGGGGCAGAGGCCGAGGCAGAGGCAGAGCACCAAGAGCAAACGATGCTCCTGCCAGTAACAGTCAAGGAACAGGAACGCCGACATGGCAGCCCTGATCGCTCAGCAATTGGCCGCACTGATTCCTACTATCGTGGCCCAAGTGAGCGACGCACTTCAACAACACCACCCTCACGGGGATGGTGGCAACGATGATGGAGCCCAAGGTGGGATAGAAACTGAAACGGGAAACGAGAACCCGACTGGAAACGAGAGCAACCAGGAAACCGGAAATGGTGGTACTGCCGGTATCGAAACTGGGGTGGTTAATGCTCGTCGGGGATGCTCGTACAAGGAGTTTGTGGCTTGTAAGCCAAGGGAATTCGATGGGAAAGGTGGGGCGATAGCCCTAACCAGGTGGTTGGAAAAGATGGAGGCAGTGATCGACATCAGTGAGTGCCTCGACAGCCAGAGGATCAAGTATGCTACTTGTTCTCTACAGGGTAAAGCCCTAACCTGGTGGAACACCCAGATTCAAGCACGAGGAAGAGAGTCCGCGATGCAAATGTCGTGGGATGAGTTAAAGCTTTGATTACCGAGGAATACTGCCCTCTCAACGAGATGCAGAAGCTGGAGCATGAGTTTTGGAATCATGCTATGGTGGGGGCAGGGCATGCAGCTTATACTGATCGTTTTCATGAGCTGGCAAGATTGGTTCCGCATCTAGTCACGCCGGAATCAAAGAGGATTGAAAGGTACATTTGGGGACTCGCGCCTCAAATTAGAGCGATGGTTACAGCAGCCGCTCCTCCTACTATTCAGAGCGCAATTCTGAAAGCTGGCGCTCTGACTGATGAGATGGTTAGAACAGGGGTTTTGGGCCGAGGGGCCGAGAAGAGAAAGATGTTGGGGAATCGAGCCGGTCGAGTGCCGGAAGGTTTGAGAAGAGGTCTAAGCCGACCAGGAATTTTGTGGCCGTGTCTCAGGCCAGAAGAGAGTATGTGGGGCCGCACCCCAAATGTGAAAGGTGCAACTATCATCATCCCCCAGGGACGCAGTGCCGGGTGTGCGCTAACTGTAAGCGCCCGGTCATTTGGCAAGAGATTGCAGAACGATTGCAGCCCGATCTTGTAGCACCCGTCAACGCGGTTAACCCCGCCGGGAATGCAAGGGCTTGCTTTGAGTGTGGGAGCCCCGATCACTACAGGAATATGTGCCCCAGGCTGAATCGGGCACCGGGTCAACAGGGGAACAACCAGCAGCAGGTGTTGGCTATCGCTGGGAATCAAGGCCCGGCTACTCAGGGAAACGCAGCTCGGGGACGTGCATTCGTCATTGGAGCTAATGATGCTCGTCAGGACCCGAATGTTGTCACGGGTACGCACTTACTCAATCATCACTTCGCATCTATATTATTTGATACTGGAGCAGACAATAGTTTCATATCTTCTGAGTTTGTGCAATTACTTGATTTGAGTCCTAGTAGGCTAGAAACTAGCTACTCCGTAGAAATGGCCAATGGTAGGGTTGCTCAGGCCGATGAGATTATTAGGAAGTGTTCGTTGACGCTGGAGGATCATACCTTTGACATAGACTTAATACCCTTCGAGTTAGGGAGCTTCGACGTGATTGTGGGTATGGATTGGTTGTCGCAGAATGGAGCAGAGATTGTCTGCCGAGACAAAGTAGTACGTATCCCTATGCCAAACGGGGAAGTACTCAAGGTTCAGGGAGAACGACCGGGTAAGAGCTTAAAGTTGATTTCCTGCATGAAAGCACGCCAGAGTCTACGAAAGCAGTGCTACGCTTTTCTGGCTGGCTCATGTAGTTGAAAAGAAAGACGAGGAAAGGAAACTGGTGGATATTCCAGTAGTACGGGATTACCCAGAAGTATTTCCAGATGACTTGTCTGGTTTACCTCCTCCACGACAGGTGGAATTCCGTATTGAGTTGGTTCCTGGAGCTACACCGGTAGCGAAAACGCCATATCACGACTAGCGCCATCCGAGATGCAAGAGTTGTCTAGTCAGTTACAGGAACTACTGGAGAAGGTTTTATTCGACCGAGTCATTCACCGTGGGGAGCACCGGTACTATTTGTCAAGAAGAAGGATGGATCGTTCGTATGTGCATCGATTACCGTGAACTGAACAAGTTAACGGTGAAGAACCGATATCCTCTCCCCAGGATCGACGATTTATTTGATCAGCTGCAAGGAGCTTCGTATTTTTCAAAGATCGATCTTCGTTCTGGTTATCATCAGCTAAGGGTTTTCGAGGACGACATACCGAAGACTGCGTTCAGAACTCGTTATGGGCACTATGAGTTCTTGGTCATGCCGTTCGGGTTGACCAACGCACCAGCTGTGTTCATGGATCTAATGAATCGGGTGTGCAAACCTTACTTGGATAAGTTCGTGATCGTGTTCATAGACGATATACTTATCTATTCCCGATCAAAAGAGGATCATGTAGAACATCTTCGGGCTATTCTGGAGCTGCTTCGAGAAGAGAAACTTTTCGCCAAGTTCTCAAAGTGCGAGTTTTGGCTGCGGGAAGTGAAGTTTTTGGGTCATGTGGTTAATGAGGACGGGATTCACGTAGATCCCGGCAAGATCGAAGCGGTGAAGAAATGGGATAGCCCCCAGACACCATCAGAGATACGACAATTCTTAGGATTGGCCGGTTATTATCGTCGCTTCATCGCGAACTTTTCAAAGATCGCGCAACCGTTGACCCTGCTTACTCAGAAAGACAAGAAGTTTGACTGGGGATTTGCACAAGAGCAAGCGTTCCAAACGTTGAAAGAGAAGTTGTGCAACGCGCCGATACTGTCTCTCCCAGACGGAACAGACGATTTTGTTGTACTGCGATGCGTCACATCAAGGATTGGGATGTGTATTGATGCAGAAGGATAAGGTGATTGCCTACGCTTCGCGACAACTTAAAGTGCACGAAAAGAACTACACCACTCATGATCTTGAGTTGGGCGCTGTAGTATTTGCACTCAAAATTTGGAGGCATTACTTGTATGGCACCAAATGCATCATTTTCACCGATCATAAGAGCCTTCAACATATTCTGGATCAGAAGGAACTCAACATGCGCCAACGACGTTGGGTAGAGCTTCTTAGCGACTACGATTGTGAAATCCGGTATCATCCGGGGAAAGCTAACGTGGTGGCTGATGCCTTAAGCCGTAAAGAACGTGTGAAACCACTACGTGCACGAGCGTTGGGTTTGACCATCCAAACCAACTTGAAAGCTCAGATCCAAATTGCACAGAGTGAGGCATTGAAAGAAGAAAACCTTGCGGGAGAAGAATTCCGGGGTTTAGACAAACAGATGATTCGCAAGGATGACGGTATTCAGTACTTCATGGATCGCATATGGGTACCCAAATGGGGAGGTGTTCGAACCTTAGTCATGGATGAAGCCCACAAGACGCGATATTCATTCATCCTGGTGCAGACAAGATGTATCATGATCTTAAGGATCTATACTGGTGGCCAGGCATGAAGAAAGACATTGCCTTATACGTCAGTCGATGTTTGACGTGTTCGAAAGTCAAAGCTGAACATCAGAAGCCATCGGGATTATTACAGCAACCTGAAATTCCCGAGTGGAAATGGGAGAACATAGCTATGGATTTCATCACCAAACTCCCTAGAACGAACAGCGGTCATGACTCGATATGGGTCATTATTGATCGAATGACGAAGTCAGCACATTTCTTGCCTATCCGAGAAGATTACAAGATGGATAAGTTGGCGAGATTGTACATCAAAGAGGTCGTGACACGGCACGGGGTGCCAGTGTCAATCATATCCGACCGAGATAGCAGATTCACTTCACGTTTTTGGCAGACACTACAGAAAGCGATGGGCACTCGGTTAGACATGAGTACAGCCTATCACCCTCAAACAGATGGCCAAAGTGAACGCACTATACAGACGCTAGAAGACATGTTGAGAGCGTGTGTAATCGATTTTGGAGGTAGCTGGGATGCTCATCTGCCGTTGATTGAGTTCTCTTACAACAACAGCTACATACAAGCATTGGATGTGCTCCATTTGAAGCGTTGTATGGAAGGAAATGCAGATCTCCCGTTTGTTGGGCCGAAATTGGTGAAAGTCAACTGACAGGCCCAGAGATCATCCAAGAGACAACAGATAAATTTTTCCAAATCAAAGATCGACTTAAAGCCGCGCGAGATCGCCAAAAGAGCTATGCCGACAATCGTCGGAAGCCTCTAGAATTCAATGTTGGGGATCGTGTGTTACTCAAAGTTTCCCCTTGGAAAGGAGTCGTTCGATTCGGAAAGAAAGGGAAGTTAGCCCCAAGATATGTTGGACCATTTGAGATCACTGAAAGGATCGGTCCAGTGGCTTACCGGTTAAGGTTGCCACAAGAGCTTAGCGGTGTGCATGATACTTTTCACGTGTCCAACCTCAAGAAATGTTTGGCCGATGAATCCCTTCACGTGCCAATCGAGGAAATCAAGATTGACGACAAGCTTCATTTTGTTGAAGAACCCATTGAGATCATGGATCGAAAGGTCAAACAACTGAAGCGCAGTAGGATACCTATTGTTCGCGTAAGGTGGAATTCAAAACGAGGGCCAGAGTTTACATGGGAACGTGAAGATCAGATGAAACTCAAATATCCACATATTTTCGAGGATGACTCCCTGGACCTAACTCCAGCTGAATTTCGGGACGAAATTCTCTCAACTGGGGGATACTGTGACATCCGTCACTTTAAGGTCCGTCAATTGACGTGTTTGTCCGTCATCTATATTTATTTTTTGTCATCTTCATATTATTGACTCATTATGTGGATATCATGTGTGCAATATTATCGTTGTGTGTGCATTCGTTTTAAAAACCGTGTGTGAACCTTAAAAAGACTTCTAAAACTTTCATTTCTGAAAACGTCAAATATATCATTTTATAAATATAATAAATGTTTAAATATAACCATTTCTTAAGTCATGACAACATTAAATATACTTTTACAATTAATATAAAACACCTAACGAAGTCGTTTTTCAACCGAACAAAATTTGGGGAAACTCGGGGGTTAAGTGCAGGGACTAAACTTGTAATTTTGGAAACTTGGGCTGGGTATAAATACCCATATTCCAGCCCTAATCTTCATTATCACCATCTTCTTCATCTTCATCTCCTCTTCACACACTAAATCACCATCTTAGCACCAAATCCGACCCGAGAGGTCTCGTTTTCTTCGTCTTGACATCATCTACAGCTTAGACTACCCCTCCTTAGCAGGTAGTTGTCTTTGGTTGTCCATTTTTGAGCCTTTTCACGGCTGTCCAAACTAGGGTTTCGGGTGTTCGGGTTCAACCCGAACACACAAGGTCGTATGGGTGCGTGTGAGGTCTCTTTGCTTGTGTTTTATGCTTGTGTATGTTTGTTGAGTGTTTCTGGAGGTCCTTGTGGTGTAAAACCCGTGTTTAGAGTAGCTCGGGGGCTGCTCCTCCCGACCACAGTCGCGATTCTGCAGATTGGGCGACTGGGTCATCTATGCGATTGAGCCGTGCGACTGAGTGGGTCGTGCGACTGGATCATGCGTCTGAGTCAATCGCGCGACTGAGTGGTGCGACTAAGCATGTCGTGCGACTGAGTTGTGCGACTGTGTGTCTGTGTGCGATTGAGTCATACGTGCGAATGAGTGTATGCGAATGAGTCATGCGATTGAGTGTTGGTGTGCGATTGAGTCAGGTGACCGACTGAATGTGTGCGAATGAATGTGATTCGCACGACTAGGGTCCAATCGCACGAATGAAGGTTCAGTCGTACGAAAGTAGCTAATTCGCACGATTGAAGGTTGATTCGTGCGCATGGAAGTTGAGTCGTGCGATTGGGTGTTGTGTGGTACGACTGAAGACCAATCATACGAATGAAAGCTCAATCGTACGAATGAAGCTGATCCGCGCGATTGAGGGTTGATTCGCACGAATGGAGGTTGAGTCGTGCGTCCGACCTTGTTGTGCGACTGAAATTTGTTGTGTTTGACCCATGGTGCGTGGCGTGAGTATGTCGTGTGGTGTCGAGGTAACACTAACACAATAATGCCATTGTTTGGCCACGAAAATTAAAGTCAACGCGAGAAAGGGCACAGAAACTATTTTGAGCAAATTAAACTAACGCTTTTACAACGACCAAATCGACTTATAACTATTGACACTTATTCAATGTTTCTTCGATAACAACAATACTTTTACTCAAACATCAACGTTAGTGGCAACAAAGTCTTGTACTTGGATCTACATAAGGTCTAGTACGTGTGTCAGTCTGTGTGTGTTGTGCGTGACCCATCCGATACGACCCGAACCGACCCATCATTATTGCGCGCTTAAACATATATATCATATCATTAATGCTATACAATAACTGTCAATAGGTGTTTGACTGTTTATTTGCATTCAACATTTGGGATTACATCGCTCATACATACTTACCACTTAACAAGTGAGTTTCGTGGCCCCTTTTCACATTTATACAATATTTCAATCATTTACAAATTGGGGGAAGAGTATGCTTACACAATTTTTATGCTGTACAACTTACATACATTTTACATACAAGGAATCAACGTGATACTGTGTTGCAAGTACTATTTGATACATGCTTGGGTCTGCTGTGTGGTTCTATCTTTGCAACTATTTAATTCCAGTGTGGGAACCGACGGTTAGGTATTGGTAGTACTACTGGGTTGACACCCCCACCCTCGTTCGATGGTATACTAGTTGGTACCATCAGTGGCCAGGAACGGGCCCTTGGGTGAATATATGCCGACAATTTCTTTGTGTACGTCGCTAGGTTTGGTTGCAAAGCTCATGTCATGTGATATTTACTTGTGTAATAACTGTATTCACGGTATTCCGACACGCTATCTATACAGCATCGCTTACATTTTTATTACATAAACCTGCGAACTCACCAACAATTATGTTGACCGTTTTAAGCATATCTTTTCAGGTGATCATGCAAGTCCAGGAATCTAGGTGTGCTGCCTTAGTGGAGACCCTAGGATGCATTTTTGGGACTTATCATGTTTTGTTAAACAATCTTTTTGAACAATGTTAACGCTTGTAAACAATTATTATTTGAAACTTGTTCCCGGGTTGTGGGAATTAACATTTACATTTTCATCATATGTGAATATGTGTTATCATCATCAGGTTGCTTATGGCTATGTGTTGTGGACATTGACTAAACACGACACAAGTCCCCTTGTTGTCGGGTGTCGTCATGACACGCTTGTCATCATATACTTATATTGCTCTCTATCGCTTACCATGTGTTATGACGATCCCGGTCTCGTTACATCCCCGTGTTTCCGCTTTTAGCGGGGGTGTGACACCAGTGCCGTTTATAGGAGCTGAACTAAATCTTGCTAACAAATTAACTGCAAAAGAAATGTCAGGTTTCGTACAGTTAGTAAGATACATAAGAGCTCCAATTGCATTGAGATATGGTATCTCTGGACCAAGGACCTCTTCATTATCTTCACAAGGACGGAATGGATCTGCAGGATCGGGTTTTGTCACTTAACACTTGTAATTCTCTCAAACTCACTTATAATATTACTCAAACAAGATGAAGCAATGCCTTTAACAAGAGTTGATAATAATATAATAAGTAATCAAAGGAACAAGCAGGATTATTCAAGGTACTTGTATATATTACTTCTCAACTCAAGATTACAAGACACTTACAAGCATAGAACATGAGTTACAATGAGAAACTATATATACTAGATCCTACAGTCGGTTATACTTGATACCAGCTGGAAACCTACGACTAAAGCATATACTACAATGCTAAAGTTAAGGTATCTTAGATAAAGTATTATCTAAGATATGGTAGTCATGACATGTCCATGACTTACCTTTTGTCACCAACTAAAGATGGCAACTGTACTTAACATAAAAGGTAAACAGTAGATTAAAGTATGGTCAACTACATGGCTTTTGAGAAAACGCCATGCAGTATCTCAGAGATTTGCAGCGGACTGTCAGACAGACCATACTTATGTCTACTGGATAATAGAAGTGTCTTCCGAAGGTTAACTGGCTTCGGAAGAACAAGTTCTTCCGAAGCCACTTATACTTCGGAAGATGCTTCTATGCTTCCGAGGCTTTAAGGACTCCTTTATACTTCGGAAGTTGACTTCAGAACTTTGTCTTCAAGTCTTGATTCTTTGGAAGTAACTTCTTTATCTTCGGAAGTTGGAGTTTTCCTTCGGAAGTGTATTTTACACTTAGACTTCGGAAGAGCTCCTTCTTCCTTCGGAAGTCCCACACTTGGCTTCGGAAGTCATTTGTATGCAGTACTCAAAATCTTCTAAGTGACATGGTTTTGGTTGCAACAGCCTCTCTAGATCCAACAGGATCATTATCAACATTAAGTGATCTAACAACCATCGGTGTGCTTAAAGGATTTGCTTTGTCCATATTGAAACGCTTTAAGAGTTTCTCAATATAAGTTGACTGATGTACAAGTATTCCATTATGCATATGCTCAATCTGCAAACCAAGACAATATTTGGTTTTTCCAAGGTCTTTCATTTCAAATTCTTTCTTTAAAAGAGCAATTGCTTCATTTATTTCCTTTTGAGTCCTAATTATATTTAGATCATCAACATACACAGCTATGATCACATATCCTGATGTTGTTTTCTTAATGAAGACGTATGGACAAATAAGATTACTTGTGTATCATTTACTTGTCAAATAATCACTCAAACGATTATACCACATCCTTCCAGATTGTTTGAGTCCATACAAGGATCTTTGTAATTTGATGGAATACATTTCCTTAGGCTTTGAGCTTAATGCTTCGGGGAATTTAAAACCTTCGGGAATTTTCATATAAATGTCACTATCTAGTGATCCATACAAGTAAGCTGTGACAACATCCATAAGACGCATCTCTAAATTTTTAAAGACTGCTAAACTGATTAAGTATCTAAAGGTTATTGCATCCATAACAGGGGAGTATGTTTCCTCATAATCAATCCCTGGCCTTTGTGAAAAACCCTGAGCTACAAGTCTAGCTTTATACCTTGTAACTTCATTTTTCTCATTTCGTTTTCGTACCAAAACCCATTTATACCCTACAGGCTTTACGGCCATCGGAGTAATAACAATAGGTCCAAAGACCTTTCGCTTTTAAGTGAATCTAATTCAGCTTGCATAGCTCCTTTCCATTTATCCCAATCATGTCTATTTTTACAGTCACTAACTGACTGTGGTTCAGGATAATCATCTCCACTCATGATGTCACTTGCTACAGAATAAGAAAAATATTTCATCAATACTTTCCATTTCATCTTGATTCCATAAGATATCTGTGTGACCATAGTTAATTGACATTTCTTTGTTATTTTCATCCAAATCCTCCCCATGAGAGGTTTTGGTATGTAGCGTTTCATCAAGATCATTCACTTTATTATCAACTTCCTTTTCATGAGTTTTTCTTTTTCGAGAATTTTTATCCTTAGAACCGATTGGTCTTCCTCGTTTCAAACGTTTTTGAGATTCATGAGCCATTGTGTTATCCATTTGCTCATTTGGAATCTCAACTCGAGCTGGAGCATTAGCAGCTGGTACATGAGATTTAGTAACTCTGTTTGTATCAGTAAATGAACCAGGTAATTGATTTGCAATTTCTTGCAGGTGTATTATCTTTTGAACTTTGTCTCACGTTGTTTTGTTACTGGATCAAGATGCAATAAGGAAGGAACATACCATGAGACATCATTTTCTTGTTTTTTCTTTTCTCCCCCTAATGCCGGGAAAACTGACTCGTTAAAGTGACAATCAGCAAAACGTGCTGTAAATACATCTCTAGTTAAAGGTTCAAGATATCTTATGATGGAAGCTGATTCATATCCAACATATATTCCCAACCTTCTTTGAGGACCCATTTTTGTGCGTTGTGGTAGTGCAATAGGGACATACACAACACATCCAAAAATTCTAAGGTGGGAAATGTTTGGCTTATTACCAGTAACAAGTTGTAACGGAGAGTATTTAAGATTTGCACTTGGTCTCATACGAATTAGTGATCCAGCATGAAGAATTGCATGACCCCAAATAGACACAGGGAGTTTTGTCCTTATTATTAATGGTCTAGCTATTAGTCGTAGACGTTTGATTAACGACTCGGCTAAGCCATTTTGTGTGTGTACATGAGCAACATGGTGTTCAACAATAATTCCCACATGCATGCAATAATCATTAAAAGCATTTGATGTGAATTCACCAGCATTATCAAGTCACACCCTTTTAATAGTATAATCAGGGAAATGTGCTCGTAATTTGATAATTTGTGCAATAAATTTTGCAAATGCTACATTACGAGTTGATAACAAAGAGACATGTGACCATCTACTTGATGCGTCTATCAAAACCATAAAGTATCTAAATGGTCCACATGGTGGGTGAATTGGCCCACATATATCTCCTTGAATTCTTTCAAGAAACAAAGGTGATTCCTTTTCAATTTTAACAGGCGAAGGCCTTGTGATTAATTTCCCAAGAGAACAAGATGTACACAAAGGAATTTTATTCGATTGTGGGATCTTTTGATATTTCAATGGATGCCCATGAGTGTTTTCAATAATTCTTTTTATCATTGTAGATCCTGGATGACCTAATCTGTCATGCCATAGTTAAGTGTTTCAGGATCACAACAATTGTTTCACAAATTTCTTTACTGCCATATATGCCTGAGGCATACTAATATGTGTATAATGTAAACCAGACTGAAGCATTGACAGTTTTTCTAATTATTGATCTTTGCTTATGATATGCAAATATTTTTCATTATCAACAGTCCTTGACTGAGTATCATATCCGTTATGATATATGTTTTTGAAACTCAACAGATTTCTTGTTGATTTTGGGGAAATAAAGCATTTTCTATTATTAGCTTTGTACCATTTGGTAATGCTAAATTAGCTTTTCCCACTCCTTCTATCAGGTCTATAGGGCCTGATATTGTATTAATGATTCCTTTTGTTGGTTTAAGCTCATAAAATATTTTTTAGATCTAAGTATAGTGTGTGTGGCTCCACTATCCGCTATACATATATCTGCTTCATTTGTTTGATCTTGCGCTCCAGTGATGTTCATTTTAATCTTGAAAGTATAAAGAAAAATAATAAGTGAATAACAACGAAATTGTTATATTTTAACAAAACTTTATTTAATCGAAAAGAAAACATTACATGAAGAAAAATACATGATTAAAGATAGAAAACACTAAATTGTTGCATATGACTATTGTGGTAAAGCAACATGTGTTTCAAATGTCTATGTCAAAGTCTGCAGTGTTCAACTCAACATTGAGATCATTAAAATTATCAATATGGTTCACTTCCTTCTCTTTTCTTTTAAGAGAGGCTTGGTATAGTTCACACAAATGTGGAGCTGTGCGAAAAGCCTTCGACCAGTGGTTTGTGCTAGCACATCTAAAACAGGAAGTGTTATTGTTTTCGGACCTACCAGCTTCATTCCCCTTGTACTGGTTGGAATTGTTTTGTGGTGCGTGGTAATTAACTGTTCTTTGATTTCTACCACGGCCATATCCACGGCCACGACCACGTCCACGGTTATAAAAGTTACCTCGGTAATTATTATTACTTTAAAAGAATGGTTTCGGTTATTAAGGTAACTTTTATCAAGGAACCTCGGACGACCCTCGGCCACGACCTCGTCTCCACTTTTTTCCAGAGTTTTTAGTAGCAACATTTATCTCTGGAATTGCAAATGATCCTGTGGGGCAAGCTTGATGATTTTTCATCAAGAGCTCATTGTTTTTTCTGCTACGAGGAGAAATGAATTCAAATCAGAATATCTTATAAATTTTTGCAACATATATTGTTGTTGCAAGTTTATATTTGATGCATGAAATGTGGAGAAAGTTTTCTCCAACATATCTTCCTCGGTTACAATTTGCCCACAAAATCTGAGGGTCGAGCATATTCTGAACAAAGCAGATGTGTACTCGTTTACTTTTTTAAAATCTTGGAACCTGAGATTTTTTCATTCATCTCTAGCAGTAGAAAGTAAAACTTCCCTTTGATGATCAAATCTGCTTTGTAAGTCTTTCCATAAAACATACGGATCCTCACAATTTGAATATTCAAATTGTAACATTTCATCGATATGTTTATGTAAAAAGACATCGGCTTTCGCCTTGTTTTGCTCCGAACAAACATTCCCGTCTTGTATTGTTTCTAAGACACCCATTGATTTAAGATATCTTCTCACATGGGCCGTCCAAGGCATATAGTTTTCTTCATTAATACTAAGAGCTGGGAATTCAATTTTTGCAATATTCGACATTCTGATTCCTAAACAAGAATTAAGCAAATAGTAAGATGATTATTAGAATCCATATATATCAATAAACATTACGATACAATAAAGTGGTAGAGCTATGAACAAATACAAAAATAAGAAAAGTTTAAATTCTTCGGGTGGTAGTTCAGCAATGGGGATAAGAATTAAAATAAGCATTAATGTTGCCAGTATTAAAACCGGATGTATCATCTTTGAAAGATTTTCTTGGATAAACTTGAGAAAAAAGATGATCTGTTTATTGTAAACGAAAATAGATTGATAGTGGTCAATTGATAGTTTAAAATTATAACCGTTTGTAACGGTTATGTGATTGTTTACAACGGCTATATAACCGTTCATAACGGCTATATAATCGTCGTCTATGTATATATCAACAATAATTTTTAAATAAGTATATGATTATGTTATAAAAACATGAATTTAGTTTATAAAAACAAAATAGAATAAGAACGATAAATTAGGATAAGAATAAGACGTTAGTACGAATAAATGTTAGCAATATAATCAAAATGTTAGTTGACATAAAAGGAAATGTTAGTTGTATAAATAAAGATTAAGTAAAGGTTAGATGCATAAGTAAATGTTAGTTGACATAAGATAAAATGTTAGTTGCATAATCAAAAGTTAGATGCATAAATAAAAGTTAGTTTGTTAGTAGTCCCATGGTTATCACAATGTCCATAATAAGATCTTCTTTATGCTTATTTTATTTATATTAGTTATCTTCTCAATATAAGATATTATATATTATTACTTAATGAAGGTCTTACCTTGATTAGTAGATGACTTTGTGCTCAATTAGTCTTCTTGATTAGAGTTTAAGAGCTCTCGTGCTGATAACGTGTTATAATATCACAATAATTAACACAAGATTAGTGTTATAACCTTAAGATCTTTAAAGAGAATTGCAAGAGTAAGAAGAAGAGAATGTATAATTTATGAAAGTGTATACAAGAGGTGTCTCTTCTCCTCTACATTGAGGTGGTATTTATACTACAAAGATCAATCAACTTGATAGACAAGGTAAACTATTTTGGTAGATAAGTAGCATAGTAAACTTATCTACAAGTTTGACAAAGAGGTCATCCACTTGCCATGGTAATAATTCATAATAGTTTTTTTTTGACATATTATGGTATTATATAATTGTGTTTATACAATTACCAATGAAAATAGAATGAACTGTTATATTGTTTACAATTTCATATAAGGTGTTTGTGTTTTTCTCTTTGATGAAAGTAACATGAATTGTTATAATATTTAAATTGTGTGTGCATGTTTTTTTATTTTTTTTATTTATTAATTTTTTTGTTTGTTTGTTTTTTAATTTTTTTTCTTTTTGCAATGAAGAGCTGATTTGTTTCTTGTAAATTGCCAAAACCAAAATTCAAGCAATGTGGATTGATAAGATTTGGATATTCGCAACAAAGTCGACTATAACAATGGATCAAAGATACAAGTAGAATCCATCATTTTAATGGTTTAAATGCATTTTATATTCATGTTTAGCAGATAACATTTCAATATGAATAAGATATGTGAAGTTGGACAAACGTTGTAAAAGAAAATTTTGACACACCTTATCCACATGTGCATCACAATGAATTTATAGTAGTGATGCAAACAAAAAAAGTTAGAGGCGTTATAACCGGTTAGTGTGTCTTTATATACATTGACTAGTAGTTGGTTAAGTTGGCCATGATGATTTTGGCGCGCCATTGTAATGATCGAGTTTGACTTACTGTTATATAAGTTGACGTAAAAAACACTACAGTAGTGAATCAAACCTATAAAGTTGGACACACCTGTTGTAAATATTTGAGGCATCATTATATATTAGTGTGTTCGGAACCATTACAACAGTGCATTACATAAAGTTTGACTTTGTTTATGGTTACTAGGGTTGCGACTTCCCACATGTCATCCATCTAAAACTTTTCGGCATCCAAATACGCTTAACTATAGAATTTTTATCTTTTAGAAAAAAACATGAAAATATTATTGGGTCTCTTATATGAATGGAGAATATGAGATTTAACCAAAGATGTTATACACTTCTTCATTAATCATTATCCATTTTTATTACATTTTATTAAATAGAATCAAACACTTTTAAGTTTTAAGTTAAATTATTAATTTTGATGTGAATCAAATAACGTGGGAAAGAATCACAAAAGAACTAGGAATCAAAGAATCAATCTTCATTATTAAAGCAAAATCTCAAGAGCTCAAAATCTAATAGTACTTTTAAGAGAAAAAGTATCAAATCTTTGGTGAGATCAAGAGTAAATATGAAGTTTGAAAAATACATACTCCGCTTCACGCTCCTTTCAAAACTTAATTTTTCTAAATTTTTTAAAAAAAGTTACATTTTATAAAATGACTAACTTAGACTTCCTCAAAACCTACTCTACATAGTCAAAGGGAATGAAATTGTAAAATAAAGGTCTATATGTCACGCAGTGTTTGATTTAGCTCCCCCGTATTGCACAATGTGTTGCGATAGACCCAATTCTCCCCAATTTGATGTATACAATTTTATTTTACACTTTGTACAAGACGCTGTTTCCCACTCCTAAAACTGATAACCTTTATCTCACGAAACAAACATCTTACCAGTCGCTTCAAATTTAAGTTTGTTAACTTATACAATAAGGAAATTAAAATATCTAAAATGTGAAAAATTATAGTGTGGGTGTATAGTATATAACAGCAAGGTAGGAGTTGGAAAAGACTAGGGGTTAAAGAAACAAGACTCAACTACTCTCTTCACACAAGCGTTGAATTCATGTGCTCCAATCTGTTCATAAAACACAAACCCTAATTTCCACAATTAATCTGATGCAAATTCACCCTTAAACCCCCATGTTTTGCCCCCAATTTCCACCAACCACCGGAATCGGAGACTCTCATGACGTCCGATTCTCCGGCGATCACTCGCTCCGACCGACGATCGACGTTCTCCGGCGATAGTTCCGACGACGTTTACGCTATCGGAGGCGCAATGCTCCCTACATTCCTCAACGATCTACAACAACAACAACAACAATACAACAATGATCATGATCTAGTTGAAGTCACGTTGGAGTTGGATAATGATTCGATCATGTTACGTAATGTTACTCCAACTGTACACAATTCGAATCGTCATAGTGTTCGACGTAAGTTTTCGTGGTCGTCGTCGTCGTCGTTGTCACGAGGTTCTTCGGATGCGAGTGTTGGTTGTGGTGTGGAATCGCGAGATGATAGGAGAATGAAGGCGCGATTGATTCGTATGGGGTCTAGCGCGCAACGGGCGCTAGGGGGTCTGCGGTTTATTAGCGAAACTACGGGTACTGATGTTGACGAGCTGTGGAGAAAGGTTGAGTTGCGGTTTGAGCGTCTTGCTAGCGAGGACGGGTTATTGGCTCGTGAGGATTTTGCGGAATGCATAGGTGATGGTTGCAATGATTATTGGTTACGGGTCGTATCAATTCTTCCAATGAATTTTTTTATTGAAGTGACAATTTACACGTAGTTTTTTTTAAAAAAAAACCTAACGCGTTTTTTATTCTACGCTATTTGCTGGTTGAACTAGCGGATGTGAGCGAGGTGACAACAGGGTATGCTAACTCTACTACATGAACAAGTGGATGCTCAAATAGTCAATTTGAATTGGTTAATTTATAATTCTACTAATTAACTTGTATATAATTTGATTTTTATGAAAATAACTAATTATATTTAACTTTTTTAAAAAATCATCTTATAACAAGTTATAACAGAAAAATCAAATTATATAAACTGAATTAATTCATTGAATATAAAAACTAAAAATAAGTTTTGCTACAATTTAAGGCAATAAGGCATGTACAAGCGTATCTCCTTGTCACCTTATCACATCTAAGAATTAAAAGAAGTTTGTTTTATTTCTTTTATTTATGTTTTTTTCCCTTGTAAACCATGTTAAGAATGTATGCTTAGCTAAAACCAAAAAAGTTTTTTTTTTTGTTAATTGGGAAATACTAAATAAATATTATTGAATAATTAGGTTTTAATATATAAAAATCACATGAAATTCTAAAATTATTAGCCGTAAGCTCATACATTAATGATTAAACCTTGTACAGAGGAATTTAAATTTGTGCTTTTTGCAGGAATGGCGGACTCAAAGGAATTTGCATTGGGAGTATTCGATGCATTGGCAAGAAGAAGACGTCAGAAATTGGGGATGATCACGAAAGCAGAGCTTCATGACTTTTGGCTACAGATTTCAGATCAGAGCTTTGACGCTCGTCTGCAGATCTTCTTCGACATGTATGCAACTTTCTCTAATTCTCTTTCTTTCAATTGATTATTTATTAATAATCTTGAAGATGCTGGCATTAATCTCAAGATCCTGCATCCGAAAGGTTAAAGATTTGCAAATATTCTGGTTCGCGGGAACAACTGAATGTTGAGTTCAAAGTCAAACATTCAAAGGTTCTTTGAGCAGTTGAGCTTGTGAAATGACTAAATAGCCCTTGAATTTCTTCAACCTAATATTGAGTTTGCATAACCTAGGGCTGTACAAAAAGTTCGTGGCTCAAAGTTCGCTCGAGAAAATCTCGGCTCGAAAAAAGCTCGAATACAAACGAGCCGTCTCGGCTCGGCTCGAATTCTAAATGAGCCGAACTCAAGCCAGGGTTAGCTCGGTTTGTTGGCTCGGCTCGCGACTTGGTGCATATAATATATGTGTATATATATATTTATACAGTATAATAATAGTTATTATTATTACTACTACTATTATTATGATTATTATTATGATTTAATATTATTATTTAATATAATAGTTATTATTATTACTACTACTATTATTATGATTATTATTTAATATTAGGATTTTAAAAAGTTTTCTTAAAATAAAAATGGATTTTTTTAGAAACGTTAAGGATTTTGTTTAAAGAATATATAACTTGATAGCAAATTGTTTATATATTCAAAATAATGATTTTTGTTCCCCTAAGTATGGAGTACCCAACAAAAGATAAAAGTCCTAATATATGTTTTTTGTGTTTTCATATAAATTAATGTGAAAAAATAAAAAAAAATTAAAATCGAGCCGGCTCGAACGAGCCACGAGCTGGCTCGAGCTTTTCACGAGCCGAACTCGAGCCGGTGTTTTGAGCTCGTTAAAATTTTCGAGCTGGCTCGGCTCGGCTCGATAAGCTTCGAGCTCGAGCTCGAACCCATCCTGACTCGGCTCTGCTCGGCTCGTCTACAGCCCTAGCATAACCTTTTCTTTTATTTTCCCTTAATTCTGTCCCTTTGAGTTTTTTGTCCAAATGATAGTTTGGTCATTTTGCATGCTCTGTATCCAAATCTGAATGCAAGGATGGCTCCCTGAATATAATAAAAGCATCCAAAGTAAAGAGTGTTAGATTATATTATTATTAGTAGTAGTAGTAGTGAGGGTTCAAAACGTTTAAAAACGCACCTAGTAGGTTATTGAAAAACATTCATTCTTTAAAAACGCTCTTTTCTCTCAGGCGATAATTGAATAACAGAATTTTGAAACAAAGTTTGTACCTATTTTCTTGCTATTTGCGATAATTGAAAAACATTCATTGCTATTTTCTTGGCTTTAGAAAAGAATGTAAAAAACTATTTTCTTTCTTATTAAATAACAGAATTTTGAAACAAAGTTTGTATCTTGAATTGAATTGCTTGTTGGTAACCATTACAAAGTACTTTACTACATGAAACTTTACATTTCCTCTGAGATGACAATCTGCAGACTAAAAGAAAACTGCTTAAAGCACAATCCTGAACTGCACTGATGATTAAGTTGACCAATTTTCGAATAAAGTTCTTGCTAAGCAAATTTCTATGATCCGTTTTTGTTCTTGAAAACACAGGGCCGACAGAAATGAAGATGGAAGGATCACAAGGGATGAGATACAAGAGGTATATATGCATTTGGTACATAATATTAACTTTTGGATAGTTTGTTTAACATGTATTTTTGTTATGTATTTATAAACAGCTGCTCGTGCTTAGCGCTGCAGCAAACAGATTGTCGAAGTTGAAAGAAGAAGCCGAAGAATACGCTTCTTTAATCATGGAAGAATTAGATCCCGAAAATCTTGGATATATTGAGGTAACATACACAACATTTGCCACAAGTTTTTTAAAAACAGCACTGAATGTTCGGTTTTTCCAGTTATGGCAGTTGGAAACACTTTTACTACAAAGGGAAGTTTACATGAACTACAGTAGACCTCTAAGCATAACAAGTGGAGGTTGGAGCCAGAATTTGAATTCACTGAAACCAAAAGGCATTGCCCATCGATTAACTCGTTTTGTGAGGTGGGCTTTGATCGAAAACTGGCAAAGAAGTTGGGTTTTGCTGCTATGGTTTGTAGCCATGGCTAGTTTATTTTCATGGAAGTTTAAACAATACAGGAACAAGGCGGCGTTTCAGGTGATGGGGTATTGTTTGACCACTGCTAAAGGGGCTGCTGAGACCCTCAAACTCAATATGGCTCTAGTTCTTCTACCCGTTTGTAGAAATACGCAAACAGTTTTAAGGTCTACACGAGCCCGTTTGTTCATTCCTTTTGATGACAACATCAACTTTCACAAAGTAAGCATCCAGTAACCACCCTTTAGATGTTACACCTTGGAAATTCTTAGATAATGTATTATTAACTTATGGACTGCAGATAATTGCTTTTGCTATAGCCATTGGAATCGTTTTGCATGTTGGGAATCATATGATTTGTGATTTTCCGCGGTTGGTGAACTCTTCACCAGAAAAGTTTGCTCTAATAGCATCAGATTTTAATGATAAAAAGCCAACATACAAGGAATTAATAGGCGGGGTGGAAGGCGTGACTGGGATTACTATGCTGATACTGATGGCATTCGCGTTTACTCTAGCTTCAAAATATTTTAGGAAAAATCTGTTGAAACTGCCATCACCATTTAACCGATTAACAGGATTTAACGCATTTTGGTTTTCTCATCATCTTTTTGGTTTGGTGTACATACTGCTTATCATTCATGGGTCATTCATGTTCTTGGTTCATAACTGGAGTCAAAAGACGGTAACATATTTGCATTCTTGTTGTAGGAAAACAATAGCAATATAAAATATCAATCGGAAGATTCCTTTGCCTAAGAATATGTCCCTATCTCGCAGACATGGATGTACATCTCGGTTCCAATTTTAATATATGCAGCTGAGAGGAGTTTGAGAACAGGACGGTCAGAACACTACTCCCCTAAAATCATAAAGGTCAGCATACACTGTAAATTAAGAACACTCGTTAATCAACAGAAATCATCAAATAACATGTTTATCCCAGGTTTCCAGCCTACCAGGAGATGTATTTAGCATCATTATGTCTAAACCGAATGGATTTAAATACAGGAGCGGACAGTATATATTTCTGCAATGCCCTTCTATCTCTCCATTCGAATGGTATATATTACATATGTGATCTACAATCTATCCATCATTTCGTAGTAGTAATGCTTATGTCTTTTTTTATGTTTCTTTTAACTTTTAATGATTTCTAGGCACCCGTTTTCAATAACTACATCACCAGGAGACAATTACCTGAGTGTTCACATCAGGACAGTTGGAGACTGGACACAAGAACTAAAGCAAGTTTTTACTGATGATAATGGTTCTGCACGTGCGATTGGTCGAGCCAAATTTAGGAAGCTAGGGGAACTCAATTCAATAGGGTAATCTTATCTGGCATTAAGAAACTTAGTTTGCTATATGCTTGATGAAACTGAAAAAAACTAACATGAATTATGTAGTTTACCAAAGCTACTGTTGGATGGACCTTACGGTGCACCAGCGCAGGACTACAGGAACTACGATGTGTTACTTCTCGTGGGGTTAGGAATTGGAGCTACTCCTTTCATAAGCATTCTTAGAGATCTGTTGAACAATAATCGCACGCTACAAGACCAAACAGATTCAAACACAGAAACGAGTGTTTCAGGAGATAGCCTTATGAGTCTAACATCTCCAAGTATGGCATCAACAACCGAAAAGAAAAAACCAAGAAGGGCTAAAAGTGCTAAATTTTATTGGGTCACTAGGGAACCCGGCTCGTTCGAATGGTTCAAAGGAGTCATGAACGAAGTCGCTGAAATGGATCACAAAGTAACTAACATACATCCTTAAATCTTGATGTATATCACTAATAATCTACCAATTGACTTGATTGTGATTGATTTGTAACAGGGTCATATTGAGATGCACAATTATCTTACGAGTGTTTACGAGGAGGGTGATGCAAGATCAACTCTAATCACTATGGTTCAAGCACTGACCCATGCCAAACATGGAGTTGACATCCTATCCGGCACTAGAGTATGATACATTACAGTATTACACATGCTACGTTAATCTAATATGCTAGAATGAAACTAAGAGAAGACAAACTTTTGTTACAGGTAAGAACACATTTTGCTAGACCAAACTGGAGAGAGGTGTTCAGCAAGGTAGCATTAAAACATCCGAATTCAACCGTAGGTAAATAATCCCCTAAAAACCCAACTCAGTCAACTAAATTACGAGTTAAAGCGTAGAAAATTGTTGTTTTTGGTAGGAGTGTTTTATTGTGGGATGCCTGTGCTGGCAAAGGAGCTGAAGAAACTGTCATATGAGATGAGCCACAAGACAACAACACGATTTGAGTTCCACAAGGAGTATTTCTGAAGTAAAACAGCGTGTAACTGTGTAAGGTTATACGTATTAATATACGCATAATTTACAAAAAAGTGTAAATTTGTACACTAAACATAGTGTAGGCAAACCTGTATAATCAATGAAACTCAATAAAGAAAGAGATAAAAGACATAACATTTGGTTAGATCCTATGAATTTGGCTCGAACCATGTGAACTATGCCCCAAATGTCTAATGTAATCTGATGGGTGTGGGGTTGGGTCTGACTATACAACATGTATGACATCATATAACAAGTAAAATTATCATCAACTTCTTTGTCATTTAATAATATCTTTCCATTTATTTGCTACCAAATTATGGCACAGATATACCATCATCACTTGTCCCATACCCATCAATATCTTTTTAACCTACTTGACCCGACCCGACCCGACCCGACCCATCTTATCTTTATATTGTACACTGTAGGTTGGCCAGCAGATGTTGGTGGGCATTTAAATGGAGTAGACTGCCAGCCTTTCCATTTTTGTTTGCTTCTGATCTTAGTTTTAAAAAGCGCGCCTAGATAAACACCACAGGATCTTGAGGTCGCGCTTCATTTACATGTGGGTCAATTTTTTCAAAATGATGAAAAGATTACATATAATTGGTTATCTGATTAAAAAGACTGACATGTAAAAAGATTACATATAATTGGTTACGCAGAGGCATATAGCGCAACGCCTTACGTATCGCGCCTCGGATCTTAGGACTGAAATGCCTGGGAGCGTCTCACGCTTTTTAAATAAGGATTTGATGATGAAAATATAAGTAAAGAAATATGAAGATAACCTTAAAAAGAGTTTGTAACATTTGTAAATTGATTCACATTTATGTCTAGCCCATCATGCATTCTGTCTCATTAATATCATTGTTCTGATATGGTCTCTTATATAGTTGCTTCCCACCTACTACAACCTCACACTTTGCTAACTTCATCTTCAATTCCCACATGGCTCCCTACATCTTCATCTTCATCTTCATCTCCACCATCTTCACTCTAGCTTCCACCGCCACCGCCACCGTAGCGCCGCCAACGGATCTAGTCCACTCATCATGCCTACACGCCACCTTCCCTAAGCTCTGCATCCACACACTCTCCATTTACAAAGGACCCGCCACCACCCCACGTGAGCTCGCCCAAGCCGCGATCAAAGTCAGCATTTCCCGAGCCTCCAAAGCGTCCGAATATCTCTCCGGTCTGCAAAAAGAAGCCGACCGGAGGGAGAAAGGCGCGCTAAAAGACTGTGCTAGCCAGATAGCCGACTCGGTGGATGACTTAAGGAAGACTTTGAGTGAACTCAAGGAGCTTAAAAGAGGCACATTCAGGTGGCAAATGAGCAATGCTAAGACATGGGTCAGTGCAGCATTAACCAATGAAGACACATGTCTCGACGGGTTCAAAGAGATCGAAGGGCGGGTTCGGTCTGATATCAAAGGGAAGGTCATTAATGTTGCTAAAGTCACCAGTAATGCTCTTTATCTCATCAATCGTCTTGATCACCCATGACCATGTTAACCATGTTCTAATGTTCTAATGTTCTATTCTCATGCATTCATATTATTATTATTATTATTATTATCATTGATCATCATTTGATCATATTTATTATCATATATATGTTTTCTTGCATGTTATATGTATACATATACTTAATTGTTTAACTAATCTTTCTAGTTCATATTATTAATAAAGAATGTGACAGTGTGTTATATATAGATCAGAATATCAAATGGTTTGAAGTATGATAACAAAACTGGTATAAGTACAATAATTTGTTACATTTTTTGCTAGATCTACCGAAAAGGCGCAAATAATATCGATGAGTTATGACCACCAAACCCGAATGAATTCGATAGGGCCACCTTGATATCAAGTCTTTCTTTCTTTCTCCCAACCAACACATTCATGTCCTGTTTGAAATATAAATCTTACGTTAGCTCGACAGTGTTGGATCAGAGGTGGCAAAATGGGTGGGCGGTTAACAGATTAAAAAATAAAACAGGTCGGGTTGACCCACTAGCACTTATTGTCCATTTTATTCATTTCAGTACAATAAAAGTCTTAATCTTTGGATAAAATGATATAGTAGTAGGTTGTATGGACTAAAAATAGACTTTGAGTGGCTTCTGATTATTTGACTCGTTCCGTTTTCAACTCATTTGTCCAATTTGACCGATTTAAAATAAAATGCAACCCAAATCGGCTTATTTATAAAACAACAGTATCTTTAACTAAAATACACGAGACTGATAGGAAGTTATACGTACCACATCTTTGTCTGGATTGTCAAGATTAAGATTCGGATGAATCCAACCGGTCCGTATCGCCTATATAACATATATCCAAAACTTAAATTAAAAAGATAACAAATGTTTCAAGAACAACAAAACTGCAAATGGCCTGATTGCATTACCTGTATAGTCGCGATAGCTTCCACCGCACCAGCGGCTCCCATAAGGTGACCAATTATTGATTTTGTAGAGTTCATCCTCAACTGCATCAAACTGTTCTATTAGTACAAGTAATCAAGTTTCACAAAAAGAAGTAAATAGTGTGTTGATTTAGTCACCTCTTGGTTCTGACCAAAACACCGAACAATGGCTTGATATTCCTTAATGTCTCCTGCTTGTGTCGATGTAGCGTGTGCATTTATATAGTTTACGTCTTCCCTAGCCACACCCGACTGAGATAACGCCTTCTCAATGCATAATATCACACCACTGCCTATAATGGCACATACGCGATGGTCAATTACACGCGCTCATACATCATACATCATACGTATACATAAGAGGATTGTTTGATCTACCTTCAGGGTGAGGTGTAGTCATATGATAAGCATCAGAACTAAAGCTTCCACCCAACACTTCTGCATATATATTAGCATCTCTTTTCTGTCCACCAGTTTGATACAAATATTGATTTCAAAATGGAAAGATTAGCAAATAATAATCTTTAAGTATTATATCTTAAGTAACATACTTTAGCATGCTCAAGTTCTTCCAATAGCAAGACTCCAGCTCCTTCGCCCATAACAAATCCATCGCGATCCTGATCATATAAAATGAAAAGAAAGGTTCAAATCGCGTAAAAAGCTGGATAACAGAAGAAATATATACCGAATCCCATGGGCGTGAAGCTTTGGTAGGATCATCGTTCCTCTCGCTTAGAGCTTTACATGCCACAAAACCTCCAACGCCTGCACAAGTTTCCGTCTTTATGTTCAAGATTAAGTGAAGTTCATAAGAGTAATAACATGATACCTATTGGTATAATGGCTGATTCAGAGCCACCACAAAGCATCATATCCTGCAAGATTTTCAACACTAAAAAAGCCGGTGGTGCACCATACAAAAGCATGAATGAAAACAACACTTACAGCATCCCCGTCGATGATGTGATTTGCAGCGTTCAATATACAGAAATTACTTGTGGCGCAAGCGGTTGATATAGAATAAGTTGGACCCATCCAACCCTGAAGTTAAATATGATAACACTTAATCATGATATAAACATGTACTGAATGTTTATAATGATCATATATCAATCTTATCACACCAGATCAATGGCTAGCAATGATGAACCAACGTTCGTACTTGCGCACGGTACACAGAAAGGATTCATCTTCTTATATGAAACCCTCAGAGCTTCTACCGAATCATTCACAACCTAAAATGCAAACAAATCAAGCAACCAAACCGAATAATATTCAAAAAGTCATTCGCTTTAGATTTTGATTTCAAGTGTCACTTTATCAGGAGTGGGATATTACTGGATACGTTTGTTTTTATCAGTTTATCATAGAACGTCGATAATACCTTCATACCGCCCACACCAGAACCAATCAAAACGCCACATCTGGTTTTATCAACCTTGTCCGTTCCACCTTCGGTTAATCCACCATCTGCCACTGCTTTCTTGCCTGCAACAAGCATGTAGAGCATGAACTTATCTAGCCGCTTGGCGAGCTTGGGTGCGACCCATCCATCTGACGTAAATCGTTTGATTTCTCCCGCTATTCTCTGTGATTCAAACTTTGTTATGGCTATCAGTACTATAACTATGAGAGATCAAAAACTGCATATGACATACAGTTGGATAGTCTGAACAATCAAATGCCTCAATTTCACTAATGCCGCTGACTCCTTCAAGCAGATTATCGTAATATTCATCTGGATTTTCGCCGATTGGAGTTACCAAGCCCATTCCCGTTACAACAACACGTCTTCTTGTTGGATCCTTCGTTTTCGATTTGGGCTCCATTGATGCTACAACCATTTTTCTCAAATAAATCAAAACTGAATTCTTAAAAATATAAATAATACTACTTATGTTTTGGAGGTATGCTCAAAGTTCAAACACGTCACGTTTTTAACAGAATAAATCACAGCTTACGTTAAACAACTGACATTCAAGAGGTTATGACTTATGACTATAAATTAGTGAACGCAGTATTAAAACTGCAACCTCTGCTAGAGAATATCAAATGCTTTTACACCGCACCACCTTGAAAGTTTAGAAATGAAAATATTAGACACGCTTATAACGGTTTAAAACGATATTACCACAACAGGGTGGATGGGAATAAAGACTGCGGCGCTTGTAGTTAAATGAAACATTTGTGCGTCGAGAAACATGTATTTTCGAAACAAGACTTCGGTGGTCAATCTGGGAAACGGCCACCATAGCAGTAGCTGAAGCCGCCATCTTCGTTATACGATTATAGATTCACACAGCTAGAAGAGAAGATGAAAGTGTATATCGAACGTTAAGATCGATGGCTACCAAACATCACGTAGAGCGATAGATGAGCTTATCAAATACGTGTGTTTGTTTACATAGATACGGCTAATGGGTTTCTACATGAAGGCAACGTGACTTCACTTAACTAAACACATGATTATTCATTTCTTAAGTACTTTAATAGTTTAATTTATCATTAGTCAAATTTCGTGTGATATTTACTAAAGGGAAAATGTAAACTACACTTAACACTATTAAGAAAAATAGACTTTCACCGACAAAAGTTATATAAAAAGCAAAAACTAAAATTTTAAAACTCTACGATGACTGGCCAACCAAAATATTAAGACAAATAAAGGGTTGTTTGGCAGCCTCTTAATAAGCCTCTTAATGGTTCAGATGTCTGAATGATTCAACACCTAATGGTTCAGACTGTTTGTTTCGCAAACATATGTCTGAATGGTTTAGACATTTGCCTCTGAATGGTTAAGCATTATACTAGTGCTGAATGGTTAAGAGGTCTAATGTTGAATGGTTAATACATCTTATCTGAATTGGTCAGACATTTACATTTCAATAGTTAAATGATATAATAACTCTTAATGGTTCAGACATCCCAATGGTTTAGATCTTTTATTGGTTCAGCACTTAATAATTCAAAAATTACCAAACAACCCCTAAATGCTACAATATTGTTTGACGGATATGGATTTTATCACAAAAATTTATTGAGTTTTTATTTTGGCCACTAAAACTATGTGTTATTTTTATTTTATTTTAATTTTCATTTTACCCTCGTACTATATATAATATACGTTTATAACCCATTGGATTTTCTACTAGTTTTGTTTTTCTATAATAAATTTCAAATGCACGTCTACTTTTAGTTTTTTTTTGTCGGCATGATGTTCCGTTTTTTTTTGAAAACGGAGTTTTATTCAAACTCGACAGTATCTTTTGGTGTCGTGGGCCATAGCGATTGTCGAACTGTTCTGGTATCGTGACGAATCGAACTGAATATGCAAGAACAACATCAAGTGATAGTATGTTTTACGACGGAAGGTTTTACAAGGAGTGACGTCAACCATCGCGGTGTAACGGTGTTTTGATACTTGGAATCGTGATGGGCGCTAGCGCAACACACGGGGATAAAAACCTAGTTACTAATAAATACCATCAAAAGGAATAGTAATTCTACTAAAACGACATGCATATGACATTGGTGAGGGTTAATTTGTGCTTAAATCATTTAAGGTTTTACACGTTTGCCTACTATAGTAATACGTTCTATATATATAAACTAATGATACTCATGCATTACACAAGGAACAATTAACATTTACATTTGAACCACAAATGTGTTTGCTACCAAACATAATACAAACTTAAAAATATGTAAGGAAATAATATATATGCAGTATGTAAAATTAAGCAGTGTTTGGTGTCATATAATTACATGTGATTCTCATATAATTACAATACATCTAGCTACATACATAAAACAGTTATGGACCAACTTGTTTAGTTCTTTAAGGGTACTCTATCATCTTCACTCTCTATCTATATCAATGCTACTTCAAAAGTCTTCATTGTTAGCGATGCAAAGAGGAGTGTTTTCTTCTACTTAAACCCTATGCCGTGGCGAATCAGTTCAGACTAAAATTTAATGCAAAACGTATAATAGATAAGAAGCTTGCAAGTCAAAACGATAACAAAAATACATGAAGAAAAAGAATGTGGAAAAAATGAAGTCAGTGTTCAACAAAAAAGAAAATAGGTTAAAAAAATATCGTTAAAAGAAAAAGAATTATAATAAAACTTATTGTCAAAAGAAAAAGAATAAATAAAATTGTACCGTTAATGTTTAATTGAATTTAATCATAGTTTTAACGGTTCACTGGTCGGATTGATCAGACCGGTAGAACCGGATTTAAAAAACAGATGACACCATATATTAAATTAATATTATTTATATGTATCCCGCTGAAAACAAAATATATAAGTAGTATATGTTTGAGGGTGAATTTACACTTTTAACAGAATATAAACACTTAAATTACTATTATATGTATCATAAATTACTAAATTAATTGAAAAAAATAAGATTATAACAGAAAAAATGGAAAAATTAAAATCCAGTCTTAACACCCGTTTCGATTCAACAAGTTTACCGTTCAGCCAATTCAAAATGAAATAGGTTCATATACATACAACCGGATTGATTATATGACCAGTTCCTGGTCTAATTCTGCAAACAATGTCTTTTAAGGTCAATTTACACATCAATTGGCATTTTTAAATGAATGTAAGTGATTTATTTTGGAATTTGTATGTAGAGTTAAGATATAAATCTTGATGGTGATCTTGGAATGAAGTGAAGGGTCTAAAGAAAATGTTAGTTATATTAAACGGATAAACCGGTATAATTATATCCAAGAATAAGTAAACGCCCATTTAAGGCCACCTAAGCGCTCGTTTATGACCTTGTCCTATCAATAACTAACTGGTCAAACAAGTGGTAAACGACTGCCTAGGTGACATCAAACTAGCGTTTAGACGTTGTCAGTAATGTAAACCAACTAATCGGTGTTTGAAACAAGGGTCCCGTGTTTCACACACCACTTGATGTTAACAATAGTAAACGATCATTTACTGCTCTATAAACAGTCGTTTACAACATTAGACGACCATTTACAGAGCAGTAAGCGACTGTTTACTGTTGTTAACCATTTTCCGTCACAAATTAGGGTTTTTGCACTGTTTATAGTTGTAAAGAAAAAACAAGAACACAAAGTATCTTTAAATTGTCTTCTTTGACTAATCATATGAATCATTGTTACATAACTACTGTATACAATTGAAAACAAGAACAATTCGCTCAAAGCTAACATAGATATGATTCTAAGATCTTGCAAAACACTTAGAAGACTATCTTTCGATTCTACAAATTTAGACATAACCTTCTATGAAAATACAACTTATATAGTATAATAGTACTGCTAATATTGCATGAATATCTTCTCATGATGACTTGTATATTCCTCGTTACCAGTAACTTCATCATTGACATCATGTTGCTTCAATAGAAATTTTATCTTTTTTCATCATTCGAAAGTTGCATCGAAAATATCTCTTCTATCAACATAAGTTACCTTTAGAAGTAGCATTCTCATAAATAACAAGTTACTATGAATAACAACTTGGATTAGCATCATCTTTGTTTACATGTTTTCTAACAAATGAATTTGACTAAATAATTGGATAAAAAATACTCACAATAAGGTTTGAGGTCTATTGAAGAGAATTCAGTCAATCGCCCATGCCATTGGGCTCTTTGTCATTTGATTTAGAGTAAATTACGCTTTTAGTCCTTGTGGTTTGGTGCTTATAACGTTTTTCATCCAATAGTTTAAAAACGTCCGGTTTAACCATTGTGATTTGAAATTTGTCACAATTAGGTCCAAACCGTTAACTCCATCCAATTTCTCCGTTAATTTTTTTGAAAAAGACCAAAATACCCTTACTAAAATTGTTATTATATTACAAATAAATAATATATGGGTCCCACTCCACCCTACTATATCAAACCTTAACCCACTTTCTTTTCATGTTTGATCACATCTGAACCACCTTCACAGCCACTCACCAGCAACCTCCACCGCCACCACCCGCCACCACCTACCAATCGCTGGCTACCACCACCTGCCTGACGTCGGCTACCACTACCTGCCACTCGCCCAGATCCGAATCAGCACCATCTCTGACAGCCAACTGACAAACCTACATCTCCTGCTTGTTGGATCCTTTACACAATCTAATCTTTCAAACCATAAGTTTACTTTTCATTCATCTTCTTCACCCTTCTTCTCTAAATTCTATTAGCATTGATGAAAAAAGTATGGCTGGTGTGTTCTCTGATTCGTTCTTCTTGACATTAAATTTGGGGTTTTGGATTTGGGTTTTTTAGGGTTTTTATGTTTTAAATGGTTAATTCAGGAATTGGAGTTTGAATGGAAGATTATATTGGTGAAAAAAGGTCAGTTTCTTAGTCTTTGCGTTGTGGCATTGGTGGTGGTGGAATTTTTGTTCTGATGGTGGTGGTTGTGTGCTAGTGAGGTGGCAGTGGAGGTAGTTGTGTGGTGGCGGTGGTTGTGTTCCTGTGTGGTGGCAGTGGCGGTGGCTGTGTGGTGGCGGTGGCGGTGGCTGTGTGGCGACGGTGGCGGTGGCTGTGTGGCGACGGTGGCGGTGGCTGTGTGGCAGTGGTTGTGTGCATGTGTGGTGGCGGTGGCGGTGGCTGTGTGGCGGTGGTTGTGTGCCTATGTGGTGGCGGTGACTGTGTGGCGGTGGCAGTTAGGTGGTCACTATGGTGTGGCATGGGTGCGGTGGTCGTGTGTGATGAGTGTGAGGTGGCGGTGGCTGTGAAATATTGTCTATTATGTGTGTGTGTGTGTGTGTGTATATATATATATATATATATATATATATATATATATATATATATATATATATATATATATATATATATATATATATATATATATATATATATATATATATATGTGTGTGTGTGTGTGTGTGTGTTTTTTTTTTTACACACACACACACACTTATTCTCTTTTAATTTTTATAAATAACTTTCATATTTTGTATTTGTATATTAAAATAACAATTTAAATGTAAGGGTATTTTTGTTTTTTTACATACACTTAACAGAAAAAATAGATGATGGTTAGTATTCTGGACTTAATTGTAACAGATTTCAAACCACGGTGGTTAAACCGGGCTTTTTTAAACTATTGGATGAAAAGCATTATAACCACTAAACCACAGGGACTAAAAGCGTAATTTACTCTTTGATTTAAGTTAATAGTTGATGGGCCGAGCCCAAACTAAAAGACAACAAGTGGAGTCTTCATGGGCTTAACCATATGTGCTAGTTGTGGACTAATGCTAATAGCGGACTTAACATTGCTGGGCTGAGAAGTATGGGCCTTGGGATAGTTGGGATGTGGAAGGACCAAAACTGTTGTTGCTGCATTCTTGATGGATTGTTAGAGTATTTTAACAAGTTGCAAAGGATTGTTGTTGAAACTTCGGTTTTAACTAATATAAATAATAAAAAAAAACAAAGTTTGAGAGAGAGATTTTCTTTTTCTTTTTCTTTTCATATGTCACATAGTGCAAACGTGCCCCACACATTTTTTTGTTGTTACATCCATCCTTCTAGATTGTCCACCTAAATTCAATGTAGGATTTATACATATATATACTCACTACGATTAAAGTATAAATTAGTATATAAATATAGTTTTTTTTATTTAATGTTTATTTACTATTATGATAATCAAATTAACGTTTTTCTAAAAATAAAATATTTCATTAAAAATATTTTAATAAGAGTTAATTTTGTTAAAATTTAATTTAATTTCTAGTTAATTATTATTGAAATTAGGGTTATTGGATTTTAATAATTTCACTTTCATTTGTTGGTCGAAATTAATCCCAACTTATGTAATATTTACAGACACTTTCAATTTTAAGCATATTTTCCTCCAACGATCCATTACTAATAGAAAGTTGACCTCCGTTAGTTTTATTTTATGAACGATGCCAATTATGAGTTATTTTTTTAACTCCGTAGCACCCCAGCCTACATCAAGCCTGATTTTTGGTGTCAAAGCATCCATCGTCGCCTAAATCTACCTCCAACGAGTCAAGTGGTTCAGAACATGAGGTGGAGATTGACGAGTTTTAGGATGTAGGAGTTTTAGATTGACGAATCTGATGGTTGGTTTTAACTTTCTACTTAGTGTTTTGGTCGTACAAGTAGTCCACGTCATAAAATAATTTAACGGGATTAACTCTCAGTTAGTAAGGGATCGTTGGACGAAAATAAGCTCAAAGTTAGGAGTATCAGAAAACATTTCCCGAGTTGGAGTTAATCACAACCACGAACACAGTCAGTATTGGCGATCAGGCCTGCCCACCACTTCAGTGGGAAACCAACCGGAAAAAGGTCCACAATGATAAAACACCTGGCCTACTTGAAGCGTATTGCATCAAGTGAGCCTCGAACCTATAACCTCCACATTGAAAAGTCATGAGATGTCTTTTTTCAAACAAATTGATCTAGAGCTCACAAGCATTCTAATTTTTAAACAGGTGTAACTTATAACTTTCATTGCATATTGTACACGTCAAAACGTGCACTGTATTTTTTTAACGGCCAAATAAATTAAAACATTGATGGGACTAACAAAAAAATGCACTACATGGTTTTTTAAAGAATACTCTAATGGTTGATTTTTTTAATATAATATTTTGAATATTATTATCGTCCATGCTGTAACGAATGGGTACACCAGTGTTTCATTAACCAGACCGTATGTCAGCCGCAATGCGGGGAAACTTAATTGCTAGTTCAAAATAATTATCATTTAATACGATAGAGAGGCGAGAAACATAAATAAAAAGTTAACCGGAATTCGTCATGTGTCCCCTCTAATCTTTCATCTATATATATTATAGATCTATGAATTTGATGTTTATGAATATTTAGTAGTTCGTCAAAGTGACGAACAAATCTATTTTAAGAGAGTGTTAGGGTTTGTAATTGTTTCATCTTGTTTTGTTCAGATTTGAGTTTGTTTTAGGATTAATAAGATTGCCGAAAGTTTACTCTGTCTTGTATATAATTGTCATTAAAGTTATAAGGATTATAAGACAAAACCTTATTTAAAATTCTTACAACACCGGATTGTACGTACAAGAAAAGTCCAAAAGTTTGTTTAGTGGGAAAGAATTATTGGGGTAACACGATCCAATGTTATTCGGATCTATGAGGAACCGAAAGGATCATATGTTTGTCATTAATTGGTAAAAAAAAGGTCCTCACATGTATATATGGTTATATATGGTTAGGTTTTTTCACAATTCCATTTTCTATAACAACATAAAAGTGTATGCTAGTAGTAGAAGAGAAAACAAAAACAAAGACATGAAATAATATCGCGAATCACCTTAAAAGTTCCTATCATGGACACCGGCCTAGGAAGAACGACAAACAGAAAGGTATGACACGACTAGTTTTCCAACGAACTTTCACCGACGGAATCTCGTCTATAAAGTCTTTCACCTATGATTTTTTAATGGAACTGTCTGTTGGTGATAGTCCAAATTTCTAGTACCGTTGTTTGTTTTTCATTATTTTAGCATCATATTTTCAAGCAAAAACATGTACACGTGTTGCCTTTTAGCAACGAGCTTATCACGTTGCATATCCAAGATGCAGCGAGTTTCTTTAGGAAAATTCATCCATGGTTTATGAATGTTGATCAAGTTGTCGTGGTTGGATCAAAATAAATTAATTTAAAGGATTTAAATACATATAAATAGTACGGATAAATAAGAGTCATCTACACAATAAATTGGTGGAAATATCAAGCTTGAATAACTTAAAACAAAAAACCCAAACCATTTTGATCAAGTTGTCATGTTTGGATCAAATATAAATTAATTTAAAGGACTTAAATACCTAGAATTAGTACGAGTAAGTAAGAGCCGTCTGCACAAGGCATTGGTAAATAGTATCAAACTTGAATATCTTAAAACTAAAACACAAATAGCGAATACTGAATAGAAAGTATTTTTGTGTTTTTTGTTTATAATAAGAAAGTAAATTGAATGCAAGAATTCAAAAATCAATAAACTTGATTATGATTTTAGAAAACTATGATGAAAAAAGGCAACCATTTTCGAGTTCAAGTTCAAAGATTCACAGTAGATCAATAAGAATTAATTGGTAGTCACATAGACATGATTTTATGAAATTACCCAATTAAAGTGAAAATCAAAAAACAAACTTTGAAGACCAGTTGTTCACAAAATTACCAATTCATAGATATCAAACATTCATAAACAAATCAAACTGCTCACGATGCAAGAAAACAAAATACGAATGATAGAATGCAAATACTTAAACATAAACAA
This sequence comes from Flaveria ramosissima, assembly GCA_025215565.1. Taxonomy (NCBI): domain Eukaryota; kingdom Viridiplantae; phylum Streptophyta; class Magnoliopsida; order Asterales; family Asteraceae; genus Flaveria; species Flaveria ramosissima. Next base: position 52,311,171 of record CM046038.1, read on the forward strand.
ATTGTTTAACATAAATCAAACACACATTTAAATTCTTGTGTCGAAAAAACAAACCAACAATTAAATCCAAATTATAACCTATTGATTCACTTACAAAACTATCTACTAAAAAATAGATCACGAATGGGTTAGCCGCTCATCGGCATGATTGGATCTTCAAATGTTGAATTGATGTTGCTGGAGCTTGATCCCGGGTGAATCTGTGGTGAAAAGAACACTCAAAATCACCTTAGAATCGTTTCAAATTCGCAAGTGTGAAGGTTGGGTTCAAAACCCTAGAGTTATCTTTTAATAATTCTAAAATTCCTCAAAATTCAGAGCTAGTTAGTAAGGGGCCGCACAGTGCACTGGTAGGGGAGCATAGTTCCGTGACCCTTCTCAGGGTTTTGTAGTGCGCTGGTATGTGCGTTGGTGTCAGAGCACTATGTGCTAGATATGGAGCATTATACGTTGGTACTGACAATCGCTTCAGTTTCGCTTCCACAAACTTCCATGCTTCCATCAATCTTCCATCCATACCTTAACACGTTGAAATTATGACTTTTAAGCTCTAAACATCTGCAATACAAACATGTCTCAAAGTAACCTCGTTTCATATTTATAAATATATAAAAACACGAAGTTAATTATGTTAAACTCTAAACAAATTATACCCGATTAAATGCATCCTAGATCTTATATGCATATCCTGATCACATTCCATATGTTGGTACTGTGCATGTATATCTTCTTGATTTTACATGCTATTTTTGTCTAAATTCAATTATTTTATACGGTTTAGTCGTTAGCATGGTTTAAAAAAGACGACAATTATGAAACAAACAAAATAGAAGGGAGATCAAAATTCATAAAATTGTTGTATCTATGATATTCGGGACCTAAAACTAGACTTTTAAACAATATACTAAGTTGCGTGAAAGTTTTTAGACTTGTTCAACAACGCTAGCCCAAAGAAGGGGCGACTGCTCAAAGCCTAGTCTCCCGAGTGACTCAAAATTTATACACAAAAAAACTTTTATATATTTATATGTTTAAAATAAAATCCTCCATAAAATTAGCCTATTGTACACTTTAAATCTATTTTACCAATATATGATTTGGGTTAAACTATTTAACTCGTCTAGTTAATACAGTCTGTTATTCTAAAACTATAATTTATTATGTTTATTAATATTAAATTATTTATCTTGATATTGAATATTACAATTTTATTTTTGTTTGAGGCCTATATTTCTAGCTTGCCACATGCCCTAAATCCTCCGCACAGGCTCTGTTGTTTAAAGTGATGGTTTAGGTAAATCTAATGTGGATACCAAGGATTGACATACGTCAAGTCTAATGTTATCAGTTTTGCTCATGTGAGTACTTAGTTTGAACGGATCGATGTCATAAGAATACAATGAATTTCCGCTCTTATATGTAGACTTATATACAAGCTTTTCGAGTTACACCATTGTATTTTTGCACAATGACTCCATTAGTTATAAAAAAGATCATATAAACCTAAAAGTTAAAAAAAGCCCATGAGTTAATTAAATTAAATTAACCTTTTCCCTAAAAAAAACCTAAAAAATATTGAATTTAAAACTCAAGTGGTAGAAAAGATGATTTGTCGATCGAAAGACAAGAAAAGATGAGTTAATTAAATTAAATTAGCCTTTTCCCTAAATGATTCTTGTAATTGTTATATTGAAAAAGACTAATTTCAATAACCTTATGTCAAACATGTAATGCAACGTTTTTAAAAAATGAGAACTTGCAGATAACAACTATAAGATGTTTTATTTCAATTCACAAATACCGCCATTTTCTATTATGTATTTTTTACATTCTAATGATGATGTGTTTATATTATCGATTTATTGTATCTTATTTTGATTTTATGACAAACTTGACCCGACCTGAACCGAGTCAACAATTTTTATATCCACTTCTATATAATTTGGGTATTTAAAAATAACGACTCCATTAAAATAAATTTATGGATCCGTCACTGGTTTTGCTAATGAAAAACGTAGTTTTGATCATAGCAAACCGCAAACGTTAACACTAGACTCGATGTTGTGAGTGTCGTTGCAAATATATGTGCTCTTTATGGTTTTTGAGGCACACACAAGTACACATGTGGAAGGCGTGACAATTATATTGTTTTTTCTCTACTAGAACGACGTCGTAAAGCTAAAGTGAATTGGATAAAACAAGACATCATGTGAAGTCCTTTTCAGTCAAATATGACCACATGACATTACCATTTAACACACGTGATCTTTTAAGCCTTTATGTACACCGCGTTAATCAACCACCAGACTTTAAATGGATAGAGACACACATATACATATTATTATGTGTATTTGTGTAACATTGATTTTTTTAAACCAAGTTTATTACATACGTTTTCACGTTTAGTGCAAGTGATCAGTGATGGGATAGCGTCTTTTAGCTAAAAATCATCGTAAGTTTTTATCTCTACAACTATAACCAGTCAAAGTCGTTTTTTCTTTAACATAACTTTTTACATTGTTGATTTTGTAGGTGTGAAAAAAAAATTCTTAAAAATTTCTTTTAATTAATACTTCTTTATAAAATCTCCTTTTGACTTTAGTCTAAAACTTTCCCTTTAACGTAGTTGATTTTAATATAGGCGTGATAACCTTATAATAATGTAACTTGACTATCCCTTGACTTTAGTATAAAATTAAGATGTAATTGATAAGTTTTATAGGACGTGCGTGATAAGCTTGACGACGCAATAAGCTTCATAGGATGTACAACTTTTTGTTTATTCGGCATACTGATAATAGTTAATCAGGTTACATTATGTTAATTGAAAAGTCAAGTTATGTTATACTTATTCATCATGTTAAAATGTGTAGTTTTAGTTATTCGGAATAGTATTTTTACTCCACAACTGCAAGAATGTTTGTCAAAACCTTTATTTTAGCTCATTAAAACTTAGTTATGTTTTTTTAAACATTGTTTATTATTATAAGATTCATTTTATCATAATTCCTAGAAACCAACTGTTATAAAAAATAAAAATATATTGATGTTTACATTTATTAACTTCATTTTTACTTACTAGACTTTTTCGGTTGAAATTTTAGAAACCTTTTTTGTTATCATATTGAAAGATCTAGACTATGAACGAGTATAATAAGTTAGCATGTGTAGCACATTACAGGATTATATAATTTCTATTATACAACCCTGTAATTAGATCTATAGCCAAGTAAGTAAATAAATAGGATCAGACAACCGTACTACAATATAATAAGATAAACAACCTTACAATAGAAACGTTACCCCGTTACCCGTTACCTGTTACCACACATGTTGAAAGTGACATTTATCGCTATAAAAAAATAGCGATGGGGACAAAACGAGAAAAGTGCTGCTAATTTTGACATTTTCGGAATCTTCTATAAAATATTGTAGAATTTGTGCGAGTGTCTATTGAGGTGTCAACAAAAGACTTTCAGAAATTTCAACGCGTACGGTTGACCATCCCGTAGTCAACTTACAGTGTCACACACACATATATATACTCACAAAACCACATTAAAACACCAAACGTTAGTGACAATGAGACCTGCATCAAATCAAACAAGAGAACTAGAGCCTTCAAGTTCAATCCATGAGCCAAAATACACAGGCGTCAGAAAGAGAAAATGGGGGAAATGGGTGTCCGAAATCCGACTACCCAACAGCCGCGAGCGCATCTGGCTAGGCTCATACGACTCGGCCGAAAAAGCCGCCCGAGCCTTCGACGCCGCCTCATTCTGCCTCCGCGGGACCGCCGCCAAATTCAACTTCCCTGACCACCCACCCAATATTCCCGGAGGGAGATCTCTGTCCCCCTCCGGAATACAGGCTGCTGCAGCACAGTTTGCCAACTCAGTACCTGATGCAGTTGTTGTGGACCCCGTAGGGTCCACGCAAACCTCCACCACCACTACCTTGAATGTCGTGCACGATGATTATAACCGTTATGGCACGGGTTACGAGATTTTTTCGGGATTTGATGATTATTTTATGCCGTCGGAGTCGATTGTTTCTCCTCGGTTTTGTGAGTATGATCATGAGGAGAATTTTGGCGATGGAGATTTATCACAAGATCCTTTGTATCTCTGGAACTTTTAATCAATGCAGATTATTACAATATGAGCTATATAGATATACATATATATATATATACACATTCATTGTACCCCTGGTGGATAAAAGAGTCACAATTCTGGTAAAGTTTTAGTCGCTAGAGTTGCTGACATGTACTTTGCACACGATTTCAATATTTTTAAAGAGTAAGTTATATTTTTATTCGCTAACAATGTTACAAAACTTATGTATTTTGGCGAATTTATAACTACTAATACTAATAAGTGTTCAGTTGAACTTGATCCATATGATTCATTAATTCTCTTTTTTTGTGATGGATAATGGATTTTAAGACACAACAGCTCCTTTTTTAGGTGAATTATTGTACTCTGTTTGGATTCGTAAGAATTTTCTTGAATTTTCAAATGAGATGTCGTGGGTTCGAGTGTCGCACGGGGCAAAAAGGCTGAACTAGTGGGTTCTTTCAAAAGGGGGTTGATGGTGCGGTCTCGGTGAGAAAACAGATAGACGGGCCCGATAAAATAACACTTATCCTCCGAATTAGGGTCGTATAATTGGCGTTCAAGAAAAACTATTGGTTAACGTAAATGAATCATAAACTATGTATAAATAATTCAATATCCACCCTCTTGTTTCAGCCCTTGCTCCTCTCTTAAACCACTACCAGTCATCATGTGTTTCCATGCTTTTCTGAATGACACATTAACGTTACGTAAGATTTTTTTTATTTTTCTTGGTTTTTTCTCGTTTTGCAAGGTGTTGTCCCAATTTTCCATGTTACCCCGTTTCCCCAGTTTGGCAACATCATCACAACAAAACAGTGTCGGTGTGCCGCCTTTGAATTTTCACCAGGACCACGGGGGTGGTGTTCCACCCGGGGCCGAGACTCCCTGTCATCTTCGCCGTCACAATACCCGCTCGCCGTAGAGTCACTTTCTTTGACATTAATTGTTGGGGCATTCTAGTGACACGGCTTTACAATCCTTGGTGGCTAACGGCTTGATATTTGTTTTTATTTTCTTTGTTTTCTTTTCTACAAATGCAACATTCAAAGTGTAAGGATTACAAGCTCTAAGGTCAATTTTGAGAGACTTTAACACCATCAAGATCAATTGCCTTCATCTCAACAACGCAACGCATTAATAACCCCATTGTTTGAAATGTCCGAACCTTATAACACTTACGCGTTCATCTACAGACCCCAGATCCACAGATGCGGCCGAAGTTGATCAAATCTCAACATTGGAGGCACAAATCACAATAGGGCATACTCCAACATTATGGTACAAACTTTAATTCCTTAAAGCGTTACAATTATTCAAGGACACTGAACAAACATATACGTCATATCTCCTAACTCATATTATAATAAGGATAAAATGGACAAACCAAGTGCTACAAAACTCCCGCATGCACAGTTCAGAAGGACGACATACCAGATTATGCGTAACGTATGCACCCCTAACATATATTAATACATTTCACATATTATGATAAGTAAGAGTTGAAAGCTTAGAAAAAAAGTGCTCAAGATTGTTTGTGTAATTCTTTGAAGTGGAAATTGCATATGCATCCCTAATTCTTCATAAATCTATACTTCCTTTAACCATATGATTTCATTGTTTAGGTAAGAGAGATACACATGGTAATGCTACATATACATCCTCAAAAGTTATACAATAACAAGAGAACAAGCATTCCAATCAATAATAAGTTAAAACAAAAAAAAAGAAGAGAAACCGATCTAATCTCGATAGCTCTAAATATGCTTCCCAACGAACCCAACCACAGGCCCTTGCGTCGGCACTGTAATTACTGGTAGTACATAGGGGCCTGCGTGGCGGCAATTCCTGGGTACCCACCATCATAGACCGCTCCCTGGCTGGCGGCACCGCCCATCTGCTGATGCATCAGCGCCTGCACACCAGCCATTTTACTAAGAGCCAATTGTCTTTCATAAGCCGCAATATCCATGGCTGAAAAACCGAGATTTGTTCCAGTAACCGGCGGGGGTAGAGGGGTTGAGCTGCTCCCTGGAGGTGTCGGTTTGCTGCCCCATGAACACTGTTTTGCCACAAATCAAATCATATGTGTAAATGTTTTTTTCTGAAAATGAAATAGTAAGTGTGTAGAACTACCTTGAGTGGTTTGCCATAGAGATAACGGGTGTTTCCTAATTGTATAGCGCGAGCTGCCTCAGCGTGGGTGCTGTATCTTATGAAACCAAAACCTTTGTCTCGTTGAATTCTTACATCTTCAATAACACCAGCACCGAGGGCGTGGAAATGACAGTGGAGATCACCTGATGTAACCTGCAATTTAGTTTTTTCGGTTATCAAGTGGAAACACATGTGATGCCAACTATTTCACAATGGCACTAATTTACACCAACGGGATACAACATCAGATATTTTACACGACGACGACCCCATGTCAGCATATGCAACCGTGTATTATTGCATGTTAACTTCCCAGAAATCATGCCATTGAAACAAGATTGGAACTTGAACAATTCAAAAACTTATAAAAAAATATTTGTTTTTTGATAACCAAGGTGGAATAATGGCGAAACTCGATTACTATTTAGTGAAGTGCGTTGAAATATAATAAATTGCTAACCTCAGGAGCCAGATTGCCAACATAAACGGTTGTGTATTGAGGATTATTTTCTGGAGCATCTTCATTGATCTTTTCTTGACCATCATCTGCACATATGGCAAACATCAAAAACTGACAAGAATATGATAAAATGATAGCATTAATATAATATTCTGCAATTTATATATTGATTTGTAATAAGCCAACCTGATGTTCCATTTGTCAACTCAACAACACTTTTGGCATCTGACCTCTGTTTGTCATCTGATCCAGCACCCTTAGCCGCCCAATTGCATCGAATTTGCCTACTTCCGAGCCACTTTCCTACAATACAAATTTAACTGATTTACACAAAATTAAAGTCCACACGGTATCCACTTTAATTGCCCATGCATGCTTCTTTAATGTAATGTAATATAAGATGATAAAATCAAAGGAAAACTTGAATAAAGTAAGTAACAAACAAAAATCCCTCACCATTCATATCATTAATTGCACTTTGGGCATCCTGTGAAAGAAAAAGGGAAATAAAAAATAATTAGCATCTTATAAGAGAGCGTGGGGCATAAAGGACTTTCACTCTCCATATATCTTTAACTTACTTGTTGGTTCCTAAATGAAACGAATCCAAATCCCCTTGAGCGTCCACTCTTCTGGTCCCACATGACTCGTGCATCACTTACCGACATCCAAAATAAAATCATTAGGCAAAAAAACAACATGTATCATTCATCATGTCACATTTTGATTTAAGTTGGGGCTTACGAGCAAGTCGGGTACACAGAGAAGCAAGAAAACAATGTGGCATCAGTAACTTCAGGGCTAAGGTCACCGACAAATATGTTGAAGTGGCCTGCAAAAGAAAAACAAAGATATCAGAAACAAATGAAAGAAGTGACTTATATATTGATATTACATTAACAAACCTGACGTATCTTCTCTTTGGCTACTGGCGTATGCCCAATTGACTTTAATCGGCTGCCCAAACCTACAAATATGTGTTTTTGAAAGCAATTAGTGGTGACTAATAACAAGAATAGAATATAGATATTAATTAATGATTATTTTACTTACAGGTGCCTTCCATTAAGGGTCACAATAGCAAGCGCAGCAAAACGCCGATCAAAGTAATCAACAAACCCGTATGATGACTGTATCCAATAAAAGAAAGCAAAGACGTAAATGGTTATATTTACAGATACGTTATTTGTGAGTGATGAAAGACAAACTAAGAAAAATAATTGGCGAAAGATATGATTTAATCATACTTTATCTTTCCTAATGAGCTTGCATCCTTCAAGAGCACCGGTGCTTGAAAAGATTTCTTGAAGTAGGGGTTCCGTGACTTGTGGGTGGATGTTCCCCACATACCTATATCAAAGTCAAACATTATAAATGTCGTATTAAGCCTGAAAGCGATTTCGCTATTTAATTATAGAAACAATATGGTACCAACTTTAAGATGTATTATGAGGGAAAAAGGAAAGCAGTGGAAAATAACAGAAAAGGGGAAAACTTGAAGACACTCACACACTGCGGCATGTAGATGAATCAAATCCAGGAGGTAAGTTTCCACTCAAGATCGGCTCTATCTGAAAACACCGTAAATCAAAAACTTCTCAAAGAAAAAACGAATAAAACTAGCAAAACCACATAAAATATGGTGAACCTGCAGAAATAATTTATAAAATGCTAATGCGTTAAGGGAAAAACGAAATGCGTGGACAAAAGCACTTCATGCTGCCTAATATCATAATGCTAAATCTTCATCCTACTCAGAAGAAGAAGCTAACTTATATTCCAATCACTCAAGTCTTACATGCAAGAATCTTGAGGTAAGTTAGCATGAACTTATATTTGCTTAGCTACCATACGTAGACTACTCACCAATTTAAGTGAGATTATAAAGATATGAGTTGTGACTAAGGCAGAGAAAGTGCAAAAGGGATATACCAGCCTTCAAGGCAGAAAATTAACCGATTTTGAGACTGCAAGCACCTAAAGTACGTGTTTTTATCCACCAAACGACTTCATAATCGAAGAATAATCAATCATAGTAGTACCAAATTTAAAGGGTGACATGTAATATGGAAACACAGAAACCAAAATCATATTATTTTGCAAATAAAATGATGTGAATGTAATCAACCAAACAGAATCCTGTCTTTTACTCTTATTCACAATTTTTTTGGTGTATCAGTAAATCAAATCTATTATATGATCCTACAAATTTTCCTCTAGGTTTCTTAACCATGCTTGTGTTATCTTTGTGCATTAGTGTTTAGATGTCATTCATCTAAAGCTCACTAACAACCACACAAATAGGTAGGTGATATTTGTTGATAGGTACATTTAGGTAAACAGTGACTAAAACATCTAAAGACTAACATAGGTACATTTTGGTATGACTTTATGTGTTTTAAATCTTTTCAATAAAGCTGTAACAAAAATACAAATCAGTTCAATTTCCAATTCAAGAGATTAATAAAATAGCAATACACAATTTTCTACAAGAACTCCCAAACATGAACTGAAAATGAAATCATACTGATTCTGTTTGTAAAGCCAGCATGCTAATTTTACAAAATTACACTAAAACCATCACCAGTGATGCAAATTACATAAACCCTAACAACAGTACTAAACATTTTATCTTATCTTCTGACAAAATGGGCAATGTAACCGGAAAAAGAATCCGACCCGTAACTGTAAACTGGATACCCAGAAGAAAAGGTCACACCTTTGACCCAAAAAGATTGAAATTAAAGTGAAGAATTGAAGAAAAATGAAAAGAATTTACCTGAGGATGGGTTAAAACACCTGGGTGATAGAGGGATTGCTGCATCAGCGCTTGTTGTTGTCTAATCCTCTGATGTTGATGCATCATCTTTTGGTAAGAATAGATACACAGTGTGTATCTAAAGGTAGAAAGCAAAGCTAGGGTTTTGATTCACCAAGAAATGAAGAAAAGATTACAGAAAATAAAGGAAAAATAAAAAGAAAAAGAAAAAAGAAAAGAAAAGAAAAGAAAAGACTGGAAACAAAAAGAAAAGGGGGTTTGGTATTTAAAGAGAGAGATTTGTGATGATGATGATGATGATGATGATGATGATGATGATGATGATGATGATGATGTTATCATGTGTCAGATCTTCCATCTGCATATGTATTTCATCAGATGATTTTATGCTCAATTGCATCTCCACCGTTGGATCTTCTGTTTCAATTTGATTTTTATTGTTTATGATTTATAAATATTTCAGTAAATAACATTAAAATTTAGGAACTTACAGCAAAATACATTTAAAAATGTTGCTAATAACAATTTGTTATTGTATTAGATTATGTTGTTTTGCAAAGAGTGTTACGTTGGTAGAGTTTGGTGGCCTGTTGGTAAAGTAAAATTGTATTATAGAAGTTAATTTTAATTAAGTTTCTAAAAACCAAAACTTTACGGAAGTTGGTTTGTTTTTTTTTTTTTCTAATTTGATAACTTTTATATAATCTTTTTGTTAAAGGCTCAAATGATAAATAACAATTTTATAATACAACTTCCAAATAATAAGAGATCAATCCTTCAAGGAAAATAAGCTAATTCATACAATTCGTGAAACCGTCTCGAAACTTGACTCTGACATTTACACGAGCCAGCAAGCTACAAACTCAAGCTAAATCAGCTCTACTTTTATCAAGCATTCAAGCTTAAGTTATAGCAAGTTGAAAACAAAAGATAACCAAACATCTCTACTATAATGCAATAAGATCTCAAGCCTAGTCTTAAATAGTTTGTTTTTTCTTATATCCAATAAACAGATCTAGTTTTGTGAATTGAGATCATCATCTCACCATCATATATAGTTGAATAAATGTTGTGTGACGATGGAAACCAATGAAGTAGACATATAGTTTTCATTTTAATCTATGTTCAGAATCTCTATCAAATTCACCCAAACGTAGATCGTTTCATGTTCATTTGTTTATTTAATGTACCCAAATTGGAATTTTAATGGGCGTTTTTTAAGAGTAAGTATAAAACGTTGAAACCATCCGATCTAAGCATAGTTTAGTTCACTTTCAGTTTTAAGAGTTTGATAGTTTAACAGGACTTTGACATTTAAAACTAGAGTTGACAATTTGACCTTTATTATCTATATGTTTATATTTGTGATATATACAACCATGTATATTGTATATGTATATATGAATTATCTACCAGGGACATGTCATAAAGAATAACAATAAGAGTATATCATACATGCATACATACATATCACATGTATTAAAACTATATATATTACAATAAATAATCAAAACACATGTAGCCTAATGTTACAAAAACATAAGAATTATATCCCTCATAGGCGGTGAGGGTCCAAAAGACGTAGATTTAAGAGTATAGCGGCACGAGTTTGCCAAGGAAAAAAGTAATGCGAGCAGAGTATTACAATACATCTTTCATATCAAGAAAGACGTAAAAACAAGTTAGATATTCTATAGCTAAACCCGCCATCCCTACAAACGTAGCTGAAAACACATCCTTATCATCCTATATACACTTCATCCATCAATGAGATTGTGCACCTAGTCCCAACCATGTCTTCTTGTCATCTTTCTTTGTAACATCCTGAGCTTGATACGGCGATCGCGCCATGGCTCTGTCATAATTTCACAAATTCATTATAATCTTATAAACCAAACAGGTACAAAATCTAATAACCAATCAGTTCTTCGTCAGTTGATTAGCAGGTTGGCTAAACGTATCCCTACTTATACGGTTATTCGTATACACCCATATCAGACTCATATTTTTACCTAATATATTTCCCATTCACCCTAGAAAACGCCTATATACATTGATGTGACAAAAGGGTACGTTTAGCACAACCCGATGATTAATTACCTGTCTTTCCTTTTCTCCAAGAATCTAGCAATGGAAACTTTTCTTGCAATAGGAAGATCTGCAACAAACACACAAAAAACACAATCAAATTCTATTCAATTTCAATCAAGAATCAAATCCCACCAATTTCCCATTTCAAAACACAGATTTCATCAATCACCAAACCTGAAGCAACAATGTTCTTCAAAGATTCATCTGCTTTCAAGGGCTTATGTGCAGCAGCCCCTTGCTCTGCAAACTTCAAGATTTCTTTAACCTTCACAGGATCCAAATCATCAAACCTCACAACCTGACCATTATAGAATATAGTCATCGTTCTTGATTGATCTTGCAGCTTCTGCACGGCGGCGCGTGGGGTTTCAGCCACCGGAAAAAGATTCATGGTGGCAGTTGGTGGTGGTGTACTCCTCCCTGAACAGATTAAAACCCTAAAGATTCAATCTTTACACCCATAACCCATCATCAAGAACCAAAAAAGATTTGATTTTTGAGTGTTGATTGTTCAATTAAATCAAGAAATTGAAAACTTACTTACCTAGGGTTAGATCTGGGAAAGGGGTGTTGTTTCCCTTTAATAACTGAGAGAAATTGGGCTTCGCCGGAGATCTCACCGGCGTGTTTTGGCCGGAAAAGCTACCGGAATCTGCAACTTCCGATGAAGAAGACATGATTTGATGAAGGTGAACTTGAAGGTAATAAGAGGTGTGAGATATAAAGGTGTGTGAGTTTTGTGTTGTTGCAAGTTGCAATTTGAAGGAACCTTAGCTTTGATATTAAAATGTTATTATTTGGATATTGTTTCCCACGTGATATAATAGTGGACCTACTTTTTGTTTCCATTACACATAAAATATTAGGGTACGTTTAAAATATCTTATTGGGCCCCTAACCGCGACCATAGGTTTAAATGTGGGTAAAATTTGGACTTTTAATACCATGCTATGAATTTTGTTATGTAGGGCAAGGGCGGATCTACATGGAGCCGAGGGGTAGCCTCCACTACCCCTCAGCTTTTTACGGGTAGCGTATTTACGGTTTTACGTGATAAAAAATAAAAAGAATACGGTTCTATGTTACTCGTGAGAAAATATTATGTTACCCTTAAAATTTTCTAAACTCAACACTTTATAAAAAGTTTTGATTTTTATAAAAATTAATCTTATATTTTATAAAAAATATTACATTTAATAAAAACATAAATAACTAATAAGCTCAAAATATCCAGTAGTCCAATACAATAATAATTAACAAGCCCAAAATAAAAATAAACCCAAAAAACATTAAACAACTTAAAAAGCATAACTAAATAGCCCAAATATCCATAACCCAATCAAACATAAAACTTAAAATAAAATAAAAACATCATCCATCGTCCTATGCCCCCATCGACCGTACGTTCCTTCCTCAGGCTACAGCTAGTCAGCCACCATTGACCCACAATACCAATCACCCCACGTCCCCACCACCGGCCGTAAGGCTGACCATCGCCAAACTGCCTCCTGCCGCGGCGCCCCTTGCCACCACTCACATGTGATCTTTCATCATTTCACTGCCCACTTCAAGGTAATATTTCTAGTGATTTTTTTTCTATTACACTATGGAATTAAGGATTTAGGATTAATATTGTTCAATCTCTAATATTTAAGTGTTATTTGTTATAAAAATCAATGGTTATGTGGTTCAATTTCTAATATTTAGGTTTTATGCAATTAGGTATATGAAGTAAGGATTTAAAAGATGAATTAAAGATTTGATATTGAAATTAGGTATTTAAATTGTGTTATTTCTAAGTGCAATTTGTAATCTTATTGCGTTATTTGTTATAAATTTAGAGATTTAAAAGAGAAAAAATAAGTTCTTATTGGTAAATTCTTTAACAGAAAATTTCAAAAGTGATATATTGGTTCTAATAATGATGATGATATTAGGTCTACAACTCCTTCGAGTTTAATTTCTTCGCGTTCAATTCCTCAAATTCAAAATGGATTTAATTTGAATGATGTTACTTCGCACTCCTTTATTAATATAAATGTACGGTAAAAAAATGTTTTACGTTACCCCTAAACTTTATTTCTAAATCCGTCACTGATGTAGGGTATTTGTTGCATACATTATGTACACACACCTAAGCATCCTAAACCATTGTAATCAATGACAAACTATATTTTACAGTAGTTTATTGTTTTAATCGACTATTTATATTGTGGGTGGTGTATGAAATGAATGCTAGCACATTACCATTTTACATACCGCGTTTCATAAGACTTGTGTGTCTAACTGAGCATGTTATTTGTATAAGTACACTAAAATTTAAATTTTTTTATTTATAGGGTAAAATTTAAAAATATATTGACTTAGGGGGTTAATAAATTAAAATTTTGACATTAGGGGTACCCGTCGATGTGACCGGCGAGGTCTCCTTTCTTAAAAAAACGAGCCCTGCAAGATTCTACACCGTTTGTCTTTTTCCTCAGAACCCGCCGGTGCCACCGGCAAGTTCTGGCGTTGACTTGACTGGTCTATGGACTTGACTGGTCTATGGTAGGTTTTTGTGTGACAATGACTGGTCTATGACTGGAATATTTAAAAGCTATCAAAGAAAGAAAATGGGATGGTTTATATAATATGAAAGATGTTTGTTTTGTGAATTGAAGTTATGTGTTGTGAAAGAAATGAGGTGGTTTATATAATATGAAAGTAAAAAAAAATTTTAAAAAAAAACAAATTCTTCCGGACCAAACCCTAATTTACCCAAGAACTCGCCCGTCCATTGGCGGGTTCTTGAGCATTAATGTCTTGTCACACTGAAACCGACCATAGACCAGTCATTGTCTATTTTGCGACTGATTTACCACTGCCAGTTTAATTTGCGACCACCCCTTGTGTGACCTCCATATATAATCAAACCAAAATTATTCTATCTATTAATAATTATATAATTTCTTATATACAGATTAGTCATTGTCACACAGAACCGACCATAGACCAGTCAAGTCTATAGACCAGTCAAGTCTATAGACTAGTCAAGTCAACGCCAGAACTCGCCGGTGGCACCGGCGGGTTCTGAGGAAAAAGACAAACGGTGTGGAATCTTGCAGGGCTCGTTTTTTTAAGAAAGGAGACCTCGCCGGTCACACCGGCGGGTACCCCTAATGTCAAATTTTTAATTTATTAACCCTCCAAGTCAATATATTTTTAAAATTTACCCTATAAATAAAAAAAATTCCTAAAATTTATTTCATAATATATAACTACATAAACAATATTAGTATAATTAATATAAGTATATATAAAAGTTTGAAAGATTTACCTAAATAATATACATTTTGTTATATATTAATTCATATTTACAATATAAACATATATATGAAGTAAGTAAATATCTAACAAATAATAAGCAAGAAAAGTCTGAGTTAGAAAATATTAATAAATCAAACTCGAGTTTTAATTATAAAACTTGAAAGAAATGGAGTTTAATTTCAATTTCAAGTTTTAAAGATGATAAGCTCCGATTATTTAGAGCATTCACAATGAATTCTTTATCTTTATCTATATAATTACATTAAAAAATACTACTTTTTATACTCTCCTTTTGAATTAAATAATACATTTTATACATTTATCGTTACTTATTTCTCTCCCCTCCACTCACAATCACTTTAAAAAATATTAAAAAAATTATAGATGTTGTTCGGTGTTTCCTCAAATGTACAGATGAACATCAACATTTTCTCTCTCATTCACTCTCAACCACTTAAAACCATTTCTTATAATTTGAGAAAACACACTCACATACTTTTAAGTAATCCACTGTAAATGCTCTTATAATCATGGTTACATTACTACCTTGTTTGATATTGAGAAAAATATTATTCATTTAAGAGTCAAAAAAGAGGAGCTTTGATAACATATATTTATATTTAATATAGTAAAGATGAATAAACACATGCATAGAATAGGGACCGAAGAATGTGGTGAGGGAAGAGTTAGAAATTGCCGGCCACCAACACCCGCTTGGGAAGTGACGCCCATAAGTCTAAACCACGTTCCTCGTTACACTTCAATATTAGATAATTAAATCTTACAAATACTATGTTTTATAATACTAACTTATCATTTAATTGTACGTCACAACTACTCATTGTCACAGGCATGCCACTAAACCGGATGTTGTGAGGATACACGGGCACCCTATTAAGGATGCTCTTATACCATCGAATAGACCGTATGTGGATTTTGTTGTTGGGCTTGTTCAAGGTAAGTAATGAGTCACAAACGGTTGTGATCTACGACTTATGTATGTATAAGTAGGATGAGAGAAGTGTGGAAAAGTGGAAGCATGAATTAATGGGTTGTTTGATAGCCTTTTAATGAGTCAGAGATGGATTGTGTTTGGTTTACTTAAAATACATCTTTTAATGATTTATGTAGCGTCTTACTGATTTATGTAGCCTTTTAATGTGTAAGTTTTAAAAAATATGTTAATTAATTCAGAGACTATCTTTTGTTCAGTTAAATATCTTAATGACTCAACACAAGAGTTGTTTATATAAGCATGCGTTTTTTAAGCGTTCTACCTTTGAACCACCTATGTTACGCGTTTAGGGGGCATGGCCGCATGGATTTGTTTGTAAGGCAAAAGGTTTTAATATTTTATTGAACCTAGATCCTTTTAATGGAATTAAAAAAATTCTTGTTATTTTAACTTTTTTTAGCTCGTCTCTTATTACTTTTGAAAGATTCAAATATGTTAATTAATAGTCAAAATAGAGTTGGTATTATTAGGTCAGAAAGTCAAGATTAAAATTCTTTTATAGTGATTGGGTTAGGTTAACTGTTGACTTATTTGTAGACTTAAAAACCGTGTTACATAAATCAACTATTTAGGCGTTCAAAAAGAACATAAATCAACGATTTTTTATGTACTAGTTACACCTTTTTCTTAGTTATTGTCATTATCTACAACTTAGCTTTAAGGGTACTTATTTATGTATTGTTGACTTATTAATAGTTTAAACTTTAAAGCTTAGGTATATCTATGTGTATGTGTATATGTTTGATGTTTTATCCCTTTATTGTTTCTGTTTTGTCAAAGGAATCATTTTAAGTCTATTTTTTCCTCCTTGTTTTCCTAGAAAACACTTAGATTGTTATTTTTAAAATCTCAAAATTTCAACTATGCATTTTATTGTCATGACTATTGATTTTCGACTTTAAGCTTAGGTTCTAATATTAAGACATTCATTTTTATAAATCGACACCCCCCTATATGTCTCGTATAACCCTATACGTGACGTATAGGTTCGACGCCACTGAAAACGATAAAAATTCAAGAGGCTGTCAGAGGACTATATGCCCCGTATAGACATATACAACCACCTATATGACTTATATAGATCTACACGACACGTTTAGCAAATTTCGACACTGAATATGGGGAAAAATTTCAAGGACTGTCAGAGAGGTTATACCCCTCATATAGGGCTATACGACCTCCTTTACGATGCGTATAATTCTACACCGTATAAAATTTTGGGGATGTTTTATAATTGAGGGTTGTCCCAATAACCGAACCCTAATCTTAACGTATACGGTTGTCTTTTGCGTTTATGTACCTTGTTTATCTTATGGACTTGGTCCATTCACTTCAATAGTCATACTATATCATGTATTCATTTGCTTTCCATAGCATTTTGAGACATTTTAGGACTACAAAGTTGTGCCATTTGATTCATCATGAGTCATTATCATCTTTAACCTCTTCACTACCGATTATAAACTGAAATCCAATTATTACATATTATTTTCATGATTTTCATCCTCATATTTTTAAAATGAAACCTTTTTACAAAACACACTCTTTTGTCATTTTTTTGTAGTGATATCATGTTATTGGTATTCTTGAAGGTTCTTCATACATGTTTTTAAGATTATGTAAATCTTTAAATGTGTTCTTGAATTATTACCATCTAATATCATCCACTGTCATATTACGTCGAGTGATAGAGTTTATAAAATGTGGTTATAGTCTTACTGTATAGGGTCGTAACGTCTAACCCCTGCTAGTAACTTACCGTTTAGTTGCATAAGTTACGTCATGCATGTGACAATATGTTTGACATCAACATATGATATAACGTTTGTAACACATTGGCTTCGTTGTATTTGATGGCTATAGACGTTTTTTTTTACAAGCTATAGTAACACACATTTACATATACAACGCGACTAAAATTGGATTGCACAAGCAAAGGAGCAATACACAAAAACTACAACACATGATCAGATATCGTAGTCTATGTCTGAAGAACTTTCAGAAACAGATTTTTTCACAAGCGTTCCATGTTCATCATAAATATCAAGATTCTCACATGGTTTCGGGAAGATGCTCCCAATCACCCGACCCGAAACATATGAACACTGGAATATATGTTTCTTCTTGTACGTGGTACCTACTGACATGTTCACAAATGTCACATTCCTCACGGGAATATCTGCACTACCATGTATTCTAACGGGCACACGCACACCTTCACCATGGATGGAGTTGTAGCTTATGTCCCTGATCACAGGATATGCCTTGGGGTCAAAGCCTGAATCAGGGTGCTCGTTGTAGTCGGTTTTGATGATGATTCCCACCCTCACGTTTTCAAATGTGAGGTTTTTGTATTTGATGTCTCGGATGTATGCCCCTCTACCTGCAGCTGTCTTGATTCTTACAGCTCGTCTTGAATTCCATACAAGAACGTTTTCAACTGTCACGTTTGATACCCCACCTGACATTTCACTGCCTATTGATATTCCAGCACTGTTGAAGTTAACCAAACATGGATCAATGTAAGAATTCAGGATGCATACAAATTAGGGTGGATAGTTAGAACAGTAACCCAGGGGGTGTAAAGTGATTCATCTTATTGTTTTAATTACTTAGACATCACGTAAGCAATTACATACTAACTGCAAGAAAACTAAACTGATTATTTTTGTCCTAACTCAGAGAGACTGTTTAATGATTATCTAAGGTGTTAATTAAGCAGTTCATATTAATTGCAAAATGATTCTAAGGATAATAAAAATATCTTATGCACCCTTCTTTTGTCCAAAAGAATTTTTTTCCCAATTCCTGACCCGTCTTCATCTTTTTCCCCGAAAAATGCCATTTTTGCTTATTTTGTCTGTTAATTTCTTAAATAATCAGTACTTCTTGAACATAAATATCTGATTATTTGATTATATAGGTGTTAAATAATCAATTTCATACCAAATATGGTTATGTAAGGGTAAAGTGAAATTATCTTATACTGTTCATCTGTTCTACCCCTTCTTTTGTCCTAAGTTGAGAGAAATTTATTCCCAAATCCCAATACACACTGTCCACTTTTTTTTGACAAAAATCAATTTTGGTTATTTTATCTATGAATTTCTTATTTATCAAACTATTCAACCATTAAAACAGCAAAATACTTAACTCACACTAGCACATCCAAACATTATTTCCTACTGTCCATTTTATTACACTTGATTATCTTATTCTAAAATGCCCATGACTAAATGACAATGACTTCCAAACTGCATATCCAAACAACCCCTAGTAGGAAAATGTTGTAGTGTGCATATTTGATACAAGCATCATGACTTAAGATTCTTATAGTTTAGACCATAAAAGCTGGAACAATTGCATAGAAATCTCACCTGACCATAGAACGAACCACAAGGTTTCGGATGAGAATATTTTTTGATGGTCGACCATAAGAAATACCATATTGATCCCAACCACTTTTTATTGCAATTGCATCATCACCCACACTAATGTAGCTGTCCTCTATTATCATATCTTCACATGAATCTATTTAAACCATAACAGTCATGATATAATAAGTTAATAAAACAGTAAAAAAACCAAATGAATAGATGGGATTGTTGCAAATGTAAGCAGTCATATTCATAAAAAAAGAGTTTCAGCAGATTAGAAGTAAATAAATGGAACAAAAAATGAAATACACACATACCAGGATCTATACCATCTGTATTAGGAGCCTCAAAAAGGGGAGCCAAAATTGTCATATTTCTGATGGTTACATTCTTACAATCATACGGATGAAGTGTCCAAAATGGTGGATTTCTTAAAGTAATATTAGATATCACAATGTCACTTGAATACATGATCTGCACAAGCGGGCCTCTTGTATAGTTAAGAAGCTTTTGGCGGTACCTTTTCCACCATCTTTGACCCTGCCCATCAATGGTACCGTTATTCCCTGTCGTCATGAAAAACTTATAATCAGTTCAAGTATGGAACATTACACATATGGATTCTGGTGGCTCAATAATGATTATGTACTCACAACTAAAACTGATATAGTGATATGATATCTCAATGAGAAACATATAATAAGAGTAGTCAAAGGCGTTGACCTGTGATCACAACGTCTCTGAGATTTTGACCGTGAATTAAACTCCCGTATCGAGGTCCAGGATGCTCTCTACCATAACCATAAGAAGGCAAGGGAGGCATTAGAGGCCAATACTTTTCATCCTGTTAAAACAAAATAAATATATATGAACTACAAGCCTAATAATGATTGTGACAGCTTAACAGAAGACGTGCTAAAAAGCTTCAGAGAACAGAGGACATAACTATGTATCGACTATCAGCCATGTGCTATTACAAGCCATTTCATCCACAATAGTAGTTGATGTAAACTAAAAAAACTAAAAAAAGCTGATAGACATTGTACAATATCTAAAACTCTATAGCAGCTGCAATGTGCCCACATTTACTGTTTACAGAATCAACTGATATAAGCTTAAAACATAGAACATTAAAACTAGTTAAGGATCAACTAGTGGAACTAACCACAGCCGTCACATTTTACATCATTCATTCTGTTACAATAATCACGCACCAAGGGCTTATCTTGTTAGAAAGAAACTTAAGATACAACAGCTCACAAACAGAGTCACTTCAAGTAAAAGTCCTGCACAAACACAGCCTTTCAAACCATGATTTAAGCAACAAACCATCAAGACTCTTGAGTGACAGCAACAACCAACACCAGTAAAGCTTCATCAAAGCATAATGACCAAAAATATCACTACCTCATGAACAATTATCTATCAGATTCATTCCCAATCATCTAAAAGAACTAAAGTAGAAGAATGAATCATCAGCCAAAAGCAAACTCAGAAATATAATCACCAATCAATAACTACTTCATCTCCTTCCTTAACTTAATGTTTAACTAATCTAAATATGCATACTTTTTCGCTATTTAAGTTATTCCCTAGATTAAGAAACCTAATTTGCCACAAAATGCAACATCAAACAGCATTGAACTGAAATCACTCAATCAGAATCAGATTAACAAACCACTCACATCCACACCAAGTATAACAGCATCTTCATCAAGAAACAACGTCATACGACTCGTCAAATTAAACGGGCCCGTCAACCACTTTCCCGCAGGAACATTAAGCTGACCACCACCATTCTTCCCCAATTTGGAGATCGCAAAAACAGCCTTCTCAAAAGCCAACGTATTCACCGTAACCCCATCTCCCACAGCTCCGAAATCAGTGATATTAAACGCCACCGGCCGGAGCTGCGGCAACGGACGAGCGGAAAAGGGTCGGCGGAAAACCAAAACCCCATCAACGAAATTGGATTGAAAGATGAAAAGGGATGTTAAAACGACGATCCAGAGGAGTGCGAAGAGGGTCTTGTAGGAGGAGAAGAGGGTGGGGATCCAACGGCGGAGGGTGAATCGAGAGATTGTGGGGGGTGGGGTTGGGGTTTCGATCATGATAGTGTAACTGAATGTGCAGAAGATGATTGCATTCAAGATTTAATGGGGTGTTGAAGAGGGTTAGGTGATGAAGAAGGTGGTTGTGATGTCAATTAGGTTAAGTTGATTAGCAATTGTTGTTGGATTTGATTTGGGAATTTGAAATTGGAAATTGGAAATTGGAAATTGGAATTGGGGGAGAATCTGTTCAATGGAGTGAGTGAGAAAGAGGATCTGTGTGGAAAACATTCTCATGTGTTTCATGTTTGAAGTAACATATCTAAGGTAAATCACAACATTCATCCAAAAACTCATAGTAATTAACTAATTATGAACCTTTTTTTAGCTTAAAATCTATTCTTAAATCTATACTATTTTTGAAACGTGATTTAAAATAAAATTTTAAAAAATGATATTATTCAAAATCAACTCCGGTTGTTGACCTAACAAGCTAGAAGTTCATGGGCTCTCCTATGAAACAAATGAGATTCGGATTCAAATGGAGGAGTTGGATTTGAGGTTTTTTTTTAAATCTAATGGAGCTTTTGTTTTAATAAACTGGTCATCTATTAATGAGTTTTCTATTAGGAGAGTAGTTAAGTAGTGTTATACAATATTTTCTTTTTTATTCATCATTGCTTATCAAGAAATGCTAGAAGATCTGCATGATTCATCAGTTAGTTAATTATTTACAATAGTATGTCATTCTAAAACTATATTCTTATTATGTTTTATTGCTATAATTTCTTTTTTGTCTTAATAATGAATTTTATAATTTCTTTTTTTCATTTTGGGGCCCATTTTCTAGTTCATCCCGAGCCCCAAAATCCTCAACTTCGGGCATGTTCATGTGGATTTCAAAACGAGCATGATACGTGGATATGGGTTGGTGACCTATCCGGATGCTTCACTACCAGCTTTTGCAGAAAATGGTTAGACAACGACCCAACTTGACTCATGCAAAATATGTCTTTTGAGTTTTGGCTAAGATGGATCCCGTCAAAGATTGTGTGCTTTGTTTGGAGATTGAATCAAAGTAGAATCCCATAAGCAATCAACCTTGTTGTCAGGGGTTTAGTAATGCAATTGTTGTTATGATCGACATGCTATACAGATTAAGAAACAACAGATCATGTCTTTGCATAGTGCCCTTTCACTTTGAAAGTTTGGAGATGGGTAATGTGGTCGATTAGTTGAGATGTTACTGGACCGAACTTTGTTAAAGACTTTACTTTTATAATTTTTTATTATGGTGTTGAAAGAGGAGTAGAAAAATATTTTCTTTGATTAAATATACCATAGTTTGGGTTGTATAGAAGGCGAGAAACAACTTAACATTCAAATGGTTTAGAATATTAGTGGATCAGCTCGTTAACGATGTTAAGGTGCAAGCCTTCACATGGCTATCTCACTAGGCCAAAGTTTAATTGGGTGAGATATCTGGTGACAAAACCCTTTGATGTAGTGTCACTTTTTTGTTAGCTTGAATGCTTGTTTATGTGTAGTTTTAAGTTTGGCGTCTTGTTTTCTGTTTGATATGTGTATTATTGGTGCCTGTAATTCTCACAAGCCTCTCGTTGGTTTCCTTGAATAACTTTTCCGCTTCTTGTTGTTCAAAAAGTAAATCACAATGAGATATGGACCTTAACCTTATGAGAAGTAATACTATGTAACACAAATTTAGTGTATTAAAATGGGCATTTTGATGGTAAAATGTAACATAGATTTTCTTGTAATTTAGTATGAATTAATAAATTGTTAAAATAAAAAATTTATGTTTTAGATATTTAGTTTATAAATTATTATTATTTAATAAGAAAAAAGACGGAAAACAAAATTTTAAAATTTACAAGTCGATATGTGACAACCTCACTAACTTATTAAACTAATGATCCTTAGCCTAACTGGTTAAAGTGAGGTACCCATAACATGTAAATAAGGGGAGGTCATGGGTTCAAGTCTCACTCTGAGCAAAAATACTCAGAGTTGAGCTAGTGTATTTTCTTAGCAATGAGTTTCCTTCTGAGGGGGTTGGGGGTGCGGTCCCGGCTGGGAAACAGATAGATGAACCCGATTAAGATAACACATATCATCCGAAACAGGGTCGTACATTTGCTGTTAAAAAAACTAATTTATTTGTTATAATAATTTGTTTATTATTGATACTCTCATCATAGTCAACTGCTATGAATAGAATAAGGAATATGGAATATGGAGCCGGTCAACAATCGTGACCTGATAAAAAAATTTACATATATTATTTTGAACTTATTAATTTATTATGTTATAATCTCTATGAAAGTCTAACTTAACATCGACTATAATGAATGAGCTAAGATTCTTTTTCTAATATAAAGTGCTTATAAAACTCAATTTCTATGTAGCAAATCACGTAAACAAACATATATATAATTTGACACAAAGGGAATTATTATTAGGGATTATCATCATTCACCAAAATACCATGATAACCACAATTTTTTTAAAAAAATAGACATTTACTTTTAGGCCAATAACAACTGAATATATATCAAAAAATAGCCAATAATAAATCATCATATGATCTATGATATAAGATGATAGAGAAAACTAAATTTTAGTCTTCTCGGAAAAAAATAATAAAAATAAATATACTTGAACGCTATAATCTAGATCGATTCTTTACGAGTTATACCAAGAACTCTTGCATTAAAGAATTGTATGTGATGTAGCTTGGTGGAGTCACATTCATAAGCAACGGTATACTCATTGTTATTTGTGTTGGCTGATTTCTTGTCGCAAGCCATAAGTTGGTTGGCGGATGTGGTTAGGTCATCAACAAGTTGGTTGAGATCCAATATTAGGAGTTTCTTGAGGATCAAGTTCAAGGAGATGTGTAAGCTAGTTGGAATCGAATACGTACGCTCGTATTCCAAATCACAAATTAGCAAAATTTGTGAGTCACACAAACAAGTTTGTTAGATTCTAAAGTTTAGCCATCCTATTTGTATTTAAATAGATTTAATTTTTAGCCTACATATACCGAGTTATGCTCTACACAACGCTATAGTGGTCTAGCAAGTTTGGTTACGCTTTATAAATACCAAAATTATGGTATTAGTTGTAACTAAGTTTTTAAAGATATATTTTCTTGGTTATTATAAAGTGTTTAAAAGTTAACAAATAACGTGTTTTTACTGATTTAGTATTTGATTAACCAAAGCCTAATCTTAAACTCAACTTGAAATCGAACTAAAATATCAAATAATAGAAACATTAACGAGAATTGAATACAAATTTTGAGTTTTCTAGCTTCCCGATCAGTGTTGTGTGACTTGGATCGGACTGGGACCGGGATTCAGAGGTCCAACCGATCCGATATACCCTAAATTGTTTTGTAGCCAAGGAATCAGCAGGTTCGTATCGGTTCGGTGATCAGACTGGGAACCAAAAACCAGATTAGACCGGATTTTTGATATTTTTTTATTGTTTTTTGTTTTTTAAAATTTTTTAATATATTTAATTGGTGGGTCAAAATAATGTTATATATATACACATGTAAAATGCTCAGGAAAGGTTCATGAGCGTTTTTTTATCTTTAAAACAAGTACAATATTGTTATATAAAAAGTTACGAATTTTTTTAAGCTCATATTTTTTCGTTGTATCTTTAGTCAAGTATATTGTGTCTTTTTGTTAGTTATAATGTTTTTCTAAAATGACGAATTTAAAAAATATATATATAATGCTGGAATAACGTTGTTGTGTATCTTTATTATATAAAACACAATAATAAATTAACAACTAGTTAATCTAATATATAAAAAATTGACAAAAAAACATGTTTATATAATATATAAAACAACGATTACAAAAATAACATATTGTGTTGTTTTCAACACTATGGGTTGTACTTCTAACTAAAACACAATGATAAATAAAAAGTTTATATAACATATAAAAACAATGATAAAAATAATATAAAATGATCTAAAACGTAAAACACAATGATAAATACATATAACAAATGATGTAAAATATATAACACAATGAAATATATTTGACACAACGAACATATAAGACACAATAAACTGATATATTTAACATAATGATCAAAATGTCATCCTCTTTAAAACAATAAAAAGACATGTGTGAAACCCACAAATTTTCTTAGGCTTTTTAGATACATACTCTTTTTTACTATAACCCCTACCTAAATACTTATTTTAAATTAGATATAAGTGTGTGTGTATATATAAATAATATCGTGTATATTTAATTATGATGTTATCCGGTTTCTTAAATTCTATTTATTTTAAATTAGATATAAGTGTGTGTGTATATATATAAATAATATCATGTATATTTAATTATGATGCTATCCAGTTTCTTAAATTCGGTTCAAACAGTCCATTTGGTTCTAGAATCGTTGTTCCCAGTTGAAGATATGGGTTGCTTTTGTCTAAAGTTTATTGCTTGTAATCGGTTTGACTAATATTTAATAATGAAGGCACTGGGTCAAAGTCACATTAGGAGTAGGTAATAGGTTGAGAACGTTATAAAGATATATGTATTGCAAAACATATGGTTTAACAATAATGGAATTAACAATCAAGATTTGTGCTTTTCTTGTTGTCTGTTACATTAATGGTGTTCAATCCATTGACCACCATAAGAAGATGAAGATGGGTCTAACTCTAACTACATCAGAAGTGATAGCCAAGTTGAATCTCGAGCCGAATCCAGAAGGTGGGTTTTACGCAGAAACATTTAGAGACGTTTCGATCAATCTTTCCACTTCTCAACTTCCACCGAGATGTAAGTGATCATCGATTCACTACTTCTTTCGTATGTTTATTATCAAAGGGTTTTGATTAGTTCTAAAACCTCATATGAATCGATTGTGATCTTTGACACAAAAAGAGAAACTAGAAACCAAAAGTTGAAGACACTAGTGTCCTACCCATTTAAACGATTATTCCATATATTATGGGTCCTCAAATTCTATGCTACTCAAAAGTTTTTTGGGGTTGAATTTTTTAATCCTTGTTAATATAACCTTATATGCTTCTATAGATTGTTGAGCTATCATTTTATTCTATTTAATAGTGAATATATGGTTTCTTATAATTTAATACAATGAGAGTTCTTAAAATGAACATGTAAAAGATCAAATTCTACAAATAAACATTGTAAAGTTAGATTTGTAAAATTAACATGCATTGTCAGGGTGAAAACACCGACCCTAGTGCAATACTGCACTCCACATAACACACTATTAACTTTCCCAAATGTTTGTCTAGGCGGTAATGCAGTCAAAAATGGCAAAAGAGTGCAACAAAACTGCACAACATTGTCACACACATGAAAGGCGTCGTCACACCCTTGTGCAATTTTGGACGCTTACTGCCTAGCTAAACATGTGGGCACACTCGGAGCCATGTATAGTGTGGTAGGTGCTGATATATCGCCTAAAAATACAAGATCATTTTGAAAATTCGAGTTTTCAATGTTTATTTTGTGGAATTTCACTTTTAACATATTCATTTTGGGAAAGTTCCCTTTGATAAATATGTTTTCACTAATAAAATTCACGAGTTTAAAACTTTAGTGGGATGTTAACATTATGATAATTAATAAAGTTAGTGAGTGGTCAAATGTTTTGTTGTTTTACCTAAAAACAGTCAAGGTTGATCGTCCTATTAGTACTGCAATATACTTCTTCCTTCCATCTGGGAATGTATCCAACCTCCATCGTATTCCAAGCGCAGAAACATGGCACTTCTATTTGGGCGAACCTATTACGGTAATTAACGATACTTTATATGTTGCTAACGTGTTCTTATCAGTTATATTATATTAATACTTTTTTGACATATTCTCCTAACAGATAGTAGAAATTAGTGATAAAGATGGAAGAGTCAAATTCACATGCATGGGACAAGATATCCTAAAAAATCAACTACTTCAGTATACGGTGCCACCAGACGTGTGGTTTGGTGCATTCCCAACAAGAGATTATGACATATTACCAGGCAATCGAGTTATAAAAAAGGCACCAAGGGATGTAGAGAAACATTTTTCTTTGGTAGGAACGACAGTTGCACCTGCTTTCGAGCCAGATGACTTTGTGCTAGCTAAACGTTCTCAACTCATCTCTCGTTTTCCTGCTCTTGAATCCCTCATCTCTATGTTTACACCTTCTGATAAAAATGTATGACTTGATCATGCTTTTGACTACGATCATGGGTAAAATTTCATATTTTTTTCGAAAGTTAATATACTAATAATGAAGGGTTTGTTAGAATCTAAATAAATAAGCCATAGTATGAAAATGCAACAAAAACAAGATGATCAATAGTTTTTTTGAGTGATTAAAAATAGATTTCTAGTTAAGCTAGGAACTACAAGCGAAGAACTCTACTATCAATGTAAAATATGAACAATAGGTTTTCGAGGATTACATGTAGTGAATTATTTAGTTCCAAACAAATTTGTATACTAACTAGTTTTTTTACCATCACGTGCGTTGCGCGCATGATGGATAAAATAAAACGACTTGAAACACAATAATTGTAACGTTCGGACTCAGACCCAATGTTCGGTTGCGACCGCTAATCGTAATCGGTAGCCACGCCAAAGCAACCAACACTACTCTGGTTATCATCACCGCCCTTGGATTTTAGCTGATCTAAAGAAGGAAACAACAACATACTCAACGAAACCATTTGGCCACAACACAACTAATACTGAAATAATCGTTTGTCTCAGATGAGACATAGCTCCTCGTCATTAAAGTTCTTTCAAGGAAACAATACACCCAACAGACAGTGTAAAAAGAACCACGATAACAACCAACAGCAAGTCTCAGGTGAGGAGGTCTTCATCATCATTGACAAAATCGGTAATGTACATGAATTCAATAGCAAGTCTCAAATGTGTTCATCATCATCGACAGATTAGAACGGGTATCAAACCATGGTGACCACCGGCGGAGATCAACCGCCGGAAACATTCACGGCTGTGATGGAAAATGGTGAGAAAAGTGAGGGCAAGTCAGAGCAGCAACAACTTAGATAAAGGAGGGGGGAGGCTAAAGCAATAAAGGTAGTACACTAAGCATAAGCAGCAGTACACAATTATAACTATTCATCGATACATGCATTAATAATAAGGTAAATAATCAATAAAAGTCCTAAATCAACCTCTTGAAATTCTGAAATCCATGATAGTTCATTTATTTGTGCTTCGTAACATAATACATTATACGTTTAATCATGATGATAACAACAACAATCAGTACTATAGGGATAATCATCCTATTTTCTTGCTCTTTGATAAGATCGGAGATCGCAAATCAGACAAGCCGATATATAGACGAAGGCTATGCGATGGATTTCTCTAGGAGATTTTATACCGATTGATTTCACGTATTATATGATTTAATTTCTATATGATTTAATTTTAATGTACATGAACTGTTGATTGAGTTGACATGGTTTTTGATGATTTACTATCAAAGTTGGTTTTGAAATAGATTCAATAGAAATGTTGTTTTGATCGAGCTCTAATACCATGATGACATGAATAGAAAATATAAAACTAGAAGATACTGATATGTATTGATTTTCTTTAATAAATATAAAACGACAAGATATAAAGCTTACTATATAGACAGCGTAGCTATTTCATAAACCTTTAACTGCCTAACAAAGTACAAAAGGTGAATTCAACAAACTCATCTCTAACGCTGATTCTACGTTGAACCAATGTCAATTCCTATGAAGATCTAATTCGTCGTATAAGCCTTTGTGACTTGAATGGTGTTTGAGTTATCTAGTCCCCAATGTGACAAAGGGGGAGTGGGTAGATTTTTTTTGTTTTTACAAGTATACAATACAATAATCAATTCACATGAAATTAACCTATTTTTTTTTTAAAATCAGTCGATAATATATATGTAATTTCTAAAAAATAACGAAGTAAATGCGAAATATGATCACATGGACCTGTGCACCACCCTTATAAGGTTTGTAAAATTTAACATGAAAATAATAGAAAATTTATTGCGTTATGCTTAACAATAATAAACTAAAAGTGAATTAAGCCGGCAAAACATCAATCTTCAAGCAAGTTCGATTAAAACAATGGGTGTTGCTTCTAGACTTCCATTTTCAAAAGTTTTATAATCATACACACATATGGTCTATATGATGGAACTTTTTTCAAAACCAATAATATGTTGAAAACTACAAGGATCGTATTATACTATATTGATTCTAACAAAAATGCTAATATATGTGTCTATTGTATTCTATGCCCTTTCCTCTTTGTATAACTATAATTCTATAACTCATGGATTTAGCAATCAAGATTTCTATGTTTCTTGTTATCTATCTCTTAAATGGCGTCCAATCCGTTGACCACCATAATTACAAGATGGTTCCAGCTCTAAGCACGTCGGAAATCATAGCCAAGTTGAATCTAGAGCGAAACCCAGAAGGTGGGTTTTACGTTGAAACATTTAGAGACGTTTCAATTAACCTTTCCACTTCTCAGCTTCCCCCGAGATGTAAGTGATCATCATATCGATTCGCTACTTCTTTCGTATGTGTATTATCAAAGGGTTTAATTACTTTCAAAAACTTGACGATATCAATTGTTTGTGATCTTTGACCCAAATCACCAAAGCATAAACACAATTACACAAGATTAGAAATTTAAGATGAGGTTTTAAAGTTAAAGTCAAGCAAAGTATTTCGTCAAAGTAATTGAGTGACCAAACTGTTAATAGGTTTCATTCATTAGGTCTTATGGTCTTTAAACTTTAGATTGAATAATAGTTTGATTTTATACATTTGGTCTATATAAATATATGTCCCCTTGAATCAACTCAATCCCTATCCATCTTTAATAAAGATTAATTAAATTTATATTATGTATTTTCGTAAAAGTCAATGTGTGTTGTTACGAAGAATATGTCCAGACGTTTTAAGACCATCATAGTTAACAACCAAAGGAAGATGTTATTTGCTCAACGGTTGATGCATTATAGTTCGTTATGATTAACATCATTGGCACATAGCCTAACTTTTTATTGGTTTACCTTGAAACAGTCAAGGTTGATCGTCCTATTAGTACAACAATATACTTCTTCCTTCCATCCGGAAATGTCTCTAATATCCATCGTTTTCCAAGTGCAGAAACATGGCACTTCTATTTGGGTGAACCTATTACGGTAATGGTTATTTGGGATCTCATTTTTCAGTGATATTCATTTTTGTTTCGATGATATCTCGTCTTTTTTGGTTATGGTTTTCGTTAGTAATCCGTTGTTCATCACCAACAGATTACATAGAGTTTTTTTATTTTTTTACTACTGGTTTTTTTAAATGTGTTGGTAGATCTCGTTGATGATCTGCTGGTAATTACGGGTGGGATCTCATTTTTCATTGATATTTATTTTTATTGTAGTATTATTAATGTTATCTTCTCCTTACAGATATTGGAAATCAATGATACAGATGGGAGTGTCAAATACACATGTATGGGACAAGATATCAGAGAAAGCCAACGACTTCAGTATACGGTGCCACCAGATGTGTGGTTTGGTGCTTTTCCAACAAGAGACTATGACATATTACCCGGCAATCGAGTTGTTAAAAATGCACCAAGGGACCCGGAAAAACACTTTTCTTTGATAGGAACTACGGTTGCACCTGCTTTCGAACCTGATGACTTTGTGCTCGCTAAACGTTCTCAACTCATCGCTCGTTTTCCAGCTCTTGAATCACTCATTTCGATGTTTACACCTTCTAATGAAAATGCATGACTTTCATGCTTTTGACTTTTGACTTTCATCATGTATTGAAGTTTCTCTTCAGCATTTATATATGTAAGTTATATATTTATACATTTTTTTCTGTTAATTGTTGAGCCTTCTATACCAGTGACGCAAATTCGAGTCTTTATTACCTTTTTTCTTTTAGTTTAGTTGGCTCATCCACGTCAAAGGAGAGCATAGGGGTATTGTCGTTGAGGGTGACAACTTACACTTTATTAGTTATACCTTTAAATAGGGGTGTAAACAAACCGAACCGAGCCGAGCCCAAACACGCTGAGGCTTGAGGTCGGCTCGTTTTGGTTTTAGAAACCCTGAGCTCGGCTTGTTTGTAGTTTTATTTTAAAAGCTCGAGCTCGGCTCGTAAAAGTTCTTTTGAGCTCTAGCTCGGCTCGTTTATTGTTAAATTATTAAAATTTTATTCTTTTATCATTTTTTTGTATTTTTTATAATTTTATATAACACAATATATATATATATATACATATATATATATATATATTAATTATCTTTATCATAATAATTTATATAATAATATGATTTATGTTATTATATATTTATATATATATATATATATATTTAATATGAAAATAAAAGATTATATGAAACAAATAGCTCGTTTAGGTTTGCGAGCCGGCTTAAGCTCGATATATGAAGCGCGGGCTCGAGCTCGTTTAGTTAACGAGTCATAATGTGAGTTTGAGCTCGGGCTCGAACTCGTTTAGGCTCGGCTTGTCTTGAACTTTTTTCGAGTCGATCCCGAGTAGCTTGCGAGCCGGCTTGGCTCGTTTACACCCCTACACCTTTGGTATTATTCTATCATTGTGTAGTTAGTTACAACATTAGTTACATATTAGTTATACCTTTGGTTCACGAACACAAAATTTAAAGATTCACGAACACAAACGAAGATATGTTGTTATTAGTTATTACCTTTTTCTTTTAGTTTAGTCGGCTCATCCACTTCAAAGGAGAGCATAAGGGTATTGCGGTTGAGGGTGACAGCTTACTCTTTGTTAGTTATAGCTTTGGTATTATTCTATCATTTTGTAGTTAGTTACAACTAGTATTTAACCTCACGTGTTGCGTTGGGAGCATAAAACCGTGTCAAATAACATCAATATCACACCGTCGCTAGCATCCACCAACATCAAAAAGCTCGTAAAACAAAAGAAATAAAACCAAATGAAAAAATAGACGTAAAAACTTACATATTAAAAACAAAGATATACTATTTTAAAAAAAACTTACATATTAAAAACTAAGTTAATAATTTACTTACATATTAGTTATTCCTTTGGTTCATGAACACAAAATTTAAAGGTTCACGAATACAAACGAAAATATACTATTTTAAAATTTAACTCTCAACATTCTTAATCACAAACTTACACATGATCATCTTAAATAACTATAAAGTTAAACACCAGACACAGTAATCTTTGAATGAAAATATAACTAAACGTCTATCAACATTAACAATTATAAAGTATAAATCTTCGGTTGATTAAAAATTAAAGATTACAAAATATACAAAGATTAGATCGATTCATTAAAATGATAAGTTACAAAATATATAATTATTTAACCAAACATAAACATACATAAACCAACAGACATGAACAAATGTAAACGAATCTAAACAAACACAAACAAAGATCGTGCCAAACATTCACAAACACAAACGAACGAATACAACATTTCTTCATGCTCATTCGTTTAACTAAAAAACAAAATTTCTTATTCATATCTGTTCATTTATTAAACAAACCAACGTAAACGAACTCCCTGTCAAACAATTCACGAATCATTCGTTAAACGTTCGATTCGCTTGCGCAGTTACGCTCACGTTTCTCAATTCCCACATTGCCCAACACTACAACGTATCATTATCGTACATATGAAATTTTAAGGATGCATGTTTCATCTTACACACAATACCTTAACGACAAATTATAAAAGCAACGTGTCGATCTCCCTAATTCCCATGCGAATACGCGTCAATTTCAGGCAAATTTACTCGATGCATATCTTACTATCATCTTCTTCGCACATTACCCAATTTCCAAATTAGGGTTTCAATCCCTTTTGATGCTTTAACGCTCGGTCAGTTGTTATGCATAATGCACATCTTTGATGATTTCACATAAATTGATTCGTATTTCACTACTTGCAACTGATAATTGATGCGTTCTTCTCTAAATCTGTTTAAATTAACCAGCTTTAACACGAACAGAGATGTCATGCTGATTGAATTTTAGTGATAAGATCAGTGAAGATCATATTTGGATTAAATTATACGTATTTAATTTGGTTAATATGAAACAATGAATGTTGGATACCACAATTCAGATTACGAGCTTTTGTTAAAAAATGAATCTTTTATCTCCGAATTCAACTGTTCGTGTTAGCTTGATTTTGTTAAAAAAATGAGCTTTTGAAATTGAGTTGTGAAGTTTTTTGTAGATTGAAATTTAGCAGTTTATTTGAAACCTGAAATTGAAACATATTGCAGAGGTTTTGTTTGATGTATTGAAAGATGTTAGCCGAATGGATGAATGTTGTTGATGAGAATACAGATAGAGATTACCACACAGTAGCTATCATTATTGCAGCATCCTTTGTCCTTATAGCTTTGCTTCTGTCATCTGTTACCATTGTTCAGCATCTCAAATTTTATACCAATCCTGAGGTTAGTGTATTTGACTAATGAAATTGCAGTTAAACATGAAAAACCTTAACTTGGGTATCTTAAATTGCAGTTATATATCTGGTTGGTCTAAATACGAGTCTGCTAGTTATTGTATTAGCTGCATAACACATTATGCCTCTGTCTATGTTTCCGCAGGAGCAAAAATGGATTGTGGCAGTTCTTTTTATGGTTCCTGTCTATGCCAGTGAGTCGGTACGTATGCAACCTTTATCAATAGGAGGGCTTTAGACTAGACGTAGTAGAGCTCCAAAATGATGACATGGACACAAACGGGGCTTCAAACACCATTAAAAGATAGTAAAAAGGGCTCCAAACCTATAGGGCTTTAAGCACTTAACGGGCTCCAAACACAAAATTTCCTATATTAGTGCAATATAAGGGAGTCCAAACACTAGTTGACCACTACACTTTATTTAAACGAGGCTTTAGTGAAATGATTTTTATCTACGTGACATTTAAATGGTATTTTAACTAGCCAACCACTACACATAGTATTAGATTAGGGGTTTCAGTATTGAGCCCACGACCCATTAGGTTAATTAGGAGCGGTGAGTCTTACAATATATAGACATCATAAGGAAACCCTGATTAACCCAATAGGCTCTTGGCTCGTTACTAGTAACCTTAACTGAATACAATCCAATAGGCTTTACTATAGATTCAAATGAATTGTGAATACAGTATTAGATAGATAGCCTAATAATTGATAAGTGATGCTGTGATGTTGTCTTTAAAGTTTTCTACATTTGTTGGATGTGTCATGTTTCTTGATGATCGGATATATTCTACTCTATAGAACTATAGTTTGTACGGTATAGAAATCAAAAAACACCTAGTTAAAGGTGTTATTACAATATGTAACAAAGAAACAGGATAATAACTAATCATGGTTATGTTATTGATCAGCTTCTTTCCTTGTGGAAACCAATGTTTGCTCTTGCTTGTGACATTTTAAGAAGTTGCTATGAAGCATTTGCTCTCTATTCCTTTGGAAGTTATTTAATTGCCTGTCTCGGTAAGCCAAAAAAAATGTACTATATACATGTATTTCATCAGGCATATTACATATACATGTTAATTAGACCTATTTATTCCTGGAATGTTATTATCTTAGGTGGTGAACAAAGAGTTGTTGAATTACTTGAAAACGAGAAAGAAAAGCTGCTGAAAAAGCCATTGCTAGATGGGAAGGATTTGAAACCAGATTTGAATAGAACATCATTATGCAAATTCTTCAGACAACCGCGTATACTTGGAGAAGGACTGTTACAAATAGAGAAATTTGGACTTGTTCAATATGTTAGTTACAAAACCGTCTCTTAACTAAAACATATACGTGCACCATAACTAAGGGGGCGTTCAATACAATACCAATTTTAAATATAGAACTGCGAGAATCGCACAAACACTTGTATGTAGTGTTGTGCAGATACAATGGGATAGAGAAAGAGAGACGGTTATGCAGTTACATAACCACCTTATGTATTGCATTTTATAGGTACAGCGTACAGGTGGTTATGTGCTTCTCACAGTTCTAATTAATTTGGGTTTGTATCAAACGGTTCTTCCATGACTAATACATTATTTATTTCTTTTCATTCTATGTGTAATTCAGATGATTTTGAAGACGTTATGTTCTTTTTTAGCAATGATATTGGAGCTTTTGGGTGTGTACGGTGATGGTGAGTTCAAAGCATACTACGGGTATGTACTTTACCATCTTTCATAACTTAAATCTCAAACTTTTGTTGATTTTTCAAAAAGTAATATTGGCCCGATTGCAGGTACCCATATATTGCTGTAGTAATAAACTTCAGCCAGATGTGGGCGTTATACTGCCTTGTGAAATTCTACCATGTGACTCATGAAAG
Organism: Flaveria ramosissima; assembly: GCA_025215565.1. Taxonomy (NCBI): domain Eukaryota; kingdom Viridiplantae; phylum Streptophyta; class Magnoliopsida; order Asterales; family Asteraceae; genus Flaveria; species Flaveria ramosissima. The sequence goes on from CM046038.1 coordinate 52,346,973, forward strand.
ACTTCAACCAATAAGACCCCTTGCAAAATTCATCAGTTTTAAAGCTATTGTTTTTGCAACATGGTGGCAAGGTGTCGGCATTGCGTTATTATGTTACCTTGAAATTCTGCCTAACCGGGGAAAATTTCAAACCGAATTACAGGACTTTATGATCTGTATTGAAGTAAGGTTCCCTTGCTACATCTTAAAACTACTTTTGGTTAATACGATAACAAAACCGTTCAATATTTTAACTATGTATTTTTTTTCCCAACAGATGGCAATTGCAGCTGTAGCTCATGTTTTTGTGTTCTCAGCAAAACCTTACCATTTTCTGACTGTATCCGAGTATGGAAAAATATCCACCAAAACAATCAAAGGAGTTGTGAAAGTAGAGGAAGGTGATGAAGAAAAACCAGCTGTAGTTGAAAAAACCGAAACAAAGGTCGAGGCTCCCGGAACAAGTGTGAAAGAAAGTATGCAGGAGATAGTTGTTGAAGGTGGTCAACATGTAAGTCCATGTATCCCAAAAAAAAATAAACCAAATTTACAAAAGAAAAGCCTTATATATGTATTATATTGGTGTTTGTAGGTTGTTGATGATGTTAAACTGACTATAAATCAAGCAATCGAACCAGTTGGGAAAGGTATGACAAAGATTCAAGAAACAATCCATCATCTATCGGTGGGTGATGATGATAAGAAATCAGAAGTTGAAGTTGATGAATATGAACAAGATGTTACAAGAATCGAGTCTGATGGGGCGACCGATGATGATAATGAAACACTTGAAGTAAGAGTCCGGAAAAACAAGCAAGAAGTCTCTAGAAATAGAACACTAGAAAGTTCAGAATTAAGTGTTGAGGAATATAAACATGAATAAGAAACAGGTGACTGTATATTAGTTCTTTTTACATGCTGACCGATTCCTTAATTCATACTTTCCAATATTTACAGTACAGATCGATTCCCACTGTTTTCGTGCATGTTATCCCGTATTCTTTTGTACAAATCCATATACATTTCTGCTTTTTCACCAAAGCACACCGTATTTTAGCTTCAAGTTTCATTCACAGCAGCTTGAACAGGTCAAAGCACCACAAATTTGAGTCAACACAACCGAACATTGGTTGTTAATTTTGGAACAAGCTTGAATGCAGCACATACAACAGCATTTGCCAAACACATCTACACAGCAATTACCAGCCGCTTTCGCAAGCTTCTCTGTTTGGTTGGGCGCCGGCGGTCTAAAACCTGGAGGGATGTTTTCAGATGTTGCATCCAAGCTGCCAAATCCTAGCCCAAAGGAATGCAACACTTTAATTATTTCGGTTTTTGGGCCTTGTTGATCCGGTTTTCCCTACAGGTATTTATACAACATCTGAAATCTGAAGTTCTTAATTTTCACTCAAAAAGTTATGAACAAATGAAGAACTGTTTGCAAAAAAGTACCTGTTTTTTTCCAGATTTAGAAGGTTTATCTGGTGATTCGGTCCTGAACAAGAACATATGTGTATATTCAGACAGAGTACCGGTCTCTAGGCTCATCTTTGCTATCTGCCCCAAAACATAATCTTATAATGTGTGATTAATCGTACATATTTAGCTCAACATAAGCATGATTTATTGAAACATATTCTATGTAAAGTCCAAAAGTCGTTGTATGTTACTGACCTTCCCCTCAAGCTCTTTATCTTCAGAAAACCATGCATGTGTCGTGTATGATTCAATCTGTTTCTTTGCCAGGATCTGATTGATCAGAATAAATATTAATATGGTTTCAAAATTTTTCTCCCCTAGCCCCTAGGTAATATTTGCTTCCTTTTCTTGTTTTTTAAGGCAGTCAATAGGAATTTTTGCAAGTTTCATATCAGAATCATCACTTTCAGAAAGGGTTGCAATTCCGACATGACTCGCGACATAACACAAGAATTTGAAAGATTTTTATATAAAGTCAACCTCGATTAACCCATTTATTGCAAGATGTTAACCCATTTATTACAAACCATTTACTACATGTTGACCCGTTTATGACTCGGTTACCACCTATTTGACTCGTTTAGATAAATGGGATTACGTAGGTGGTGTTTAGGTTACACAGTTTTAAGTATATCCAGGTATGGGTTAATATCTCTGATAGTATATGTCATGATCATGTTCATCAATTCAACTCACAGCCCAAAACCTGTCAATGGTGCATGATTACACCCCCAAATTCAGCTTTCCAGTGTATGTCACACACATGGCGGCGTGATTATCTTTTATATGTTTCGGTGACATTCTTAAAAAACCATTCATTTATAACTTCTACTTCGTGTTGGTGATAGGGCATACCTTTTCAAGAGGCATGTCCTTTGTGTGTTGTACTTCTATGTCAATAGTGAAGTTGCTCATATCAGCAAGGATGCCCTTAACTTCCAGTTTTTCAGGGAAGTTACCCCTGTATTTCCCAGATATGATCAGTGGTCGATCATAACCAAGGTCTGGAATGGTTGAAGGATACATCTGTGAAAAATGATGAGTGAAATTGATAAACTGTAACATCAAACCAGAAAGAAAAGAGATGTGCACAAACATACTTCCAGATCATCTGGACCATCAATTACAATGTTGGTCAATATTGAAGAAGAAGCTTTAGAAAACCACATTTGCATTCTAGTTTCAATTGCATCTGATCAAACACATATCGCACAGTAGTCATCAGTAACCTCTCATGTATCATTTGTTCAAAAGAAACCAAAACTACTTAAAGCATCTAAAGAACAATGCCCAATGCCAGCCAGCTCCTACAGCTTTTAAACGAAAAACTTTCAGTCATTTTCTTTGACACCACTGTCATATTCATCAATGTGATACAGTTTCATTATGCGATTATAACGGATCTATTAAGCAATGTTTATCTTATAAAATCAGAAGAACAATTAATCCCTAGTTGAATCATACAAAAACTCTCAGGGTGTGGGATCACTGTATTTCCCAGTATTTTAAATAACCAGGACAAGAAAATATGCAAAAAAAATAAAATTAAAATTAATTACCCGCATCATAAGAGGCATCATAATGACCCTTGCTCATTGTTGCAAGCATTCGCAAGAAGTAATGATTGCAGAATAACCCTGCAAGTACACATGGAGGCAAGATAATGAGATCTTCAGTGATGAAAAACAATATAGAAGATAAGGCAATTACACTTCCAAACTAAAAAACATGATGTTTATTTTCTGTTATTTGAGCAGCAGAAGAACTAGTATGATAATTTATCATTTATGCCTCCTTTGATCATAAGAATTACCTATGCCGAACGTGTGAATTCGTGGAAACATTTCTGATCTTTTGTTTTTTATTTGTTTTTGCATAACGTCACAGATCTGTCTCTCATTTTCAACAGCCCCATCAGTAACAAAGAATACCATCGGAAGTGACTTGCGGGTCCCTGAGAACATCCCTAGGGCCTGAAAATCATAAAGATCATAGGTTCGCAGTGAATAAAGAAGAAACATCTTGAACATGATGCAATTATGGACAAATCCAATTTAAGTAACCTGCTCTAAAGCATATGATATGTTTGTACCACCACTAGCAATGAAATTAGCGCCAATCCACTCGGTTGCATTTTTGATTGATTCATTAGTGGCCAACTCTAAAGTTGATGAATACAAGTGAGTCTGATCGTTGAATGCAATTACACCAAAAGAATCATCATGATCAAACTTTGAGAGTGCTGCAATCAGTGCATTCTTTGTAACCTCAATTGTGTTCTCTTTCATGCTTTCACTTATATCAACAACAAAAACAACTTCTTTCCTGAACACCTATCATATGAGTTGCAGAAGTTAACATTTTTTACAATCATAAATTTAACTTAAAACTATGCAAATATGTAAGTGGGTGGCTATATGCCAAATTAACATATTTTAGAATCAACCTTGCTTCTCTCAAGAGGTCCAGCAAAAAGATATAAGCAAAACAAGTCCCTTTGATCAATGCTTGGTGTTGATGGAGACTTTAGAAAGACACTACCAAATGGATAGGTTGTAGAAGCCTAAAACATTTGATGACCATATCAGATTCAACTGTAAATGCAGCGCAGAATTTATATATCTAAACAAGTTTGTATGATAATCTCACATGGTATTTGAAGACAAAATCTCTACTTGACCAAGTAAGAACCTGTGCTTCATACAATAAGTCCATCTTCCCTGGTTCTCGCTTTCGTTCCTGGAGTTCAACAAGTATCTCCCTTGGTTATTATGGCGTTTAGTGATAAGATAAAAGAATGACGAGTTAATCAAAGATTGATCAAAATTACACCTTCAGAGGATGACTGGATGTCGTACACACAACTTCGGCATTCGGGCCACAATTAATATTCAGTTGTATCTTTTCCTTTTTGGGTACTTTCTTTGAAGCAGGGGTAACATACTCTGGGAAGCTATATGGTACATGCAGTATGAACTCACCATCTTTGTAAATTACTTTCTGTAACCATCTAACTTTGATGGAAAGATTAGAACCACCATCAACCTGAAATGGTCATGAAACTCAAAACATATTCAGCCTGATTATACAAAGGGAAACCATGACATCTTGTCATTATACATCTTTTAACCTGTGGTATTGTCAAAGCAAAAATGTGCGGTTTCAGAAGACCTCCTTCATCGGCTCTGGCTACGTTATCTTTCTCAGCGTTTACGTCCAGTGAAGCCAGTTGAGTCGAGTATGATTTTCTTGCTACTTCAACCTCCGCACCTAGAATTGAACCCTGTTAGCCAAATGATATAATATTATTCGAGAACAAATAAACTTAGCAAAAAGAAATGTTACTGTAAGTTTTACCTCACAATTTTTAGCCACTTCATATTCGAAGTGAAATCAATAGAGTTTTTGTGAAGTTATTTAAAATCGATATCAAACAAGAAAAACCCACCAATACTATGTGGAAACTCCCAAAAAAGCTCTTTTCAATATTATTAAGAACAAAAACTCACACCAAATACAATAGCCTCTTGCAAATCAAGACTTTAATCAGTCTCAAACTATAAAAACTTAATTAGCTTAAATATTAACTCTCAAAGTAACTCAACTTAATCTCCTACCAAGATAAGCATACTAATAGAACTCCTATTAACATGCAACAATTAATAAACTATTACTAACAACTATCTACTACCAGTGTGGGACTATCCTTGCCTCGTAGATTGGAGGTCATGGTTTCAAACTCGGGTATGGTGTATATTAGTGTAATTTAGGAGTAGAGTAGGTTTGTCGTTAAAAAAAATCTACTACCTTTTACTCTGTTAATAACACCAGCTTTCACATGTGAACCATTTCACCCCAAAAACTTATTGGTTCACCCATTCTAACCCATTTCACAATCAAGATCAACACCTTCATTCAGAACCCTAATTTCTAAATCCTAGGCAAAATTACCATAACCATTGGCCAATTTCACAACTGTTTGTTTCAATTGAACACACAATATCCAAATTCAAACCGATAAACAACGATCCTACTACAAAATTTACACACAAACCGACTCGAATTCCGACAGATCATATTACCTCTTCGCCCATAGGAACCGCAACACGACAACTGCAACTTTCATTCCCCATGACACAATGCACCCTCCACGACCCACTCATCGTCACAAACGCGGTATCCAACCAACACTCGACCTCAAACGCGATCCCGTTCATCTGCAACGGGATCAGCGCGGGCGGATCACACCGCCCATGCACATGCGGCTGATAACTCGGCATATCAGGGTTATCCACAATCGCAGGGTTGTAGATCACCGCATACACCATCGGCGACGTCGGGTACAGCGATCGCGTAGCTTTCTCCATCGGCGTCACCGGCTTCGGCGCCACGACAGAGCGGTCGTTGCCGTAGTATATGCGCTTCGCTAGCCGGAGGCCGTCGTGGACCCCGGTGGTGAAGTCGTCGTCGTCGTACATGTTGACTTGTACGGTCAACGGTCGGGAGATAGGGTTTCAGGGCGGAGGAGGAGGCGGAGATACGGTGGTCTTCGGTATTGTGGTTGTTGTTGGGGGGTGATTTTGGGGTTGTTATTACACCGGAGAAAGTAACGGAAATCCAACGGTGAATTGTGATGCATGAAACGAATATTTTGTGTGTGTGAGTTTGTGTGTGTGTTTGTTTGTTAGTTATAACTTATAACCGTAGGGAAAAGGAGGCAGATTTTTGAAATTATAGTTTTTGGGTGTTTACAATACTGGTCCTTTGATTAAGGCTAGGTGTACGTGTTTGGTACTTTTACGGTTTTACACTTTTACTGGTATTTTTGTATTTTTGATCTTGGATTGACGGATGAAGTTTTAGATTTAACCTCTTCCTCGTCACACAGATGCAAATTTGCAAACTTGTTTATGTTTTAGCCGCGGTGTTATTATGTATTGTCTCGGCAGTAAAAATTTATGGGTCCAGGGCCGGCTCTTATATATTAATGTGAAGCCTTTTGCTTGGGGCCCCAATTTTTTAAGGGCCCCTAAATTTAAAGCTATGATTTTGCTTCAGAGTGTTCATTTTGCAGGAAAATCATCTACGAAGTTTAAATCAGCTTACTTTTTATAAGATTTGTTCTAATTCCGATTATAAAATCGTTGCATATAAAAAGTCCATCAGTTTTCTGCTTAATAATAGAGATACTAAAGGTATATATTCAAATGCCTTGCATATAAAGGTACTTTTTTCCTACCTTATACGTACATAAGTTTATGTAAAATAATTTAGGATTGAAAGTGAAAAAAATCCTTTGTCGAAGAGGCCTTAATTCTATCATCCGCTTTGCGCCCCCAAAATGGTTGAGCCGGCCCTAGGTCTTGGGTGCATCAGGCGGGTGCCAACTTGCGACTGCTTGTGTTGTATTTTATAAGTTATAAGCGTCTCTTTTTAAGATGTTTTGTTGGTTATTTTTCTACTAAGATTTGAAGAAAGTCTATCTTATGAGACTTGTCGGTTTGTCAAAACTATCATGTTTATTTAGGCAATTTAGGCAAAGTTATATGTTTATTTGGTTTGGTTTATTGTGATGTTTAGGGTTTGTGTTAGGTTGATCAAGTGTTGTGTTAGTTTTGTTTAGTGTAGAAATTTGTTACATAAACATTAAGTGGTGATAATACAAAAGAATGTGCTTCTACTTTTTTTAAGCCTAATATGTTTTAACATGATATTCATAATGAGTAGTCTATATGAGTATGGTATGATCAAATACTAGTAGTTTGTACCCTTGATAATTGTTTTCCCGACCAGATCGGACAGGCCGGTCCGACCGGTTCGACCCGGGATCGGCGCCCTAGCCGGTCCGGTTCGCTATGATTCAGTTTGTGGCGATTGAACCGCCCGGTTCGTCCCGAAGCGGTGGTAGGACCGGAGAACCGGGCCGGTTCGAACCGGATTTTGATTATTTTATTTTATTTTATTTTATTTTAATGGGTAAAAACAGGGTGTTAAACCATAAATTAATGTGTTGGATATACAAATATAGTTAAGTTTTATATATAACTATAAAATACATATATAAATCATATATAAATTACTTATATTTAACTATATATATAACTATAAATATAATATATTATATATATAATTATGACGTCATTCTGTTCTTAAATCCGGTCCGACCATCAAACCAGTAAGGCGTCCGGTTCGACGTCCGATCCGGTTCTGAAAACATTGTTGATATCTTAGCAGATGGTGTGGTACATCGTGCACGATCCAAGACCAAAAGCTCAGTTTCCGCTACTGTAATATCATTCACGACAACTTTGCACTACAATATTGTCAGGAATGCCATGGACAAGCATAAATACTATAAACTTCCAAGAAGTTACGTCACAAGATATCTAGTGCTCTTTCACACTTAGGAGTTGTTTGGTAGTCTCTTAATGAATTCATTAAAAGACTACCTCTAAATTGGTCGGATGTAGCGTATTTAGTTCACTTAAAAATTCCATTTTTAATGGTTTATGAAGTCTCTTAATAGATAAATTTCATAAACATGTTGAATGATTCACATGTTACCCCTTATTCAATCTGTTCTTTTAATGATTCAATATAAACTTACCAAACATTCCATTACTCTCTTATTCACTTCTTGCTTCTATCGACTTATTCTCACATCAGAGCTTGGTTACATAAAATTTCTGTAACACCCGGAAATTTCCTTTGTAGCCGACGAGAGAAGAAAAAGAAATAAAGTCCAAAGTCGAGGGACCAAACCCGCCAACGAGAGAAACTTTGATGCACGGGAGTATAAAAGGGGGAAAACACTCCCATTATCCCTATTTTTCAGCCAAGGGAGGAGAAGAGAAAAAGAAGAGAAAGGAGAGGAAGTGTTGGCCCGGGTTGGTTCGAGTAGCCAAAATCGACGAGGAGCGAGTCAAATCGAAGCTCTACTCGACGGGATCGTTAAGGTGAGTTCTAGGACCCCTCTTTTACATGTTTTCAACTGATTTTGGGGCTGGAACACGTCCAAAAACCCATCTTCGAGTTTTTGGGTGAAGACCCGTTTTGATGTATGTATGTATGTGTATGATGTGTTTGAGGCTCGATTTCTTGCTTGGTTATGCTTGTATGTGGTCATGGTATGATTTCCTAACCTTTAGAAGGGTTGATTTGAGCTTAAAAGAGGTTTGGAAGGGGTTGGAGGTCGAAAACCCGCAGCTGCAGTCGACCTAACTGCACTCTGCACCAGCTAGGGCTAGGCGACCGACTGGAGGGCGACTGGAGGCCATTGGCCGATTGGAGGGCGACTGAGGTCCATGTGCACGCTTGCCATGCGACTGAGGTCCATACGCATGATGGTCATGCGATTGAAGTTCATGTGCTTGGGAGTCATGCGATTGAGAGATGGTGCGACTGAGGTTCGTTCGCATGAAGGTTATGCGACTGGAGTCCATGCGCCTGGAGGCCATGCGACTGAGGTTCATTCGCATGAAGAGTATGCGACTGAAGCCCATACGGCTGAAGTCATGCGACTGAAGCCCATACGGCTGAAGTCATGCGACTGAAGGCCATACACATGAGAGTTATGCGACTGGGAGTCCATTCGCATAGAGGTCCATTCGCCCATGGTCCATTCGCATAGGGTCCATTCGCATAGTTGCCCATTCGCCTAAGTGTTCAGAGATGATAGCCGGGATGAAATTCCTCGACGATGTGATGGGCATGGACGGTATAAGGTGACGCAAGATGATGAGATTATGATGATAATGTTGATGGAGATGATGGTAATATGCATGATGTTATGTGTTATGTTAGGCACGGCGGTGCGTGTGATGCATAGTATGTATGATGTGCGTGATGTGATGTATGATTGATGCGTATGTATGATGATGTTGTATGTTTAGGTTTATGTTTATGTTCCTTGCTTGGTATGTTTATCTTTCTATGGCTTTGCGTTGAACGTTAATGAATGAAATGAAAATATTATGTAACGTAAAGTGGAAGATAAAGAAAAGAGGAACGTAATGAATGAAAGAATAAATGCATGCATTATGAACGAATGAATGAATGACTTAATGAATAAACGAATGAAAGGCTTGCAAGCATATGTATGAGGTGAGCGACTCTGTGTCGCAAAAGACTCGGAGGAGGTTCTTGTTGCGTACTCCGGTACTGTGCCAGTCTTCGGACATGAGTCGGGGGTTTGTGAGCAGGCCCCGGTACAGTATCAGTCTTCGGACATGAGTCGGGAGTATTGCATATGATGAAAGTGACGGATGATGAGATCCGTGTCGCGTATCCCGGTACTGTGTCAGTGTTCGGACATGAGTCGGGGGTTTGTTTATCAGGCCCCGGCACAGTATCAGTCTTCGGACATGAGTCGGGGATAGTGCATGAGACGAGATGATGAGGTGAGCGACTTTGTGTTGCAACAGACTTGGATGGAGTTCAATCCCTGTGATTGACTCATATGGGATCTTTGTCGCGTATCCCGGTGTTGTGTCAGTCTTCGGACATGAGACGGGGACTTGTGAGCGGGTCCCGGCACAACATCAGCTTTCGAGCATGAGTCGGGGATATTGCATGAGACAAGATTCGAGTAATGAAAAGTAATGAGAAAGTAATGAATGAAAGAATGAATGTATGAAATGAACGTTAACGAATGATCCTAATAATGTATGAAATGGGATCCTTGTCATTCGACCTCAGTAATCGTGGTTGTGTGCCATGAAGAGGGTAAAGTCTGACAGGATCTAGAATGAAGAGAAAGATAATGATGTATGATGAATCATGAATGTAACGAACGTAATGATGAAGATAATAATGACATTATCTGTATGTACGTATGATGTGTGAACGCATGTATGTAACGAATGTTTTTGTAAAGAAAGTAAAGAACGGTTTTACGAAAGAAAAGTAAGTTTTATTATAAAACTAGAACTCACTCAGCAACGCTGACTTTGATGTGTTTCCAGTTGGTAGGTATGTTGCTGAGGATGGCACGGGGCGGCTACTCAGCGTATTTTGGATGGCATCTTTATGTTTAATGTTTTTGTAATAAATGTAACATGATAATGTTAAAGGAACGATTGATCTGATGTGCAAATGTATTTTGATGAAATGAAATTATGTTTTAATGTTTCCGCTGCAACTATTTATGAAAGGAAAAATGTAATGTACGTTTTATGTGCGATAAATGACCAATTGTAGGCGTCCCGGGAACGAGGCCTTACAATTTCTTCCGAGTGTGACAAGACTAATAGTGTGCTAGTAATACAATATGCTAACTAGTCAAACTCTAATGTTTTATTATGGAAGATCACTTATTTTGAATGTATGGGTGAAGATACCAACCTTCGATAATTCGCCGATGAAATTTGGAAAAAATTTTATCACTGGTTAAGATTTCACTAACAAGGTCACCTCGCTAACGCCGAACTAGACTGGTGAATCACCAAAAGATCATCGAGGGTTGTTTCAAAGAAGAGGAGAAAAGATAAGTTAAATCTTACACATAACACAAGTGACACAAGGTGATAATGCAAAGAAGAAACAAATTTTGATTTTATAAAGTTTGTTGTTGCACATATTTGTACATTTACAACTTCTTATGTGTTGCATGACTTGTTATGCATGTTCTAAACGATATCTATCTTCATCTAAGTGCAATTACTCTGGTGAATGATGCGGTTTTTATGTAAATCATGTCTCGCAATGAACCACCGGAGATTTAGTCCGATAATGACTTTGATCGTGCTTACGCGCTTCCTTTTCCGGACTCTCAACAGTTATTGGTGCTATGTACACAAAAGTTCCAACGGTCATATCATCAAAGTTTGTTAATGGTTCAAGGGTATCAACAATCATGCCCATGGTTGGTCTTTCCTTTGGCTTATGGCTAAGGCATTTGTAAGCCAATTCAGCTGCCTTTTGTGCACCGGTTTCCGAGTACATGCCTTCGAGTCTTGGGTCCATTATGCGGTTGAGTTTCCTAGCGCTCTTTAGTAGTGGCTTAGCCCATTCGGCTAAGTTCTGTTTTCTGTTTGGACGGCTTTCGTCCATTGACATTCGACCAGTTAAAAGCTCAACAAGTACAACTCCAAAGCTGTAAACATCACTTGCTGCAGTCAGTCGACCTGAATTAAAAAAATAAACGATGAAAGTAAGTAAAACATGATTAACTACAAGTTATAATAATAAACACGTTAAATATACTAATATGTTACCTGTCATGAGATATTCGGGAGCCGTGTAGCCTTGTGTGCCCATAACACGAGTCGAGACATGTGTGTGCTCTCCCTCAGGGCCATCCTTGGCGAGACCAAAATCCGAAAGTTTAGCAGTGTAGTCCTTGAAAACATCATAATCAAGTTCAGTACCATAAACCAAAAAGATCAAAGGACCGGTTAATTAACTCAACTTGTTGGGATATAAAGAGCTTACCGAGTCTAACAAAATGTTGGACGTCTTAAAATCACGATATATGACAGGGTTTTTCGCTTCATGAAGAAATTTAAGCCCTTTTGCGGCTCCTAGAGCGATTTTCATTCGCGTAGACCATGGAAGAGATACCGAAAATCCTGTAAATCAAAGCAAATAGAGATTAACATTTAGAAGTTGTATCATGATAACTATTAGCAAATCTTTATAGTAATTAAACTTATAAATATGCACTAAAAAGCTGAAAATTATGTGTTGATTTAAATTTAGAACTTACTTCCAAAGAGTTGAGTCTCTAAGCTGCCACGTGGCATGTACTCGTAGACCAGCAGCCTGTGTTCATCTTCACAACAATATCCAATCAACTTCACCAAATGTGGGTGTCTTAATTGTCCAAGAAACACCACTTCTGTCTGTCAAATTCATGCAATTGATTAATATTTGACAATTTATTTCTTTCAACAGAAGTTTCTAATCTATTTAAATAAATAATCACAACTTGCATCTGATTATAGTATTTAAATCCACAACATTTGATTGTGAGGCATATCAAGTTGACCACTATGATGTTTCATTGGAGACTAATATTAATTAATTAATGCTTCATTCATATTACAAAAATATAATTTGTTTTTTTCCAAAAAAAAGTTTCTCAAACTTTTAGCATGTATTCAATATTTTGATAGTTCTTTTATGGATATGTTCAATTTTTTTAACTAAGTGATCTAAAGGAAACATATATAAAATCTAATGACTTAGTGATTTTTAAATTAACTTAATTTAAACAATTATAAAAATTGGTTATTATTTTGTGAACTTGTATTTATTTATATATTATAACCTCCTACTTCGAGTTAAATTTAATAAAAAACACTGAAAAGTAACTAAATGATATATACTTATATATGTTCATTCATGTCACTTAACTTTGAAAAATATTCTAAATTTTATAAAAAAGTTTCACAATATTGTAACAAAGATTAAAAGTTATATATTCTAATATTACTTAATTAATGCTTCATTCATATTACAAACAGAAATTTTGGTTTTTTCCCAAAAAAAGTTACTCAAGCTTTTAGCATGTATTCAATATTTTGATAGTTCTTTTAAATTTATAGATTTTCAATTTTATTTAACTAAGTAATCTAAAGGAAACACAAACACACACACACACACACACACACACACACACACACATATATATATATATATATATATATATATATATATATATATATATATATATATATATATATATATATATATATATATATATATATATATATATATGAAATTTAATGACTTAGTGATTTTTAAATTAACTTAATTTAAACAATTATAAAATTGGTTATTATTTTGTGAACTTGTTTTTATTTACTATACATTACCTCCTACTTCAACTTAAATTAAAAAAAATCACTGAAAAGTAACTAAAAGTTATATATTCTAAATTTTATAAAAAAGTTTCACAATATTGTAACAAGTATTAAAAGTTATAAGGTGACTTTATTTGAAAAACATACTTTTATTGAATTTAGTAAAACACTTAAAAAACTCAGATTGATTACTATACAGTTGGAGTAAATATGTGTGTGCTTGTACATACCAGCCATTCTCTATGACCTTGTGCACCTTCAAGGTTCAGGAGCTTAACAGCCACCGGTTGCGCCTTGAGACCGGGTCTAAGCTTGTCATCTATGAACCCTTTGTGAACCGGTCCAAACCCGCCTTTACCCAAGAAATTGCATGATGCAAACGACTGCGTGATGACTTTAAGCTCCGCGAGCGTGAAAGCATAGAGGTTCGACCCTGGTAACGAATTCGATAAGTCCTCGGATAGCATCGAGCTGCTTAAATCCATATACGAGACCCTCTTAACCGAGTTCTCATGTGACATAATGGGTTCAGCCTTCTTAGCTGTTTCGGGCTCGTTCACATGAAAGGATTCTTGATGCTTGAAACAACTAAACCAAGAAGATTTTGATGGTTTCTTGATTCTCATTTTGAGTTACAAGAAGATTGTAAATTTAAGGATAATTGAATAACAAATTGTGGATTTTGATGATTGGATGATGAGTTTGAGGAGGACAAAATTGATGAATTGAAGAAATGGTTTGAGGGTGGATTTATAAACCAAATAGTCAAGAAATGCAACTACAATTTGTGGAAATTTTAAAATTTTATTTTGTTTTTTTTTATTTAGATGTGTTAGACTAATATTGGACCTACCACACATTAACTTTGACTTTTTTTTTCTTCACTCGTCGTGTTGAAGGTGGCATTTCAATATTAATTTAGGAATTGTTTTACAATTGCTGAATAATTAAATGCTAAACTAATAAGATGTTTGAATTATTAAGTGCTGAACCATTAAAAGTTCTAGACCTAATAGCTATTATACCGCGTAACTATTCAAATGCAAATATTTGACTAATTTAGATAAGAGATCTTAACCATTTAAACTCAGTATAATGATTAACCATTTAGAGGCAAATGTCTGAACCATTCAGACGTCTGAACCATTAATAGTTTGAAACAAACAACCCCTTAAGGCATTTGACCGTTAAGATTAAGGTTGTATTTGTTAAACTTGATAATTTTTAATGATGTTTGGGAAGATTAAGGTTTTATTTTGAACATCATACGAAAATCATGTTTTCTCTTAGTAGAATGTTATGGAAGTAATTTAAATTGGTTCATCGTAACCTGAGTTTTTCGATTCATTTTTGCGTAGATAACTTTACCCACGATTTTATAGTATGAAATATATAGAAGCTTGTTCCTCTTGTAGTTACCATAATTTCAAACAACCTTAAGTTTAAATGCAAATCAAGCAGCTAAAATGAAAGCCATATTCATTTAGAACCTTTTGAACTTGCACTAAATTCTACTGAAATGTTAAGTGAAAACATGAATTCAATACAAATAATGTTTCTTGCATCTTTTAAACACTTAATGACTATCTTAAGAAATAAGAATTAGTAGTATCTATAAGAAACCAAATCGATGGGTCGTACGACTTCACTAATAAAAAAAAGGCAAATTGGATTTTAATAATACAAACTATTACATATTTGTCGATAATAATCCATGCTATTAATTTGGTCGGTAACGCTCTCAACTTTCATTTTTATTACTAACAACAATCCCAACGATATAATTTTCATTTTTTATGGTTGATTTGGACTCGATTCCGGTCGCAATAATGATTATAAACTAAATGAAGAAACAAGATAAATTGAGCCTAAAATCAATACAAATCGAACGTAAATTTAAAAATTATGTAACTGGGATTGTTGTTGGTAACAAAAGTAAAAGCTAAGAGTACAAGTGGTTAAATTAATAGGTAATAGTTTGAATTATTAAAATTCAATTTGCCATAATAAAAAAATAAAACTATCACTGGAATCAAATAAATAATTTTTACAACAAGTTAAGTCTCTTGAAACACTTTAAACAATAACTGTTTTTTCTTATTTCTACCGATTCGGTTATTAGCGAAACAATTGTAAATACGACTTACATGTATTTCAGTATTTGTATTATTTTTAAGTTGGTTGACTTGATTTACTTTTAACATGATTTATTAAATAAGTTTACTATTATAAATAAAAATGTGAATTAATTAATTTATTTATAATGGAGAAACTTTGAAGTTGACTTGTTGATTGACTTATATTAAAATTGGATGTTCTAGAGGAGCCGCCGATGAGCTGTTTCCAAGCCGTGTGAGTGTGATGTGTGGCGCGTTTAGAATCATCCATTTGACCTTTCTTTGTATTCTTTTCTTTTCTTTTCTTTAAAATAAAATCATCATATATATTTAACGACTTTTTTAACTTTTCATGTATTTTTTAAAAAAGGGAGACTTCAAAATACTAAAGATTTACAATTTACAAAACAACACTCTGTAAAAGTTCTTGGATATATGTTAAATAACGATAGGGTCAATGTCTCAATGTTGTTAGTATGTATATCATGTTAGAGTTTTTAGTATCGAGCCGATGGACTCGTTAGGTTGATTAGGGTTTCTTAAACGGTAATATAAATTACTTAGTAGTAATTTATTTGATCTTTTTTTATATACAAAACAATCTTAAGGTGTATAGGAAAATGTTTATTTTTATGCCGTTGATAGTTTAAGTTTTGTTATGTATAAAGATGTATATTTAAAATAAGTATTAGTGAGTATATGAGTTAATCGTTCTAAGATATTGTTAAAGGGCAACAAAGAAAAGGAATAAAAAACCTAGATAGTACTTTTCTAAATTTTAACAATTCAAGTTGATATATACAAATAAAAGAATACATAATATACAACCAATTTAAAGTATATAATGCTCTATATATAAAATTTTTTTCATATATATCTCTCTCTCTCTCATTATATATTTATGTATCTTCTAGGCGTTGCATAGAACTGAATTGTGGTTTTTATAGTTATATGTATGTATGTATATATTAAGCATCTTAATACATGCACAAAACACATCATACAGTACGTGATACACATATTGTATCTAGAATGAGTTACTAGTTAAAGAATAGAGTGGATAAGTGAGTTATGCACCTTTGACTTTGACATTGACTTCTACTTTTGATTATTTTGAATATTAAATTTGTAAAGTTATTGTTGGGTTTATGGACCCCGTTTACATGGCTTTGGCTGATGGAACACTTTCTTATAATAATCAAATCAACAACAGGAACTATATCAATTCAATAAATGAACCGTTGAACAAGGATGATGTTGTCACGCTATGAAATGAATTAAACTTATGAGTATTAAATCAATATGAAATAAACGAATCAAATTATGATATGATCCCAAGTCTTGTTTTAAAGATTCTTTTAAGTCTTCAAAAACTTTTGCATTGATTAACTTGATCCTCAATTAATGTTCTGAAATGATTCTAACTGTCGTTCTACTTGAATGTCATATCCAGCTATATATATATAATATAGTTTAAACTTATAACAATAATCATATGATGAGGTTGGCTTGGTTTGTAAGCGTTCTTCATATTCATCATGTACTTGTCACGTTTTAACTCTTTTAAAAATGATTTTGATGTTCTTGTATATAAAAGGATCATCAAATTAAAGAAATTGTAGAGAAAAAACTAGTTATCCAATATTAAAGAATCATTATTTAGTTAAGGGTTATATAATCAATTACAATTATTAATGAGCAATTCTTGAATCAAATAAAACTAAAATAATTGGTTATTAAATAAAACTTACTTAATCAAGAAACAATGTTGTCTTTAGTGCTCCAGACCCAAATATATTACAAGAACTTTGTAAAATGCTAAAAGAAATGGCACATAGTGTTTTTGCCCTTGTTCAAGAAAGCAAGAACATTTTTCTTGATACAAATACAAACATGAAATATGTATCTATATTTACAGTCCATTTCACAATGGGGATACATGAGTTGTTTCATTCAGAAACAGACAACCGAAAACATAGTTATAGAAGTCTCGAGCTTTGACCGTCTCTCCTCCCCCCATAACAGCTTCCATATCATACTTGCAAGCTCTAGTGCAATCAGGGCAATAGGTAACCTGCAAATACGCGCAAAATTAATACAAAATTACTCTGAACCTTATCAGGTATGTGTTTAAAGAAAATGAATCTTGAGTCAAAGCACCTCTAATAACTTGGGTTTAAAAGAACTATCAAGCATGACATCGACGCCATACATAGCCCTAGCAGTTGGGCTCTGCATCTCTGGATGAACTAATGCTGCTGATTCAAAAACCTTGCGGATCATCTGTTTAACCCTTGAATGGATTTCCAGCCATTTAACTGCAACTCTCGCAAAACAAAACAATCATCGTCATATAAAACCAGGTGCCACAAACATGTCAAGATGCTGACAATGTTAAAGACAAAAACACAAAACAAACCTTGATGTTCCTTCTCAAATTCTTTAACGAACTCTGGTGTGTTCATGTGATTCAATGTTCCCCGGTAGTTCTGATAGTTTGAAAGACATTAGTATATATGTGTTATAGGTCGCTAAAAGCTCAGCATATCATAACTGCATGAAAAAGATATGATGATTACCATTACGGTGAAGTGCGTCTCATACTCGAACAAACTTTTCTTATCTAAAGTGTATGTATTGTTCGCCAGCCTAACCTGAAACAATATGAAACTGCATTAACAAAATAAAAAAAATGAATCAAATTCACTAAAAAAACCCTTTAGCTTCATTCTACATACCCAGAATACATCGGTGATGAATAACTCCAACGGGTTGATACTGCGAACAAGAACAATATACCGAATATCAAATTTCCTCCCCTTGAATAAAGCTGGCTGCTCAATATACTTTTGACATATTTTTGGCCCAGTTTCCATGAGACGTATAATTGCAGATAAATTTCCAGTAACCGTTGTATCTATGGTTCTCGCCATATTCCAAGGCTTCAAAATCCATAAATTGTCAGCTTTATCATTCTCACGTACATAATAGTCCCCAATAAATTGAGTTAGTTGTGTTTCAAGATTATAGGTGGGCTGAAACCATTCTGGAGATCCATAAGCCTGTAAAATAACAATCAGTTTAAGCATAATCAAACCGAAAAAACACACTAAATAGTTGCAAATGATCGTATCACCTTTTGAACTGTTTCTGCCAAATGGTGTTTCATGACAAGACAAGCTTCAAAAGGAAATTGATTTATGCATTGTTGATCATTTAGCCCTATAGCTTTCTTTGTTTCCTCATCCACCTGCATACTTGTCCATATTATATCTGCTTTCTTCGGGTCAGTTGCTGTTTAACCATAGGAAATGAAAGAAAATTAGAAAAACTTAGGAAGATGAATAAGATAATGACAACTGCTGACTTCTCAAAGTTTGGAAGAAAGTAGAGCTGGCAGTTTCTACAACTTATTTATGAATGAGTGATGAGTCAAGTTTCGGCTTCACTGATGAGCAAAACAGGTATAATATACAAGAAGCTAAAAGAACACGAGCAGCTGAAAGTTGCCATAGTGTATTTTTTAAGCATAAAAACATCTAAATCAGTTTATTAAAAAAAATAGATTATTGTTAAATTAGATAGGTTTCTCAATTCCAATCAAATTTGACACACTTAGGTATTTATGAATAATATAAAGGGGCTGTTTGATTGCGCTGACTGAGTAAGATCTGACTGAGTAAGAAGCTGACCCAGTAAGAGGTTCTGACTGAGTCTGCATCTGACTGAAACTTGGCTGTTTGATTTAGTAGCTGACTGAGTCTGCTGAATGATAAAAATAACATTATTTCCTCGTTGTTTAATCGAGTTTGAATATAACTGGTGTTGTGTAATTTATAAAAATAGCTAAATTATAACAATTCAAAATGTCATACAAAATACAAGTTAACATAAATCAAACATAATCCAAACAAACACATCGAATTTCAAACAGTTGATTACCAAAATGTCATACAAAAGTTTGCATACAAATCTAATTTGAAGCATCTGAAAGTAGTTGATTAGCAATTTGGTCACGCAAAGTAGCCATATATTCAACCCCTTCTGAACCCCACTCAATGCCTTGTGTGTTTTGACCTTCATTTCCTTCACCTTCACCATTAGGGGTAACCATAGTGTTATCTTCAAAGTTTGTAAATAATTCATCTTGAATGTTGTATTTTCTTATAAAATTATGCACTGCAAAACAAGCAATAACTACGTCTCTTTGCACTGGAAAAGGATAAGGAGCCATTTGCTTTAGGATTGGGAATCTTGCCTTCAATACACCATAAGCACGCTCAATAACATTTCTAAGGCAAGCATGAGCATGATTAAATCTTTCTTCCTTAGTTACCGGTCTTCGTTGTCGGAAATCGGCTAACCAATACCTAGTGTTGCGGTATGGAGTCATAAATCCACGAGTGTTGGTATATGCAGCGTCGCAAAGGTAATATTTATCTGTAAATGACAGTGTGACAGCTATTATATGAAGAATACAAATAATATATTTAATAATAAAATATATAGCTTTATTATAAACCTGGTGGAGGGAATCGAAATCCAGATGTCGGATTAAATGCAACTTCTTTCAAAACCCGTGAATCATGTGCTACGCCTTCCCATCCAGCCCATACAAATGTGAATATCATATCAAAATCACATATTCCTAACACATTTTGATAACATTCACCTTTACCTCTTCCCCTAAAACAAGTTTGTTGAGTAGTGGGCACAACTGCATGTACAAGAGTTCCATCTAAAGCACCAATTGCTCCAGGAAATATTCCTTTTAACCTTTGAAGTCGTTCCGAGGTATTTGTTGTTTCATTTGAAGATGTTGGGGCTATAATTTCTTTAGCAAAACACATCATTGCACCTAGAACCTCGTGAAAACATTTATGAACCGTTTGATTGGAGTGTTGAAATCGTCGTTTAACTACACGGAACCTTTCATTATGCCCTATAATATGTAAGAACATAGCTATTTTCTCTTCAATGCTTATCGTCCTACTACCTCGCAGCCAATTACGTTGTGTAAAATGATTACATAATAGTACAAAAGCCTCGCGTGAAAGTCTCATCATTTCTTGACACTGTGTAGAAGATCCATGTAGTAATTCATGTGTGTATGCATGCCCTGTTAAAGCAGAATCATTATCTCTTATTCTTTCAATTCTACCCTCTCGTTTCCTTTTCCGGACCAACTTCAACCAATACCATGAAAGTATAAAAAAAGATAAAATTTCACCATCCGTATACATATTTGTCCTGTTAATACAAAATTCATACAACTTTCAAATGTTAAAAGAATTTCATGTTAATACAAATGTCATAGAAAGTTCATGCTAATACAAATGTCATAGAAAGGAAATGCTAATACAAATGTCATAGAAAGATCATACAAAGTCATACAACTGTCAAACAAAAGTCATACTAAAGTCAAACAAAAGTCATACTAAAGTCATACAAAAGTCATACCAAAGTCATACCAAAGTCATACAAAAGTCATACATAAGTCAACCGAATAATCCAAACTTTCTCCCAGCATTTCTCACCCACGACTCGCAACTCACCGGCTTAAGACGTAACCAAACTTTTCTAATATCAGCACTTTCACCGAATAACAAAAGAGCTGTGTTATATCTCGGATCTTCTTCCCCCCATTCCATTTTTTCTAGCTTATCCATGCATGCGTCCATTTCATTGTCAATATTATTTTTTTCCACCAACATCTTTGCAACATTGATAATTTCATTCCCAACTTCTCTTAAGTCGTCATTTATTGTTTTCCTACGCACTTCTTTACTAGTTTTAGAACTTGCCTTTCGTTTTGACCGGCCAGAGGATTCTTCACTTACAGGTGGGAGCTCTGTTTCCATTTGAGTGCACATAACATCATCCAACTCATGTTCAAAATACCCTTCAGCTGGATGACGAAGTGTAGAAGATGGCCCCCAACTGTGAATGCCAGTCGCGGTCACCCCCTCAAACAGTTTGGTACAAAGATCAGGGTAAGGAAGGGGAGCATGTCTCAACTTTTCCACAAACTTGTTTAACTGTTTGAAAATTTTTATAGATATAATCAAGATACTAAACAAAAAATAATCTTATTAAAAAAATATTTCATATTAAAAAAATACCTTTGCCTCGGCTTCCCATTCTTCATCACTCATATTGAAAGTGTTGGTTATAGGATCATAAATATTTCCCGTTTTGTTTTTCAGTTTGACCCAAGCCCCATACTTTGACTTTAGGTAGTCATATCGATTTTTCATTTGTTTATGATCAACCATAAAATTATGATAATTTTTTAGTTTTTCGGCAACAACTTTCCATGAGCTTGCTTTAAGGCTACTACCCTCACGACCGTTGTTTGTTATTTCATGTATACATGCTTCGAGAAAAGTTTTGTCGACACAATCCGACTTCCAATTAACTCTAGCTTTTCTTTCTGTCATGCCTAGATCAAGAACTAATTTGTTATTTCAAGATAATCACATAAGCAATATACACATAGACAGACATAGAGACAGACACAGACAGAGCCAGAGACAGAGACAGACCCAACGACAGAGCCAGAGACAGACACAGAGACAGACCCAACGACAGAGCCAGAGACAGAGACAGAGACAGAGCCAGAGACAGAGACAGACACAGACCCAGAGACAGAGACAGACCCAGCGACAGAGCCAGAGACAGAGACAGACCCAACGACAGAGCCAGAGACAGACACAGAGACAGACCCAACGACAGAGCCAGAGACAGAGACAGACACAGAGCCAGAGACAGAGACAGACACAGACCCAGAGACAGACACAGAGACAGACCCAACGACAGAGCCAGAGACAGACACAGAGACAGACCCAACGACAGAGCCAGAGACAGAGACAGAGACAGACCCAACGACAGAGCCAGAGACAGAGACAGAGACAGAGCCAGAGACAGAGACAGACCCAGCGACAGAGCCAGAGACAGAGACAGACCCAACGACAGAGCCAGAGACAGACACAGAGACAGACCCAACGACAGAGCCAGAGACAGAGACAGACACAGAGCCAGAGACAGAGACAGACACAGACCCAGAGACAGACACAGAGACAGACCCAACGACAGAGCCAGAGACAGACACAGAGACAGACCCAACGACAGAGCCAGAGACAGAGACAGAGACAGACCCAACGACAGAGCCAGAGACAGACACAGAGACAGACCCAACGACAGAGCCAGAGACAGGGACAGAGACAGAGCCAGAGACAGAGACGGACCCAACGACAGAGCCAGAGACAGAGACAGAGACAGAGCCAGAGACAGAGACAGACCCAGCGACAGAGCCAGAGACAGACACAACGACAGAGCCAGAGACAGAGACAGAGACAGAGCCAGAGACAGAGACAGACCCAGCGACAGAGCCAGAGACAGAGACAGAGACAGAGCCAGAGACAGAGACAGACCCAGCGACAGAGCCAGAGACAGAGACAGAGACAGACCCAGAGACAGACACAGAGACAAATACAGAGACAGACACAGACCCATAGACAGACACAGAGACAGACCGAACGACAGAGCCAGAGACATATACATATCCATAGACATATACAGATACATATACATACACATCTACATATCCATATACATATACATATACATATACATATACATACCCATATACATACACATATACAAACCCATATACATACACATATACATACACATATACCCATATACATACCCATATACATACACATCTAAATCTCAGAATCAATTAACCATCTACATACTTAACAAATCAGTATGACAAATCTGAGAAAATCGATTTCCAACAAACAAATCAATCGATTTCAACCAACCAACAAATAAATCTGAGAATCGATTACCTTGAGCGACGGCGGTGGTGAGCAGCGGCGAGTGGAGGCGGCGAGCAGCGGCGAGTGGAGGCGGCGAGCAGCGGCGAGTGGAGGCGGCGGTGGTGGGCCGCTGGAGAAGATGGGTCGCTGGAGAAGGGGCTGGCGACGGATATGGGAACGGAGGCGAGCAGCGGCTGGACTGCAGGAGAAGGGGCTGGAGTGGACAACAACCGGGTCAGACTTCAACTTCAACAAGTCTCGGTCAGAACCCTAAAGACCGGGTCAGCCGATTTCAGCGAACAACAAACGCCCTGACCGACTGACCGAGTCAGCCGGTCAGTGGTCAGCCACGAAAATCCGGAAATCAAACAGGGCCAAAGTCTCTCAACAAAAGTGTTACGGGTTAACCCGACCTGACCCGTACCAAATATTACTTGTCTTGACCAATTACCCAATCCACCTAACCTGTCCACTTTGCCACCTCTAAAGAAAAGTGTTACTACTAAATCCCAATTACGGCACATACTGATTATGAATCCCGGGTGGGTCAAAAATTCTTCAACTGACGGAATATCTGTATAAACATGCAAAGGATTTCCATCACTACGCGCTAGACTGCTAGTACTGGTAGTAGATGCCTTGTTAACTAAGGAAGAACTTGTTGACCTCAAATTCTGCCAATGTTTTTCATATTCCTGTAGAATTGATGACATTTGAGCATAAAGGCAGTAGTTTCGATAGTAATTCATTATAATTATAAAGCCTATCTTGAGTTAAAACATACTCTTATGAAGTAGTTGCGTGGCGTGTGAAACCAAGCAGTAAGCCTGGCAGAACGTTGCTTCTCCTCTCCGATGCCAAATAGATAATCACGAGTACACTCATCACCGTATTGGATATTTTTAGTAGGCCAGAGAAGAGTAAAGCTGAAATTGTAATCAAGTCAGTGTTTATATCAGATGCTAATCACAAGCAAAAATAAAGAAAATTTTGCTTTGGTATATGTTGAATCTTTGTGAAGGGTGTTTGGACACGTGACCCGAAACTGATAATCTAGCAATTTAGACTTGAAGTAGCACTAATCAGTTTTAGAAGGGGCTGTAAAATGGTAAAAAAGGATCTTTTGTAAACTTATTTGAGAGGCTTTTACACCAATTACACAAAAGCGCCTCTTTGTTTCACTAAAAGAAACTTTTTGGTCACTTTATCTATTAGAATATCAAATAACTACCTTATTTACACGTGTGTTACATGGACAAACTAAGAAAGAAGTTAAACTTAATGATAAAACGACACATGACAACTATTTAGTAAAAATAACTACAAATTAATGTATAAAAATCAATTGATTGAATACATAAAAGTGAAATAGGTATATATAAATTTGGGTTCATATATTTACTCCAATTTATATATTGTTTTGATTTATACATGTCAAGTAAATACACAAAAAAACTAGTATGGTGTATTACTGATATTTGTTTTGTTATTAGTTGATTGTGGAAGAAATAATATAAAATTTAATCATAAAATACTTTTGCATGTTTTGTTAATCTATTTAACATACTATACGATACTAAAAAACTCCAATCTTAAGTTCACATTAAAAAATTTAAACGCAATAAATAGATTCTTTTAATAATGTAACTGTTTGAAAAAGAAAATACACTCCATTTTGTTGTTTGTGTAAAAAAATACAACCATAGGAGATGGATGATATAAAAAAAATGGCATGTATAGATTAGGAAGGTTTTCGAATTTTTATTTTTATTTACACATATAAGGGAGTTTTAAAAGTAATGACGAGGCAAACTGAACACCGTCATTTAAATTAATAGAATCTTACGTCATCGATCAAATTGACTTAAATTGAAACTCAATTAACCAAAAATAATGTGCCACCTAATTAATTTTACTATATGATGATGTCATGTCTATTTTGGTTTATTATACAAAAAATCAAATTTACCAAACACTCAAAACAACTGATTATTTGATTATTGTGACTCCAAACAATAGAAGCACAGCCAAATATTGTATACTGTTTTATTATGGGTATTTATCTGATTTGTTTAATATGATATACTATTAAATATATAGTTAGTTTTCTAATCAAAAGGGTTAGAAAAACAGAATGTCAAGAATAGAGGACCTCACAGCCGACTCCAGCGTTCCCTCAGGCATGTATAAAAATGGCGATACTCGGAAATTTGGCTCATCACTGTGTCTTAGTGCTGAACCCAGTTCATCCATCACATACCTACACAAATGCATTGAGAAAGTCATTTCCAGGAGTATATATATACATGTTTTAACATCTAGAGCACGATTAAGTTATTGGCTTCAAATACCCATATAACACATAATGTTTGACTACAATTGCTCAATGCATTGCAAAAGATAGTGACAAATAATAAAATATTACAAAGGGGGTTGTACTAAAACACATACCATATAGATGTCTCATCAATCTTTTCTTCATCTGCTAATCTATACGACATTAGATATAACCACATGGCATTCAAGACACGATCAATCAAGGGTTCACCAGCAGTCCATTCAGGAAGACGGGGAAGAAGAACTGAATCGATCACACCCTTTCCAGATTCTAGAATTTTTGTAATATTTACACCATTTAGTGAAGTAAGACTAGGAATAGATTCAGCAATCTCAACTGCACTGTCTCCTAGAGGACCAGGAATATCCACCTGCCACATATCAAACATTAGAAAATTACAAATATATGTGGATTAGAATTTTGAAAAAAGCTTTCTGGTTAGAGATACCTCCAGAGCACGTAAGCTAGTAAACCCATTTAAAATTTCTCGTAAATCGGAAATAGAGTGATCATCTAGTGGATTGCCTCGAAGATTTAAATAGGAAAGAGATGGCATGATGTCAGGTGAAAATCCCTGAAAAAACATAGCATGTTATTAAACCATTCTACTCACATAAATCATTTTATAGTATTATACCTTGTTCCGTAAGCTGTGGATACTCCTATTTGAGAGATCTAGAGAGGTCAAACCCTGCAAAGACCGATCAGTGTCTAGTCCACAGCCTGGATTGTGTTTGTCGTAAATTCCTCCACAGAAACCCAAGGCCCAGCCCGTATATTTACGTGTAAAAGATGAGTTCAAGATTTCCAGACTCGGGCATTTATGAATAATAACATCTGCAACAGAATCATCACTACAGGCAGAGTACTTCAGTTTTATCTCTGCTACACTTATAGCTATAAGTTTATAGAAAACCAAATTAATATAGTATGCAACAAAAACACTTACAAGTTTTGTAGTATTGGGTTATTGTTTAACCAGAGAGCTTTAAGATGTTTAAACTTCACAACTTCATTAATTATAATCTCAGGGGCCTTAAGCTTGTTGTCGCAAAGACTAAGAGCAATTAAGTCCTATAAAAATATGAGCAGCAAAAAGTAAAACTGTTGCCTAACAATTATGAAATTTTAGTTAAACCAATCAACAAAATAAGAAAGCTTACATACAGGAAATTTACTAGGCAGATCAAGGGACAGAAAAACATCATCATCAATGGCAAGATCTTCGAGTTCCAACCACACCACTGCACCATGACCCTCCTTCACCTTTTGCACTTCTCTTTCCACAATTTCCATAACACCCCATTTGCTATCCTTCAAATCACTACCTACATTATCTTCATCTTCAAGGTCTGAATTCAAATCAACATCCACACACATCAATGAAGCCATTCTCTCTACCAACCCTGGAACTTCTTGCAGCTGTTAACGCAACGATATACCAATCTTGTATCATTGTTTCAACAAACAAGAATAAAAAATATTATATTTTGTTTTTAAATGTATAAAAGCTAACAAAAATACATTTTTTACAAAATAAACAAGTTAGCTTGCAAGCCGGCTCAGCTAGTTACACCCCAAGCCCACACTTTGAGCTCGTTAGAATAAACGAGCCGGCTAGGCTTGGCTCGGTTTTTAAACGAACCGAGCCCAAGCCCACCCTAGCTCAGCTCGTCTAGTCTCATTTACAGCCCTAGAACAGTTCTAATTCAATACACATAGAACAACATACAAGACCTGTATGAACTCCAAATTGAATCTTAAATATGGTGTATGCATACACAGTAGATATGATGGTATACAGCTTATAAAACATGAAAATCAACATGAAAATGCCTTCTAAGTGAGCTATCATCGTCCCGTTGATCATTCTTCATTTCAATTCCAGTAGAAACATAATTAGAATACAAATTACATAGACTTTCAGCTTTCAATAATCATACGACATAATTGAAATACATAACTGAAGAACCAACTAACCTGTTTAGGAGCATCCGAAAGTCGAAATGACAAAGCATGATCAACAAGAAAAATGTTCGATTCATTTCTCATGGTATCAGAGCCAGTGCTAACGAGACGCCTCTGACGTCCATCTTCAACAGGCTCCACCTGAAAGTAGTTTCCACCGTCGAAGGTTTCAGTCGACAGCTTTTCGAAGAGTTTCCGGTGAAGTGACGGAGGTACACCGGCAGCCGCCAGTAGAATGCCGTGAACCTTCACGAAATCTTCGAACGTTCGGATAGCTCCGGCGGTGGTCATGACGGACGGCGTTAAGTTAGGGTTTCGTTGCGCCGGTGAGGGTTTAACGGTAGGGTTTTTCCGATTAGGGGTTTTGAAAATTGATTGGGTTGGATATGGTTTATGGATTTGGGCCTTTGTTGGGCTTAAAGTTTAAGCCCGCGATTGAATTGTGACTAGAGATGGCAAACAAAACCCAAGCCTATGGGACGTGTATATCTGAAGCCCGATGGGTGTTAGGCCGGGTATAGAATTGGTTTTAAAAATTGTGCAGGTATGGGATTAGGTAATACCCGACCCGATTACCCGAACATATACCCGAAGTTCTTTATTTTTTGATATGAAAGCAAATGAACTAACTTTTTGGGATATTAAATATGAATTTTTGATATGAAACTTTATGATATGAAAATACCTCTTGCTAACTTGTTGTGACTATTCGGATGTAAATTTTTAAAACACTTATATGTTATAGTTGTGTTGGAATCTCGATGAGGACTTGTTGTAGCTATTTTAATGTTAAATTTACTAAATGAAGATGTTACTGTAGTTTTTATTACACAAAAATTTATAGAGATGATCATATTTTATATTTAAAATGAAGTACTTAGATATACAAAAATAAATGTTTATTAATGAACCCGACAACCGGATTGGTCGATACCCGCGGGTATGCCCGTAACCCGATGCTAACGGGTATATCCAATGCCAGCGAGTATGCCTGATACCCAATGCGTAATTACCTGATGGGTAATGGGGCGGGTATGTGACAATATTTCAAAACCGGACATGGGCTTGGGATTACCAATACTCGGCCATTACCATCCCTAATTGTCACCACCCTATCTAAACTTTTCAATCTGAACAGCTAGAGGTGCGCATTTTGGGTATTGGGTCGTACCGGAACTGGATAGTGACCAGTTAGGGCCCATTATACAGGCGGAACCGAGTTTTCCTAAAATCAGGTCGGGTTCGGGTACAAAGGAGCTTAACCATACCCATTGGAACCAGGTTCGGGTTCAAAATCGGGTACAAATCATGTATGATTTTTTATTTTATTTTATAAGTAGATATATATGACATTAAATAAACATAAATCGGGACCGAACAGGTTTTTTATCTGGTACAAATTAGGTCTGAGTAGGAATCGGGTCAGGTTAGGGTCGGGACTGCCTTTGGATAAAATGACGAATTGGGTTCTACCTAGCGGATTTAAATGGGTTGAAACTGGGTGAGCTAGTACTACCCAGAACCGGGTACGGTTCGGGTACACTAGGTTGGGTCTATGCCCGCTTTTTTTTTCCCACAATCATGAACAACTACCTTTTTACATCTAAACATATCACTTATGTTGCGCTCATAAAGAATTGACCAACTAGGGCTTCTATAACAATACAACTATAGATAATGTAATCACCAAGTTTAATTGAAATGAAGAAACAAATGATATGAATGAATAGCAATTAAACATTCACAAGAGACGTACGAATAATGTTGTCACTTCACATCTTAACGTCATGTACTAATGAATCAAAACAATCACATGAACAATGTCATAGACCATAATTAAATGAGTCTTTGACGTGTTGTGTACCAATAGAATAAAATTGCGTGAAATCACAAAATGTCAGGAAATGGCTTAACATTCAACATGTTCATATATTAATCTGCTATAAACAGGTAAGATAAATTACACTTATGACCTATAACAATCCTAGTTACAACATTGTAAGTAAGAACAACCATATAACATGTGGATATGATAGACTTAAAATAAGTTGTTTATCAAAATTCTTATATCCCAGTGACTTTAAAACCATGGTTTTGCATAGTGTGAAATCAAAAATCACATAGTATCATTTAAGTATAGTCAACTCATACTAACAATACAACATAAAATGATAAAAATCAAATTTTTATTTATTATTGTGTATCTAAAAGAACAATGTCTATTAAGTTATGGGAACATTATCATTTGGTTAATTAGGCCAGTGGTAGGCCATCATAATAGTCTCTAACTGAATCAAACTAGTCAAAAAAAAATCAACAATGCTCCTATGTAACTTGTTGAGATTATCCTTTGAAGATTCATATACATTATGTTAAATGTAAATTTTATTGCTATGGTAAAGCCAAAAATAAACTATCATTCTCTTGCATCATCAAAGAAGGCGGCTAGTATTGTCGCTGGAGATAACAAATTCAACGCATATGTGCATTGTAGTATACAAACTAAAAGGTAACTAGATGAGATATATAATGTTACAAATCATGAGAGAGTTACATATAGCTTATATTGCTTGAACCTTCTTCTCACTATCACTAAACTACCTACTCGTCTAGTTAATTGCAGATCATGTATTTGAACACATTCTTTCAATTCTGATGACTAAATGATATTTCCTTGGGAGATAAATTCGTTGACATGTAAATTAAAAAAATTAAACGTATCTTGATACGAATAAGAAAAGTCCGAATGTAGTTTGTGTTTGCTTATCTATGGATGTGATCTTTCTTTGACAGCAAATTTAAATGAAAGGTAATAGATGTGTTTACCATAGAAGGCAAAAACTTTAGACTATGATGTTCTAACAATCTTAATTTAGTCAGATGATGATCAAAAAACTTTAACATCGGATGCCTGTGATTTGCGAAAGATATAAAAATTAGTACTTAAATACAAAGATTGCTAAATCATTCATTTAAGTGGATACAAAAATAAGATGAAACTTACTTTGTAATCTTCTTGAGAATCATGGGGTTAATCTTTTGTGAAAATTAAGAAGTCAAAATCATATCAGCAGTTAGAGTAAAAAAATCAAAAGAGTAGCACAAGTAACTTAAAAGGAAAATGACTTGAGTAGACCATGGTAATATCCTCAAGCTCAACACCACTAAATTTTATTATGAGGTAATACCAATTGGGCTAAATATCCTTTTTGTTAAACTAAAAGAAAAATTAAATACCAATTGGGCTTAACCCAACACGATATTCATCGAACTACTTAGAAAATCATATGGTTGCTATCACAATTGTTCGTATATAATTTGATCTCGTTTTATTAGATGTAATTGTATTTGTTTTGGAGGTAATTGGGATTTTGAAAATCAAGTCTCCTAATGTTGTTATTTGACCACATGACTACACGAACACTGAAAAGAGAACGAATATGAACGACAAATGACTTTTGTAAACCTATGGGTGATATTGGTTTCTTGGTCGCGTTATTCTTAAATGAAATTGTCTATTTAGTAGCTTTACATTTTATTTATTGTTATAAATTTGGAATGTGATTTTTTTATTTTTAATTTCATAAGTTATTTTTATTTTTTAAATATATAAATCATGTTAAACTAAAATGATTAAAATATTTTACATGTTTCAATCATGTTTTATTTTACAAATTATTTCTTAATGTAAGCAATATCAGTGATATTACAAAATTCATTATCATGTACTATTATAAGTTCTTCATATTATCTATTTACCAAAAATGTTTGTGGGTCATGTTCAAAACCCAACCTCAATCAGTTAAAGAACGGATCAAACACCAAAAATCTTATACTCTTGTAACAATGAGCATTTAAGATAATAACAAAAGTTGAAAACTCCGTAGGTAAAAAACATTCAAGGATAAAAATCTATCAAAGTAAAAGAAAGACGAGAACAAAGTTTTGAAAAGAAGCTTATAGCCACCAGGGCAGAGCCAATGTTATTTGCACGGGGAGGCCCTTCTTAGACCAAAAAAATTAATAATTAATTTTTTAATTTTGTTAGTTTTTTTTTGCCCTAATTTTGATCAAAATGAGGAACTTTGACTGGAAAATGGGTCTTTTTTAACAAGTCGGGGGCATACTTTGTTTGAATTTCAAATCAAAAGTTTAACCCTTTATTTTTACCTCTTGTGCCAAAAAATTCAGGCTCCGTCACCGATTTGTCACAGGATTAATTGTTTGACTCACGTGTGACACTTGGAATCCTTCTAATTTCAACATTTAAGCCATTATTAATAACGTTCTAGCGACTATAGCCGACGTTGCAAGTGTGTACAACATACGTTCCTTTGTATTGCTATAAAAATAAGTTGAGAAGTACAAACGAGACTTGTATGTTTTTGGGTGATTATAATTGAACTAGCTCCACCTATTTATATGTATGACTAGTTGACATGCATCCACCTAGAACTCTATACTATGCTTAGAGTTTCATGAAGTATTCCACGGTATTTTAAGGCTTTTTAGTATTGTTCTAGAACATTCAAGAGCTAACCGTTTTAGTTGGAATTATCCAGTCATTTCTAGAGAGTTTTGTGTCTTGAGTCTTTAAAAATTGCCCATAAGCTTCTAGAATTCCAACCTTAGCTAATTTTTAATGGGTCATGACATCATATGCTTAAACAACTTTAACTAAGCAATTAATCACTTTAGCCCTCATATGCTCTAACATCCTTCTAAACTTACTCAATATATCCTGACACTTCTGGGCTTCCTTTCATTTTAGCACGGTATGATTTGAAGCGTCTTGTTCCATCCAACGTGAATTCCCTCCATCACTAGCGTAGCGGAGGCGTGAGCCATATGTTTGGTGTTTCAAAATGTACAAACACAAATAATGATAAAATCAACCCATTTTTATATGTGGATTTCTTTCATAAGTTTTTTGTTTTGTTTTTTTGTTCTTTTTAGTCTTATCTTTGCCTCCTTTTAAATTCACAATTGTGTATTAACTACTACAGTTGAATATGGATACTATTATTTGGACAATCAATATAGATTTAAATAATATTAGTATGTAATCAGCATTCGAAACCTTATATATCTTTCATTTTGTTTGTATATAAACAAACAATCGAAACCAACCAAAAGTATGTATATGGAATATCAAATTTGAATCCATGTGTATGGAAAAATTAATTCGAGTATCATAGTTACAAAGAGATACAATTCAACACCAATAGTTATTATTACTTAGCCATGAAGGCTGGGCAATTCTACAAATCATATGATGTCAAGGGGTTGTATTCTTCTTGAATTATAGTTGTTAATGACTATAAGATAGAATGTTTAATTACCGATCTTTTTTCATATTTCTTGTCACTACACAACGAATGATGAGACAACATTTGTAATTATTAATTGAGAAGATACCGAGAGATCAAGTTCTTATTCTAGATCTTGAAGTGGGTAGTCAAAAGATAACAAGTAGCAAGAGAAGTTTCAACTGAAAATCAAGTTTCTTGTCAATGTAGCTATGCATCTTTGGTTTATTTCTTTCAATTTTTTTGTCAATTTACGCAAAACATTGATATATTTATTTCTAAATGTCCTAAATGTTCGTATTTAAGGGGTACACATAGTAAAAGTATAGGTGGAGTACATTAAGCACAACTAGATAGTAAGAACTTTGTCCATTCCTTGTCACAAAGCGAAGTATAGTTATTTGTATAAGACTATCGATGAAAGCATTATGGAAAGACATTTAGCTCTAAGAGATTATATAGATCCTCGAGCTTCGTGCCCGATGTAATCCCTCATAATCCACTTTGTAGTGGACATTAAATCTTTAAATGGGAAGACTTTGCTATGCATTGCATGAAAGACTTTAAAGAGGAAAGATGTAACATGTGCGAAATTAATGTTAATGGATTTTATGATGGAAAAGTTGTGATTTTTGTTTACTTACAGAAATACATGGCTGAGTTTTTAATCACATAGTCATGTTATATATTTGTAAAATTTTGAATCTTAGATTTGAAAAATGCATAGCTATACGTATTTTATATAGTCGCATACTTTATATGAAAATAGAAATTTCAAAGTAACAAAAATACCTGGCCATGTCTTCAATTAATACATGGTTGTGTATAATTCTACACACTTTGGTATCCTTCCGTGAAAATTAGGATTTTCGTAATAACAAAATGGAACATAGCCCTGTGAAATGAAGAGTAAATGAATTTTGAAAACAAAACACACAACTATTAACCAAAGGGCTTGTAGATCAATGGTACCAATGTGTTTAGTAAGATGTAACTTCTTATGAGGTTGAGGGTTCAAGTTTCATGGTGAGCAAACGTGAAAAAAATCATTTAAAACAAAAACACACAACTATTAGGGTGGACAGACTCAAGTTCGTTTAACTATTCGGGAACACTGCCGCCACCGGTTTGATAGCGCCTACATGTACCAATCTCGGCATCACCAACCCATTCAACCAAACCCCACAACGATAATATTACCGTTTATTTTAGCATTAATTTTAAATAAATTTTAATTGTTTTTGCACCATATAAATTAACGATCATTCAAACCATTTTTACACCATTCTCATTTTACTCTTATACTATTAACAATTTATCTACTCAACAAAATGAGACACAATGTTATTCTTCCATCATCACCACAAACGAATCAAAATCTTGCGGGTTCCAGTTTCTTGCCAACCTTGTTGACGCCGCATCCGCATTTGAAGAAACAACACAATAAAAATATGTGCATTGTGATCGCGTAAAGGTTCATAAAGTTCTCATGATCAAGACAGAATGACATATCATGATGTACATTTCGGATCTTCCAACGGATGTAGTTGTTGATGATAATATCATTCTGGAGTTGCAGGATCAAAACACACATTTTCGAATTCGATTTGATCTTATGGAACACATTGCAGGAAACTTAAACATCCTGGATTGCGACAAATAGTTTGTTTTTTTTATCTCATAATTTTATATTTTTCCCCTTAATTATGTATTTTAGTATTAATAAAAAATATGTTTTTTGTTTAAATTGTTTATTTATTTATATATAATTTAAATAATACTTAAAAAATGATTGGGTTTTTTTCCGGGTTCCCCACACTCCATTTCAGATAGTTTCGGATAATAATGAGGTGACAAGTTTTGATTGGGGAATAATTTAGTACATTTCGGTAATTAGGATTTCAGCCCCACCCCCACCCAACCTTTCATGAAAATTTAGAAAAATCGATCCTACAACACAAAACTATGTTAACACTAATACATAGCCTTGTGCCCACGAGTCTTGAAAGTTTGTAGTAGTACATATAAAAATAAAGTAACTTTGTAAAATAATAATTAAGTTTTTAAAGTGTTCCAATTATATAACTTAAGTTTAAAAAGTGTTCTAATTATGTCACTTGACTTTCATGTTTTATTTTAATTAATTAAGTTTTAACATGTTTTTTAGCATTTTTTTACTTTTTGTTTCAATTAGAAAATATGTTTTTCTTTTTTTTTATGCTAATATAAAATGGTGGTGTGAATTTTAGGTAATTTTTTTTAATATAATTAACATATATTTTTTATTATGTAATATAATATTATATATTGAAAATTACAACCTCCACGTTTTTCTCCTCCATTGCTTCCTTTATGTAAGAGAATTCTATAGTGACACGATTTGATGGTTTAGTGGTCCAATTTCACGAAAATATACATGAGTGATCAAATTGAAACACTTTTGAAACTTTAATGTTATTCTGACATTTTCCCAATAAAGATTGACTTAAACGTTGATTACATAATAATATGAGTTATGTATTCAATTATATTATTATATCAAATCTTACATTTGGTTTGGTTACGTAGTTTGCACTTACATTGAAGCTTTGACATTTAAAAAAGTTATTGACATTAACAGACAAAAATGAAAGAATAATCTCTAACAAAAGCTGCTAATGACAGTTAAAATGTTTTGAGATTAAAAAAACAAAAAAAAGGTAAAAATGACGAGAATTACAGCTTCAGGATGGATTCAACAAGCTCATATAGAGGTGCAAGCTCCCCTTGATCAATCAACCGGAATTCCTGCCCATCAACCAACCCTCCATTAGTGCATGTTTGGATAACCCAATTTATTGACTTTTTAACTTTTTGGAGGGGTAAAAAGACCAAAATACCCCTCCAAAAAAGTTAAAAAGTTAAAAATTTTAACTTTTTAACTTTTTGGAGGGGTATTTTGGTCTTTTTACCCCTCCAAAAAGTTAAAAAGTCAATAAGTTGGGTTCAATTAACTCTTAATGCTTTTGGATAATTATTCGATAAGACAAGAACCGGGGAAGATCATAGCGACAGTAAAAGTATAGGTACAAACGAGAAGAACCGAGTCCGAGCTCGCCTAAGCTTGAGCGTGGGTGTTTTGGGCTCTACTTTTAAAGCTTGAATTCAGCTCATGAGTAGCTTTTCAAGCTCGAGCTTGGCTCAGGCTTAAACTGGTTTATTGTCTATTTTATTTATATATATTTATAGTTATAAAGTTATAATTTTTAAATAACATAAAATATATTATTCAGTTATCATAATTATAGATATAAAAATAATTATGTAAGTATATCTGAAATATTATATAAACACCCGACTCATATAGGGTCGCAAGCTTACTCAAGCTCGTTTAAGCTTGGCTCGTTTTTAGTGAGCCGATCTCGAGTAGTTTGTCTCATTTACACAATTTAAGTAAAAGGCACAGAGTAAAGAAACAAGAGATGGCTCACCCATGTGAAGAGGACAAAGTGCTTGAAGCAAGTATTGAGATGAGCTTCTTCTTTCAAACTCATAATCATCTGAAAATGTGAGTGGTATATGTGAGCATACACCCTAAACAACCGCTTGAATATCGTCTTCACGACATCCTGGAAGTTCGGAGGAAATGGTGCACCTGCAACACACAATCACACACACAAGTTATAAGATCAAACAGCAAAACTATTTACTGAAAACAGGATTTGCTTATTACATAGAATCACAACACACCTAGCTTCTGAGGGAATATTGATTCGTTATCGAGTTGAGTTTCAATCCACTCCATCAAGTACTCAACGTATTTTGGAGCTGATACTTCTATCGGTTTCTTGATAGAAACTCCATCAGCCCACCTGTATTCGTATCTGAGAATAACAAGAAAACTTAGCAAAATGTCACAGATCTATAATATATTAATTTTGACTAATGAAGAGGGATTAACAAGTTACTTTGTTCCAGCTGTCATTGTTGGACATGTTGATGGTGTGCAAAACTCAGTAAGGGTACCATAAAGGATGTTCACTTGATTAAAGAAATCAACAGCTGCAAAAACAAAATATGAAGAAAAACAATTACTATTAAGATCAGTAATCATATGCTAATATACGTTTAAAAACTAGTGAAGATCATTACCATTTATTGCCAGCCACTCGTTAAGATCTTCACCAGGGGGAAGGCGGACAGCTTCCCTCAGATTTCCACTACCCAAAGTTGCATCAATGTGTTTTTTAAGTTGTGCACCCTGAGTTCGTACAATCAAGCACATGAAATGAGTTTAATACACAATAAAGATCCATAAACATTTGTTTAAGTTGTGGTAAACTAACCTTACTTCCTGATGGAGCGCTCTTTTTTGGTCGAAAAGTCTTCTGGTTTCTGCAAAGAGTCAAAGTCAAATGTGAAGAGAAGATTAGCAAGTGTTAACAAATGAAAGATTAAAAAAGACAAAAAGGTATATATGTAGTCAATAACAACAAAAGGAGTTCTTGAACATATTAATTAACTGGCATCTTCGTGTCCAAATATGGAGAAAAAAAAATTAAAATCACAAAAGCAATGTCGTAGTTTCATAACTCTTTTATAACAAAGCATGTGTGTCCCTTTATAACCTTGGACATCAATGGTGGTATAAGGACTACCACTGGTTAGACAAGATCCAAAACTATGCTTACCAATTTTGAACCTAAATAATTGATGTATGACTTGACTGGATCATGTAACACTTAAACTTGTCGATATAGGTCCAGATATAGTTATCCAGCTCCAATATTGATAAAAATTCGTTGATCTCAGAAGAAAAACTGTAAAGGATACTACCATAAGAACATCTTCAAGCTCAAAAACTTCTGTTGCAACTATTTTACAGCAAATACAGCAACAAACACAGAATTAACACCATCTCATACCTATTTGTGCAACTTCTAACTTAAAGTTTCTAAGCTAATAACACTACTCCCCTTACAATCAATTAACCTAACACAACGCAATCAAACCAAATCACACGAATTTAACGCGCTCAATCTAGCAACCTTCATTAATTCAATCAAAACACTACTATACCGATCGAAGAACAATCACGAATCAACAATTCATAGCGCTACAACATGAAATTCAAACCAAATCAACGGAGAGTCAAGCAACCGACAGTTGGATTGACGAAACATGAAGTGAATGGAAGATTACAAAAAGCCGAAAGCGAAATCGACATGTATACCTGCTTCCGATGCCGAAGAGACTCATGACGAAAATGATTGATGATCTAGGGTTTGTAATTACAGTAATTGTGATTGTTATATGTGAAGTGTTTATATATATAGATGAAGGATGAAGTATAGGGGTGTTACAGGTCGATATATTGACCATTGCCATCTTGAGCTTACCTGTCATATGGCCGATTCTGCCGCCAACACCACACTTTCTATTTTTTACTTTCTAATTTAAACCCTAGACTATTGGATTTGTTCACTTTCGGTTCGAAGTAAAAAATGAGTCAAGAGGGTGAAAGCCATTTAGGTTCGGGTTCGGATCCGTCGTGACACTCGTTGGGTCGTTGGGTTGTTGCGTTGTTGTTTCTTGCTCGAGCTAAGAATAAGGTTGTAAATGTTACGAGCGAGTTGTTAAATGTGCTAAGGTTGAACACTCGAGAACAATTCGACTGTTAAGGTAATAGATGTATAAAAAGGAATCATGTTAATGTTGTGATCTAAATTTAA
Source organism: Flaveria ramosissima (assembly GCA_025215565.1). Lineage (NCBI taxonomy): Eukaryota > Viridiplantae > Streptophyta > Magnoliopsida > Asterales > Asteraceae > Flaveria > Flaveria ramosissima. The sequence goes on from CM046038.1 coordinate 52,385,504, forward strand.
GTAAAGTATAATTTGAATTGAGGAAGACTATGAGATCTCACAACATAACTTGGTTCTTGGTTATTTTCAAAAGCTGAGGTAAAAGGACATGTAGTGTTCAGTTAGGATCGTTTTAGAAGTTGTTTAACTTTTTCAAACCCGACAACATTAAACGAACATGTCTAGTATAATAAATTAAGATAGTGGCCTTAGAAAAATGAGGAAGGGGTGCTAAATCTTAAATACAAAGTTCGGTTGAACTCTATACATATAATAATAAAGGAAAAACTTTACGTGGTAGTAACCAATTTTTTTCAAATGTTTAACTAAGATCACTCAAGTTTTTTTTTATTATTGTTACTTTTTTTTTGTTTTTCTAAAGTCACCCGACTTGTATATTTATTTTTATGAATGTTAAAGTTATTAAATAAAAATAGTGAAATAAAACATATATGAAGCTTGTTACCATTGACTAGTTATTTAGTTCAAATTAACTTGAAATAGGTGATAAAAATATATAAAAAAATAGTAAATAATAACCAAGTTTTAAAATTATTTAATTAAAGTAAAATTAACAAAAAGAATAATCAATAAATAGTAACCAATTGTCAGATACGTTTCAACTGTCTTAATTGTTTTCAAAAAAGTAAATATAGATTAAAAAATTTATACTATATGTCTAATTAAAATTGAATGGCTTTACAAGAAAAAAGAATGTTTTAAGTAACTTTAACTAATAGAACACCATGAAATTCAATAAAAAATAGTTTGAGTGATTTTAAAGAATAGTTTGAGCAACTCTAATAAAACATTTATGGAATTTGATTAATATTATGTAAATTTTATAAAAATACAACTTGTAACTACGGAGTACCTAAATCCATCGAGCTCATCATTAGCTTCTCGAACTGAGCCCGTAATTCGTATCGGTTAAACCATTATTATTTATATTTTCTTTTCCTTTTTTTATATGTTGTTGGTTGCATTGAAAAACAAATAAAAAAGAAATAAGAAATGAACAACTGGGATATGTGCTTAACTGGTGGTGGGGGCTGGACTTTAACTACAATTAGCTGTGTATGATTAGGAATGGCCCCTGGTATGATGCCATATCGTCTTCCAACCAGATACATTGAATTTAAATATATACAACCTCTTTTTTAGCATCTATTTTTGTATATATTTATCATTAGTTTATGTTATATAAATGATAATAAATTTAGAGGATAAAGTTTGTGACAAAATTGATGACGATAAAATTGATAACTATGTGATGATAAAAAATGACATCGACCACTATACATTTGTTATGAGAATGATATGTCTTCTAAGATAAAACCATAAGACCTAATGCAATGGTAATCTTGTGCTCGTGTGGGAAGTGACGTGGACTGCTGCGTTGTCCCCCGGTCAGTGGGGCCACACCAAACGCAATGGTGTTGCTTAACTTTTTTCATTGAACATTTCGGCATAAGTTTCATTTAAAAACGGTGTGGGTTTCAAAACTAAAATATTTTTACATCTCGGAAGTGATGTTGACGCATACTTGTGTACGTGACTTTGATTGAAACCACTTTTATAACAACTATTATTAAAGACGAATACGTGTCAGATGACCATCGGTATTGTCATAACTCAAGGAAAGAAGAACACGATACAAATTCAGAATAGTCATATATAATATTAATTTTCCTTAATTATGTTTTATAAATTATAATTATGTTTTAAATTAGTTATTAATAAAGAATGATACTTTTGTTACATAATTGTTTATAAATATTAATATTATTCATTTAAATAAACTAAATGGGTAAAATGTGAAATTTGAGGGGCGTAATAAGCATTTCTAGGGTGGAAATGTGAAATGTGAAAAATGAAGTGACTCACATGTAGTGATGTGGGAATATGAATATGAAGAGTAATTTGATATATTTATACCACTATATAATACAATTGTTTTTTTACAATGTAATTTTAATTCAAGTTAAATGCATTTGAGAAAAGAATTGTTGCATTTGGTATAAGTATTGATGCATAAATGACTCGTTATGTATAATTTTGTCCCTCTGATGACTAAATGTTTTTATCTCACATCGACTAAGTAAGAAAGTCAATGAGGGTTCAACAACCATAAAAGATGTATATGATAGATGGGAGAAACCTACACTGATTTGCGCTTGTTGGGCATGGTATTGTGTGCTTTTTGTGCATGGCCGAGATTTTGATTTTCACAATTACTTCTTTAGTCAAAATTTATAGTTCACATTTCGTTTTGGTTCAACTCCAGTTCATACACTCTGGTTAAATTCTGATTCGGGAAATCATTTGTATCAATTGAAGCCGACCAAATTCATTGTAATCAGATCGGCGGGACTAGCAGTTCCTGGTTAACCGAATGAACCGCTCGATTTGGTTTTCTACACATTGAATGTAACGGAGTGAACGTTATTATATTATACTATTGAATAATACAATTCTTTGTCCTACAATGTAAATTCAATCAAATTTTATAAACACTTAAGAGTTGTTACATTTGTTACTTATGCATAAAAACTCATCATTTACAATTTTGTCCAGCTAGTAGCTAAATATTGCTATCTCACATCGGCCAAACAAGAAAGCCAATGAGGGTTTTACAATTATAAAAGAGGTACATGATAGTCGCGAAAAACTTGCATTGATGTGCACTTGTGTGTGATGTTGTGTACTTTTTGAGCATGATCAAGAAAAAGTTGATTTTCATCATTTGTTCTATAGTAAAAAATTTAAAGCTCCCATTTCTTTTTTAATTTTTGGTCCAACTCTGTATCATTCAATCCGCTTTGGACAATAGCTTCTGGTTCAATTGAACCCAGCTGAATACATGGCAACCAGACCGGTGCCACCAGCGGTTCCTGGTTAAACCATTCGAACCGGGCGATATGCTCAGGTTTTCTAAACATTCCAATACGTAAATGTAGTGAGCATTATCACGTCATATATAATAGGTGTACATGCTAGTACAGATTATAAAAAAGCCAGGGTTCAAATTTTAAATGTGAAAGAAGCATAAAAGAAACTCAATATAAAACTAGAGGTTCAAATTTGTCAAAGTTATTTTTATTTGTCTAATTCTTACTGTAACATAATAATATTATTATATTAGTATTATTATTATTACTATTATCTCTATTTCTTCGAAAATTTGGATGTTTAAGCATTTATATAATAACTGTTACACAAGTCATAATATCATCATTATAACCGAAAACACTGTAGTGATGTTCATGTTAATAATAAGACCATCCATCATAAGTGCAAGCCTAGGGTGTACTAAGTAGGAATTAAAGGTTAAAAAGACAAGTATGTCATAGCAACGAACCATGTATGAATTAGGCAACTATCCATCATGAACAAAAGGAAAGTACTAAATAGTTTAATTTACCCGATATGTATTATTGATTTAGGGTAACCCGTAAATTACGTGCAACCATCACTAGTATAATATAGCATGTTTGTATCCTTGATAATAACATATGTTTTTTTTTTTTTATTTTTTAAACAGCAATGATAATAACATATGCTAATTTGATGAGTCTATATCAAATAGGGATAAAAATCAAAAGGATCTTTGAAAACCTAACATGAAATTTTCTTGAGAATCAATGGTATGCACTAAATTCCATAAATCGTAACTTCATGAAACATGATTATCTAACTAACCTCGCATGAGCTGACGAGCAGGTAGGTCATGCATACTCAATGGTGATGTAATATACATTATGAGACACCGTGGGTGGTGTTCGTTTACATCGTGAGACGCCATGGGTGATGCACATTCTAAAAAATTTAATCATTTTTTTTAAAAAATAGATAATATTTTTTAAATAATTTTTAGAAATGATAAAGATATATGTGTGGGCATGTACATGCATGCATATTTATGTCAAGTGTGTGTGTGTTATAGAGACTATAAAATTAACAATTGCGATAAATTAAGAGTCATGAAATATTATCGGATTGAAACTATTTTGGTTCACACTAAAATTTTCATTAGGATAAAACTCAATTACAAGAACAAGTATGATATGTGTAATGTGTGTGAGAAATCTATAAATTCGTGCAAAGAAAGAAGAAGAAGAACAAGAAGAAGAAGAGGAAGAGGAAGAGGAAGAGGAAGAGGAAGAGGAAGAGGAAGAAGAGGAGGAGGAGGAAGAAGAAGAGAAAGATGAAGAAGAAGAAGAGGAAGAAGAAGAGGAAGAGGAAGAAGAAGAGGAGGAAGAAGAAGAGGATGAATAAAAGGAAGAAGAAGAGGAAGATGAAGAAGAAGGTTGTGTTTGTTTTTTTAAAAAACCTCTTCCCCACCTCTTCATCTGCGTACTCGCAGACGCGGGAAGAGGTTTTAAGTTCGCAGAATGTTTGTTTTTTGGAAGACGTTTCATTAAAAAACGTCTTCCTCACCTCTGCAGGGAGAAGAGGTGGAACAATGTCTTCACACCTCTTCTCACCTCTTCTCTTCTGATTTGTTTTGAGCCCTAACTTCTTCCCTACCATCTTTACAACCATCTTCACAACCATCTTCACACACACAACCACCGCCTCCCGTCGCTCCACCGTTCCGCCACTCCACCGCCTCCACCCTTCGCGACCGCAGCCGCCTGCCGCCACCACTCCACCCCCCTTCGCGACCACCCCCTTCCCCCCTTCGCGACCGCACACACCGCGCTCCACCGCGCCACCGCACCACCGCGCCACCGCACCACAATCAAGATTCACAATTTCACATACAATCAACAAACTTTCGAAACTTGGAAGTTGAAACTAACCTCAACAACAGCTTCAATACTCTTCAAAGAAGGATTAACACGAATCACATTACCAACAGTAACCCATCTGATCCTAACTTGTGTGCCAGTAGAAATCCCACAAGCCTGTGAAAACTCAAAAACTGCAACATACTTTCTGAATCTTGACTTCAATTGAAACGCTCGTAACCAAATCAAACTAACCGCAAGCAACACATACCGGAGACCAAAAACAACCCAACCCCACCTTCCCAAATGCTCCGAAGACCGAACCCAAAGTCGTTCGAAGGGCGCAACGTTCGTTTCCATAGGTTTAAGGGAACATCAAGAACAGCTGCAAGTGGGTTCTTTTTATGGGTTTCTGAAGAAGAAGATGATGATGATGATGATGAGGGTTGTTGGCTGTTTGATGTATCTTGAGACGCTGATTTAACATAAAGTGGGAGTCTTTTTGGGGGAATTGAGGGTAGTGTGATTAGGGTTGTGAATTGGGATTTTGGGAGTACCCATTGTGCAGGGTAGTTTCAACTTTCAAGTTTCGAAAGTTTGTTGATTGTAGTTTCAACATTTATATATTAATGTATTAGTTGTTTTTAGAGTTTAAAAAATTAATTTAGTTTAATTACAGAATATTTCAGCATTCTGCAGATGTTAAAAATAAACAGTCTTTTTCTTGCAGACTGCAGACATTTGGTCCACCTCTTCTGCTGCAGATGTCTGCGGATGTGGTTCGCAGACTGCAGATGTTTTCCTGCAGAAAAAACAAACAGCACCGAAGAAGAGGAAGAGGAAGAAGAAGATGAAGAAGAAGAAGAGGAAGAGGAAGAAGAAGAGGAAGAAGAAGAGGAGGATGAGGAGGAGGAGGAGGAGGAAAAGGAGGAGGAAGAAGAAGACACTTTGCATATCAACTAGAATTTTAAATCGATCCATCATCTGAATGGCTACCAAACGAGCTATTTGAACATCGATGAGTACAAGCAAGGAAACGTTCTAATTCGTACTGCACTTATGTTTGAAAGTATTAGGTGTCATCGTTGAGGAGCTAGTGCAAACATTTTTATGAATTAAAGTTTTTTCAAGAGTTTTTATCGGCACATTTCACGGTTTCAGCCATGCTCATATTTTTGGCTTCAGTACTAAAGTAGCGGTTTTGAATTTTGTAAGGATGGGACGATATTCCATTCATGGTTCTTGTACTAAACTAGCGGTTTTCACCCGTGCTCCGTTTTGAAAAAATGTGTTAGAAACAAATATGTTATTTGTTGGTTGTTTTCAAATAAATTTTATATGAAGATGTAAAAAAATCAAATTGCAAGGATATGTTCAAAAGTTTAAGTAACATAGAAGGCATTAGAAAAAAAAACAAAAAAACGTTAATTAACATATAAGCAACCAAAAAAGCAAAAAAAAAAAGAATTCAAAAATAAAAATAAATCTTCAAACTAAATCTACTCTAATAAAACAAAATAATTATCAATCAAATAACCACTTTTTAGCATGTACACACCAATTTCAACTAGGCTCGACCTAGATTGTTCATGTGACACCACCATAATAAATTTACAATTTTGGTAAAAATATTAACTTCAAAAAAGTTTCCCTAATAACTATCATTTAATACTATAATAAGCAAAATAATTTTTTTCTACAAATGTATAACATTTATTAAAAATATTTTAATAAGACTTAATTTTATTAAATATAGTTTAATTTGTAACTTATCATTGTTAAACTAAATTTTTATTATAAGATATATAAAATGGTCTATGTATAGTTACAAATAATAAAATCTTTTTTTATTTTTTATACTATTGTTTATAATTAATATGTTTGTTATTATGATAATTTTATTGATATGTTATCTATAACATATATATATTTTATACATTTTGTTGCCGGTAGGACTCGAACTCAAAACATACTCTAGAGGAAGTCATGAGACTACCACTCAACCAAATGGTTGGTGGTTCACCATCTAATATTATGTGAAGATTTTATAACCCCTTATGTATAATATGAGGAAAAAAATACTATGAAAAAGCAACCAATAAGAAATTGTTTTGCTAGATGTCGAAGGTAAATGTATTAATACATAATAGGTAATTTATGTTAAACATTATACAGTTTCTATTTGGCAACTAAAGACACAACTAACTTGTTGAACAAAGAAAAAAATAACCTAATAAAATTTCATTTCACTAGTATGTTTGGAGATGCTGAGATGAGAACGAATCTTACCTTTAATCACATTGGATATAAAGGTTGCACCCAGAAAACCTCAAACTCATTGAACCTTTTTAAACCTGTTTGAAACATATAATCATACCATTCTTAATCAACCACTTAGTTTAGTAGTTTAACTAGTTACAAAACAATGTACAAAGGACTAACATGAAATTTTCTTACAACAAATCATAATTGCAAATCCAGATCTACAACTAACAACTTATATACATACATAATATGTCTCCATATTATAATATATATATACACACACCGCACATACATACATACGTACGTACGTACCTACGTACGCCTACATACACACATACATACGTATATACATACATACGTATATACATACATACGTACGTACATACACACGTACATACATACATATATACATACACACACTACACACACCCACACGACACACACATACATACATACGTCTACACACATGTTTCTTATCATTCAACGTATTCGTTGTAGCAAAAATTTTACACATTTGTTTACTAATGAGGAATGAACTTCCAACCTAACATTTAAGAAAATGGTTCATTAGATAACGATGATGGTTGTTTATAATAATTAGATGAAGAATATATGAAATACACTATTATTTGTCTTAGGTTATGTACTTATGTGTCTGTCACTGAATTAAGAAAATGATAACCTTTTCAAAAATGCATTTCATTATTAATGTATTAAAGTGTAATTAAATAATCATAAATATTAAATATTCATCTTTCTTTAAACATTTTATTGAAATAAAGCCGCTTAAGATACTATACCTTTTAAAGATAAATAAATTAAATACTTAAATAAGAATCAACTTGACTTTAATGAGTAGCAACGCTTCAATCGATAGTACATTGGAAGCATGCGTGCCTCCCCTTTTTACTTGTTATCAAGAATAGATCACAAAATTTATATTTTCTTTTCAACTTTAATCAGCTTTTATTTTATATATTTATTTATTTTTCTATGTCAGATTTCAATAAATACATAAGGTACACGTATATGATATAAAAATAATATAATTTTAGTTGGTCAGTTTAATGTTAATCTGCCATCTTTTAAATTGATTTATCTAGATCGTTCAATAAACTAGTCACATTCGGGTTGTAACCCATAGACATTTAAAAAGTGATTTATAAAAAATATACATATCGGAAAAGTTACTATATAAAGTGTTTTTTCGTGTAAAGTGTACGAAGTTAGAGGTGAAATTATTACACAAGAACAATTAATAATCACGCAAGAAGGATTAAACTTGCGTGATATTATCACGTAGTGATGTAATTATCACGTAACAATACCTTCCTGCGTGATAATTTCACATTTGCGTGGTAATTCTATCATTGTGTGATTAGCATTAATACTTATGCTATAATTCCACCTGTAAGTCTTCTTCTTGCATGATAACTTCGTACGCTTTGCACGAAAAAATCATTTTGTACCGTAACTTTTCTCTATACATATAATTTATATTAACCATTTGTAACTCGTTTACAACTTTGTTACAACAAGTTTATAAATAATCAACATGTTTAGTCTTAATGATTTGTTTAATTTATACACAACCTTATCACAATTCATTTACAACTGTTAAGTCGTATTAACGTGACAACCCATTTGACTCGTATTAACTTGACAACGCATTGCTTTATCTGCACATTTGGATTTTCAATTTCAATATAAACTTGTCAATCTGACATGATTTTTACATCTAAATACACTCTACTTCGTCTTATAACTTCTCTCTATTTTTTAATATGAAAAAATATAGGACTGTTATATAATTTCTATATTATCTATTGACTGTTAGAACTACATAAACTCAATTACAAAGGTATTGATCATGACACAGAAACATAACATAAGTTGAAATAGTGTAAATAAGTTTAAGTTTAGTCTAAATAATTTTTTACAAATTTCTCAAACTCACCAACATGTTCAACTAAATAGGTTGTATTTAAAGGTGTGTTTATAGAATGAAAAACAGTTGTTTCGCATAGTTAGTGAGAGTTTCGTTGGAAGCAGTCAAGCAGTCTCTCAGGGTAACGTTTTTATACATTTCATCCTCTTCATATTTCGTCAGTAGTTTTGCCGGAGACGAAAAATACTAGGTATGGTTAGGACTTAGGGGCTGTTTGGCAACTTCTGAATGATTAAGTGCTGAACCAATAAGAGGTCTGAACCATTAAGTGCTGAACCATTAAGAGGTCTGAACCATTAAGAGGTAGTATATCGTTTAACTATTCAAATGCAAATGTCTGACCAATTCAGATAAGAGGTCTTAACCATTCAGCATTAGACCTCTTAACCATTCAGCACTAGTATAATGCTTAACCATTCAGAGGCAAATGTCTGAACCATTCAGACATCTGCTTGCGAAACAAACAGTCTGAACCATTAAGTGCTGAACCATTCAGACATCTGAACCATTAAGAGGCTGATTAAGAGGCTGCCAAACAGCCCCTTAGGATTATAGTTTTTATATTTTTTTCAACTTGTTTAGGTGAATTAAAATATTTAATTATAAAATAAAAAATGAAGTTTTGTTTTTTATTGATCGTCGTCTTCCTGACTGCAAACACAGAGCTTCATTCTGCCTTTGTTATGGCCGCCTGAAGAAACTGTTTTTCCTCTGCACCTCACTCTCTTATTCCTTTGTCTGTAAAAACAACAGAAGAAGACGAAGCTTCACACACACACACACACACACACACACATATATCTAACACAAGCAATCGGATCTAAGGTGAGTACTTTCGTTTAATCGACAATCGTTTATCTTCTTTGCGTAAATCCCTAAGCTCTCTCCGTTAGTTTGAACTTCGTTCATGTTTGATCATACGTTTGTTGTTGATTGAAGTTTTATCGTTGGTTAAACCTGAATGTTATGTAACGCGTACGTTTTTCTGCAAGTATGTCGTAAGTTTTTGGTTTCTATGTGTTAGTAATAGGCTAATGGCGCATAGGGCAATATTTCCATTTGTACGGAATTAGAGATCGTTTATTGAACGGCGACAACACGGTTTTTATGTTAGTGACTTCAGTTCTAGTCCCCTTGCTCAAGGTTTTGGACACTGCTGATGGTATGATGTTGTTAATAACATATAGAGGAAAGAAGAAGAATAGTTTTTACTTCTTTGATTACAGTAGAAGAGGACTAATGGTCATAGTTTGAGTGAATTTGTGAGTTCAGAAAGCTTGACCAAAGTAATATGGTTTAAGTGAGGATTAATGAAAAGGTGTATTTGTAGGAGATGAAGTTGTTATATTGGGTGAATTGTAAGCCTCAAATTGGTAATATTAGTTATAGCTAGAGGTAAACAGAAGTTGGTTTGTGTGGTCAATTCCTCGTCTCCCATACGCGTGACTGTATTACGTTTGCTTCTCAGTGTTCACAAACATAGGGGATGTGATTACTGATTACTTTTAGATTATGTGGATATATGGGATCTGTATTTGATACGAGCAATTACTTTTCTTGTAAATTTGACAAAGGGGATTGCACTCATGGAAAGGAATGAAGATTCAGATAGCCCAGGTTGGGGTGCTTCATTTCTCTTGCAGACTACCGAAGATATTGCCAGAGCTGTATACTCATCAAAAGAGGACGGTGCTGGCCATCTTCAAAAGCTTCAAAATCAAGTTTACCGAGTACTGAAAGGGTTATCACAGAGTACTGAAGAGAAAACTACCTACAACCCAGAAGTATTAACCACCCAAAAGCGTCAATGGGCTAGCTTCCACCTGCAGGCCTTGGTATGTTTCTATTTCTTTATCTTTAAACAGTTTTATCCAAATACATCTGATAAAGAACTCCTATTGGTTATGTTATGAATGAGTTTCTGTTAAGATAACCTCAATGTCTTGCTATGCTTTTTTTTGTTGTTTCCCCCTATGTTACTTTCTTTTATTACACCTGTTGTGTGTTCTCGTATTTGGGTTGTGATCAGTAACTCGTTTACAGTTTCGGATAAAAGTTTCTTAATTATCTTTCATCTTTTCATTATGATCGTTTACATTTCATTAGATTTCAGCATCGCAGGATATTGAAAGAACCATCAAGGCTGTTTGAGAGCATGGTAGTAGTTGGACTCCATCCTAACTTTGATATTCAGTCAGGTTCAGGAAAGCTCCAAAATTCAGTTAATGGTCAGCGTCAGTCAACATTGGCAGTAACAAATCTCGAGCCTCAGGTGCTGCCCTACACCCTACACAATGTGTTAGGATTAATAGTAGATGGAAAGTTGGAAACATGTTAATTTGGTCTCATATTTCTGGAATGGCTTAGTTTTTTACTTTCCTTTCAGGTTCTGTTTGTATACCCTCCGGATAAACAGCTGCCTTTAAAGTACAGGGATCTCCTTTCATACTGCTTTCCTGGTGGAGTGGAGGTTGGGTTACATTAGTTTGTTTTTACCTAAAACCCAGTTCTGGCATCTAATGTCTATTTCATTGATCTTGTATTGCCATGTTACAATTCCAAACTCAGGAACCTGAAAGTTTGTATTTTTTCCGTTGACTTTGACTGACGCTTGTTTTCTCCAGTGTTTTTGCTTGTTTTTTTAATGGAATATTGCTACTTGTGATTGCAGGTTAATGCTGTTGAAAGAACTCCATCTATGAGTGAGCTTAATGAAATACTTATTGGACAGGTACATGTTGGACTAATCAATCTCATTACCACATTGCTTGATTATTTCACTGCCAGAATTAAATGAAAGCTTGTGGTTATGAGACCCAATGAGATGAACTCTTTTAATTCTAATGAGAAACTCATGCTCATTTTTTTTACATAACCTCTTCTATTTGGCAGAGTAACCTTTATCTAAACTCATAAATAATTTAATCTTTGCACTCCTTTTATTGTCATGTCATCTGTTAACATGCTGTTGGGTTTTGCAGGAACACCTTAAACAAAGTGACCTCTCCTTCATCTTCAGGTTACAGGTGAGATTCATGGACCCTTAAAATTTATTTTTCAGGAACAGTTACAGGTGAGATTCATGGACCCTTAAAATTTATTTTTCAGGAACAGTTTTCTCATTTTTGGAGTAATTTTTGAATTTTTTTAAATAGTCTACCTAGATAATTGAAGTTATTTTGTTTCTTATCTGGTAATTTATTATATTTTCTTTGCCGCCATGGTTATTATTCTGTATGCTTTAGTGGTATAATCACCAGACAAACAGAAAAAGTTTTGTAATTACCAAGACCAACCACAGGCAAAATTATGTATCTAATTTATGACATTTGCCATACTTTTCCAACACAGATTGGTTTTGATATTTTCCTGCTCAATCTATTTTTTTAAAATTGATTGATGCACCATTTATGTAAATTGTCTTTCAAATTGTAGACCTTTCATCAGTTATTTGTTGTGAAAAAAGGTCCCACTTCTTTACCATCTTTGTATTTGAATTTTATCAGCTGCTCTCTATTTCTTTCTCCTATGCAGTCATAGTTTCTTGGTATTTTATGTCATGTTTTATTGAATGCCACAACAAGTATGACTTCTTCATATGTGTTTACATGCTATTGGGTCCTAAATTTCAAGACTATGTAGGGTGCAGATGATTCAATTCTGTATGGTTGCTGTTTAGTAGCTGATGAACTGGTGCAGAAACCGTCCAGATTAGTTTCCATGATGTCAGATGGACAACCTGTTCGTCCAGTTTCCAGTCGCCACATTTTTACGACTCGCAGATGTTACTGCATTCTTTCAAGGCTTCCATTTTTTGATCTGCATTTTGGGGTGTTGAATAGGTTTGTCATATAGGCTGGATTAAAATCATTATTTTCATCTACTTTATTTGCATGTGGTACTTATGATAAAGTAAAATTATGTACATGTTTCTCTAATTTCTAAAGGCCCTTCATTTGAATCTGTGACGAAACAGTAGTGTTTTAGACTATCATATTTCCAAGAAAGTAGTGTCTGTGTCTGCATGTCCATCACTTGGGGAAATAGTATCTTGTTATAGGTTTATGTGAAAAGAAGCAGCCATATATAATTCTTCATATATCACACTACTTGTCTTCAGGAAGGGTGCATTATCAGTCACTTATTCAACTTGTCTTCTCAGTAATGTTGGAAAATTCAATTTAAAGTAGGATTCTGTTAGTTTTTGTTTGAAGAGGAAAATTACATTCTTTAATGATTCTCCTTTCTATCGATCATCAATATTACATTGATATTATTCTTATTGTTATTTTTGGTAGCATCTCTACTGAAGAAAGGTTGGAACGATTAAGACAAAGTATCAGTGGCTTAGATATTGAGTCTTCTGTTGCGTATGCCAATGATGAATATATAGAAGACAAAGCATCTGACTTTTCAGCTGAAAATGGAGTTGAAGGAACGCTGAATGGAACCCCAGAGACTGTCCAATTAGGCAGGCACAATTCTGTCAAGGAAACAGCCACAGATGATCAATCCCTTACAGTAGATCATGCAACGATAACAGATTCATCTAAGCAAGAATCTGTAGCTGCCGAACCAATTTCTAAATTATTTGGTGGTCCTGTATATGATATAGCTGACAATAATCAACCAACTCAAAGGCATATACCAAATGCAATATTGCCTCTTCTACGTTATCAACACTATGCTAGCTCAGAATCTTCCTCAAGGTATTCTATTGTCTATTGATACTTATGACATCTGACTACAAATTTTTGATTTGGCAATAAATCCACACCATTGAAATGGCATAATGGTGAAGGTCATGAATATTGTTTCCTGATAATGTCTATATACAATACAAAGAAATACGTTTTAATATAACTGTTCCTAACATTATAGTGATTAGTGATATTGCTTGATGCAGTTTTCAGGGCTCACCTAGTGAAGATAGAAATTTTAGGAGTGAGCTTGATTTGGCAGAAATGGATGAAGCATCTTTCTCTAGTCAAGAAGATAATGAACTTGATGAGATTCTTGATTGGGCCAAGGTATTTCCTTCTATTGATATTGTTCTTTAACATTTCTTGTGGCGGAGTGTTGCAAGATACTCTTTTCTTTATCCATATTTTTAAATTTGATAAAACAGAATAAAGATGATGTCATGAATTGGTGAAATTGGTCACCTAAGCAATCGCGCCTCAGTTGGCCTTCAATTTCCATAGGTTGATACATCATTTGAAATCAATGATGTGATATGTGCAGGCAAATAGTCATGGATCCTTGCAGATAATATGTGAGTATTACCAATTACACATCCCTGAAAGAGGTTCAACAATCAGGTTCCACCCTCTGGAGCACCTTCATCCTTTGGAATTTCATAGACCCGAAGAAACAGATTTACATATTGCTGGTTCTGATTTGGTGTCACACAGCACACATTTTGAAATTGCAGAGGTAGTTCATATCTTGTTTGTAGGGTTGGCCATAAACGTGTTTTTACATTGTTAGTTATTAATCTTATTTGCTTTAAATAATTTGTTGGTGTAGGCTCATAATGCTCTTGCAGATGAGGAGGCAACTGCTATGTCAATATGGGCAATTGCATGCTTGTGTGGCTCCTTACGTCTCGAGCATGTATATATTATCCAGTTTAATAATTGAATTTTATTAATTGTATGCATTATGCATCACACAATCCTATTTTTTCGGTTGGGGAGAGAAGAGGGGGGGGGGGTTAAAGCTCTAGATTTCTCGTTTAATCGTACATAATTGATAATTCGAGGATATGGTGCATAAATCAACTTCGGTGCAAACAAATCTTTTGTTGTGATATAGATTTGGTTTGTGTCTATTATTTCTGTAAGCTTTTAAGTATGCAATAGATGATTTTGTCATTGTCTTTTATCTTCCACAGGTCTTGAAAATATTTGCAGGTGCTCTGTTGGAGAAGCAAATTGTATTCTTATGTTCTAATCTGGTACATATCTTATTGCTGAATACAAGTTATTTTCTTTTTGTAGCTGATTTCTGGTTTGTGCTGCTCGTTACTTATTCTAGTATCTGTTAGCTTGTGTTCCGTTTCAAGCTTTCCAATTTTAGCGATGCACAAAACCATGCTGTGTTTAAAAGATAGAACAATATGTTAGAATGTCTGTGATAGTATTGTTTTCCAGTGTACTTTTTGTTATCTAAATATATAATCGTGTATCTACAGGGAATATTGTCTGCTTTAGTGTTGTCAATCATTCCCCTAATTCGCCCCTACCACTGGCAGAGCTTCTTAATGCCGGTAATTGGCTCCAAGATTAAATATATGTTTTTTGGTTTATAATGCCTTGCCTTCAAGTTGAATTCTTTGAAAATGTATGCATGTTATTTTCAGATATTGCCAAATGACATGTTAGACTTCTTGGATGCACCTGTTCCATATATTGTAAGTTCTCTAACTAGTGTGTGTGTGTATTCTGAATTGTGTATATTTGAGCAGTATATGTAGCTATCAATTCTTTTACATGATTCAGAAGTAACCCGGCACTCAAAAATAAAACCTATAGTCTTTTTCTTTCCGGTACAGCAGTACCCAGTATAATCCACTCATAGTAGACCTATTGGTAGGGTACAACAATATATCAATAATCTCAAAGAATTCAAATTACGAACCACCAAATGCTATATATTATATAAAATGGCTAATTGTTGATTTGTTATTGCATCCTTTGACCAGGTTGGTGTGAAGCACAGAACTGTTGAAGTACAATCCAAGACTGCAAATGCTATTTTCGTTGATGCCAACAAGAACCAGGTAAGACTCAAGAGTTTTATCATGTGATATTGATGTAGGTAAATTTGGATTTAGTTGACCATAAACTTTATGAAGTAATTTTGCAAATTTCAAGCTGTTCAGTGTTCTTAATGTAATGATCAAGAAGTCGGATATTAAAACATCGTATTTTTAAAATTTTCCTTTTTCATTGGTTAGGTGAAATCTTCATCATTACCACAATTGCCCCGACACAGAGAACTATTCACAGCCTTAAGTCCATACCACTCTCAGCTTGTAGGGGAGAGTTATCTAGGGAAAAGGAGACAGGTTTATGATTGCTCTGAGGTGCAGGTATAATCTTGCACAAAATCCCAACTAATATTTATTTTTAGATGTCGATAATTTTTTGTCGTAATCAATGAACTTATATTGTAAAGTAGTATGTATTTGAGATTTTCCTCAACAAATTTAATCAGAATAGTATTTCACATGATTGTTATGGACACAGGTTGAAGCTGCAAACGGATTTCTCAGAGTATTACGATCTTACTTAGACTCTCTTTGCTCTAACCTACGTTCTCATACGATTACAAATGTTCAGTCGAATGACGATAAGGTTTTTCTCCACCCCGATATAGAGTAGACATTAATAATATCTTCTTTTTCATTAGTGACTTAAGCACACTATTTTTTATTTATTTAACATGCTTGCAACTGGACCCTAGGTATCTTTGCTGTTGAAGGAAAGTTTCATCGACTCCTTTCCTAGCCGTGATCGACCTTTTATGAAGGTTTGTTCCAATACTCTAGATTCTTTTGATAGATTCCAATTCCTACAATTTTTTTAACAGCTTTACGAGCCAAATATTGTTATTTTGTCAACCAAATGCATCCCAAATTCCAGTTCTTTCAAACATGAATTCATTTGATAAATATGCATCAGAGAGTTCAATTCCTTTGACAAATTCTAGCTCCTTCAAAAAGATTCCTTGAACCAAATCCCCCTTAATTATCTGAATGCTTCAGATGACTACCTACCTTTGTTATTTACTTTTTTCTCTTAATTAAACAAAGGTTTTTTAACTTAATAACATGCTGCATTCTGTTTGGCAGCTTTTCGTAGAGACACAGCTCTTCTCTGTACATACAGATGTGGTCTTATCTTATTTCCAGAAGGATTAACACAACCATGTAAGCTTGGTAAAGCAACCCTTGTATGATTATTTTATAGATTATGTAACTTATTTTTCTCACCAAGTTTAAATATATATTATGTACATTTTGTTTAATTGTTTACATGTTCTTATTTAATGAAACCAACCCACACCTAAAACTTAGAGGGAGGGTAGTACAGTACTTGGTTATACATGAAGTTGGTTGATGATGTCAGTTGTATAGAAATAGGAACTGCAAAGTGGTGGGCCCAGTTAGTGTGTTTAGAAAATGTACCAATAGTTTGGGAGTCAAGATATTATGGATCTCTTATGAGTGACCACAAAATGAATAGTAGGTGCCACCTGTCAGTAGAGACAAATCTGAATTTATTTGGTTAATTGTGTCCTGATAGAAATAATTGAACCTTGTCTGTTATCTAGTGCTTTAGGATTAGAGCTTATGCACTCAGGGAAGGCGACTGAACCTCCATGTCGGTCGCGCGGGAAGGACCCTCCACAAACTTTCTTCCTCTCTTCCGTCTCTCTCCACCTGCTATCACATTTGTTGTCCATGGAAGTCCGAAGCCATGGACATTCTCCCTAGAAAAATGTGTCGTCCTCGGTCCTTCACCTCCCCCACCTAAGACGCCACATAAGTGACGCGCGCCCCACATGCTTGTAATTGCAGGTTCTCTTAAAAGGAAGAAACTTTTTCATTGAATGCATGAGAGATATAATGACATACACAACAAATGTTTGATGATCTGAGTCTTCATAGTTTTGAAAAATGATTCATAGGCGGTAGGCCTAAAAGATATGACTACCAATTACACGTGTATCAGGTTGATTTATTAGGTATTTGTAGCCAAATGTGTATCTAGTGAGTTTTTGTTTCTTTAGGGTACTGGCTTTATTGCAGAAAGTACAAGTCACTATAGCGTAGTTGAACATCTTTTTCTAGAATCACAAAGATCATTCATTGTTTGTGGTTGGTTCAAAACGTATGGACCAACTATTCATTCGAGTGATGTAGAACATGATTGTTACACCTTGAGAGTATTAGGATGAGATTTCTACTATGAAGTACTTGTTTCATAGTACATAGAAGCATGGTGGGTAAGTTATAACATTGAGAAAATCATGAAAATTGTCATTATTCAGATGTGTTATATCAGTACTTACACCTATAGTCATGAGATGTGTGAACCCACCATTACATATAAAACTTTGTTGCCAGCAATTTAGGCTAAAAATTACAGCGTACATGAAACCCCATTTGTGTATCGAATTACTCCTCGTGCAAACTTGCGTTCAGCTAAAAATATTCGATATATATGTGAACATGTAGTCGGATAGTATTTGCTTTCCTCATGTATATGAGGGGGAATTGACAACATAACATTTGAGTTCACTATTTAAAACATGGAGTTTAGAGAAGAGTACCCTAATTCATAACTTAGTTAAACATTTTACAATATAGAGATCATGCATTAGTGAGTTTTTATTAATGGGTGATCAAAATGTATCGTATGTGAGTTTTATCTATGTCGGTGATTCAAATATATGAGATTTTTTTAGAATTATAACATCATTTGTTGTTTGTGGTTGGTTTAAAACGTATGGACCAACTAGTCATTCGATTGATGTTGTGTGACTTTGTCTACTTATTAGATAAGAGCATGGCTGGAAAAAGGGTGGGGCCTACACGTAGTTTAGTACTCGTTTTCAGATGGTTGAGTTTTATGCTCTTGAAAGTGTATCTTCTTCGTACTACCTTAACAACTATATTGCATGGAGAGCATAAATAGTGAAGACACGGGAAGCCATTTGTGTTCATAACTTGGAACAATATGTTCGTTAGTACTTTTTAACATTTTACGTTGAACATTTGATGTGTTCGTATCTTTTGTTAAGTTGAGAATGTCTAGAAGTCGTTCTAAGTTTTGATATTTATAATTAGTGATCAATGCTAGCAATATGATGCAAGACTGTTGTCGTTTGTTATACATTTTTCTATAGAGAGACGTTAGGAGAGATAACAATACCATTTTAGTAAGTAAAATGATACAACCACAAAGTAAAGTCTTTAGTTTGGGGTGCATACCTTCAAGTCATGTTGTGTTACCCCCTGTTGTAACTTGTAAATATCGGTCTTAGTCGGCGATTAATCGGGGATTAATCGGAAATCGGCCACTAACCTTGGTGATTTCACATAATCAGAGGGTTAATCGGTAATTGGTCCTAGTCGGAAAAAATTTCGGACTTAGTCGGACCTAATCGGTCAAAATTGGTAAAAAAATCGGTCAAAATTGGTCAAGACCAGTCAAAGTTGGTCAAATTTATTTCAAAATCAATCAAAATTGCCCAGAATTTATCTGAATTAGTCAAATTTTGGTTGGGATTGGTCAAAATATGTTAATGTTTGAATTTTTTTTAATGTAATTATATATATGTATACATATACATAGATACACATATAAAATTCCAATCCGTTTAATCCCGATTACTCTTGACTAAACCTGATTAATCCTTAGGCGCTATATCACCACCTGACTAGCCCCTAGCGATTTTTACAACCATAATGTTACCAGCTAATATTATTTTGTTAAATTGGTCACTAAATAATTTAGGAAAGAGCAAATAACGAGCATTCTCTATCTTATAATAAAAAGTGATATTCTAGTTAGTGCCTCCTGAACATGTAGTAGAACAAAGTTTAGCTTATAATAAAAAAGATATCATTTATTGTTCAGTAATTCTTATATCTTCCAACAATCTATTATAAGTTGTAATCATTTAATGATGATATTTATTTCATTATTAGATAACTAGTTTTAGTAACCCGTATATTATACAGGTTGAATAAATAAAATAAAACTATATTAATTATAAACGGTATTTTAAAATAGGATATAATTGAAATTACGCATGATTGATGACTACAAGTAATAAAACAATTATATCAACTTTTTAAACTTTTATTTTTTTTCAAAATAAAAATTAAATTTTGTTTCAAAAAAATTTTCTTATTATAACTCTCAAATTTAATTACTTTTGGGTTTATAAAAATTTTACTTTTTAGAAGTATCAGTTTTAAAATATTTCATATCCTTAAAAAAGTTTAATATAATAGAAAATTTTCTTATTTTATAAAAAATTGTTTCTTAGAAATAACATTAATAGAAAAGATATTTTTCTAGATTTATTAAAACCTATTTGTAATCTAAAAATATATGATATAATATTATTAATAATTAATGTAATTATTTAATAAGAGAGAGAAGCAGATAAATTTTGATGAGAAGGAACGTGATGTTGCCACATGTCCCTCATAGTTACTCTTTAATTAAAGTAGAGATATCTTATACATAATTTTGGTTCGGGTGTATGAAATCAGTTATATCAAATCAATTCTTGTGTTTTATAAGATAAAAATTCCTTACATTGTTTTGAGTTGATTATTCATTTCTATTAAGTTTAAAAAAAATATGAATAATACAAAAAGTGTTTAAAATCGTAACAAAAATAACCATGCATGAGACATGTATTATAGCACAGAATAGTTATAACACACAAATCGCACGTTACTATACAACATTTTATTTGTATATGATATGAAAAATATAATTCGCATAGAACAAATTAACACGCATTTGAACCGAATACGGGTAGAAACCAGGTATTGGTAGGAATCAGTTGTCTTAGGAATTCTTTGGAACTGGATAGGAACCATCGGTTTTTATCGTTTTCACACCGAGTATTAGATGAAACAAGTAGGAAGTGAAACTGGTTCCATGTTGGATCCATGAAACCATATGGAACCGGAATTATGGTGCATCTCTATTTGATGGGACTAAAGTCTAATATACAAACTAAAGCACATGCACGAATTAAAGTTTGGGTATCACATCATAAGATGTTTGAAGCTATTTTAATGTTGAATGCCATTATTAATTTCTAATCAATTTAAATGTTCAGAAGTTTTTATCTAAAATAATGTTATAAGTAAGTGTGTTTTAGACATGTTTTATAACTAATTTAGTGAGATTTATATATCAAAATTTAGATGGAAAAGTTATATGAAAAATAAAAAGGTATATATGATTTGATAATGGAATATGGATAATTTCTCCATGCTATTTGGTACAGAGAAATAAAGCTGACAAGGAGTGGGGGTGTGGTAGTGATTTATGACAGAGGGGGTGAAAGAAATATCACTTTAATCAATGATACCAAGAGTTGCTAAATCTTTCTTTGGTGGTAGCATAAAAAAGTAAAGGCTCTTGTTTCTATTTCTTCATCTTTTATATTTTATAATTTTGTTATCTTTTTTATATATATAACATATGAATATGTAAGATCAAGAGTATTAGATACCATTTAACAAAACAAGCTCATTATATATTTTAACGAGCAAGTCACGCTATATTAAATCTATTTTTAAATCTATACCATCTATTTGTAATAAGCAGGGTCGTTCATGAGAATTTCAATAGACCTAGGGCCCAAGGGCGAGAACAAAAAATTGGCCAATGTAATACGACGTATAAAAAAATCTAAACCGAATAACTTGTATTTAAAAAATTTATAATACGACGATAATTGTTATAACAATAAACAAAATGAAAGTATTGTATCAAAATAATATAATTGACTTAAACGAATCGGGAAGTTCTCTTAGCATTTTTGAAAACAAAGTTCTTGATCAAGTTTTCATATTAAATTTAGTTTAGATTGGGTAAATGGTATTTGGATAAACTATTTAAAATGTTAATGAGCTTTAAGGTAATGTTTAATAGGTTAAAATAATTATAATGTTATTGGGTCTTTTTAATAAGTTTATTAATAGTTTATAGCTTTTAATATATATATATATATATAATTATAATTATAATTATAATGTTAATCAGCTTTAAGGTAATGTTTATTAGGTCAGAATAATTACAATACATATTAAAACAAGTTTTAACGGTTTGTTCTAGTTTTGGACTGCTTTTGATCTGACATTTAGCAGTCCGACCAGTTTTAAACAAAATCTGTCTCAGTTCAAGCAGTCAATCCGTTTAAAATTTCAAACCCATGAACCCAACCATGAAAACATCTTAGTGTCTCCTTAACATGCAACACCAAACAATGTTTGGGCAAAGGTGAAACAAAACCCTTTTCATAAAGTGAGCTTTAGAAGCAAGTGGTGCAACGTGCAAGCGATATAGTGTAATGTACAAACCACTAAAGCATAGAGAAGCATGGTGCTGAAATCCAATGGAACCAATTTTGTGGTGTACTGTACAAGTTACTAAGCATAAAGAAGTATGGTGGTAATCCAATCCAATGAGTCCAATTTGGGTTGATTGGAGTAACCCAAAAGAAGAAAGTAAAAGTAAGAAAAAAGAAAAGTGTGAACCGTACGATGCTTCTTCTCTGGGAACTCTCCTTTTTATTTTTTTTTTACTGTCACCCTCTGCACTTCTGATGTGCAAATTTTGTATTTTGGGAAGTTTTATAATACTATTTTATTTTTAGTAATATGCTTGTTTTATTATTAATTTAAGTTTCAAAAGCATGTAGTTTTTTTAGTTAGTTAGAAGAGAATAACAAATGATCTTTAGTTGAAGAGGTTAAAGTGAGTTACCTGAATACTTCATTAAAATAAAAAGAAATTTAGGTTCGTGTCTCACTTGCGACAAAAAATAAAATGATTCCATGTTAGACCATGGTGTTTTCTTGTCTTAAGGTGAATTTCCTTCCAAGAATGGTTTCAAGTTCAGAACCAATGAAAACAAATTGATGTATGAACTTTACTTTGAAGACGTGTTAGATTAAATAACTACATTAATTAATAATAATTTTATATAATTCTTTTTTAGATTAAAAAATAAATTATTACAAAAGAAATTGTTCTAAAACATCAAACTTATTTAAAAATACAAAATATTTTAAAATTGATGTTTCTACAAAGTAAACTTTTTATAAACCATGAATAATTAAAAATGGGAGTTATAGTAACAAAATTTTTCAAAAATGACATTTTTTTAAAACATTTTGCTTTGAAACAAATGCTTAGTTTATTTTCTTAAAAAAACAAAAAAAAAATCATTG
>CM046038.1:52413426-52705926 GCA_025215565.1 Flaveria ramosissima
TTATAAAGATTTTGAAGATTTATTAGATGGGTGTTTTAGTTTTTATGGGTATGTTGAATCTGCAGTTGACGCATGACAAATGTTTGATGTAATTTCTGTGAGAATAAAAAGATCTTTTTGATTGTAAAAGTAGAGTTAAATAGCTGAATTTTAAAGAATTATTAGATGGGTGTGTATGGGTATGTTAAATCTGCAGTTGATGCATGCCCATTGTTTGAAGTATTTCATGAGATGGAAAAAAAACACTCTTTTTGGTTGTAAAAGTAGAGATCAGTAACAGAAGTTTAAAGATTTTAAAGAATTATTAGATGGGTGTTTATGGGTGTGTTGAGTCTGCAGTTGACGCATCCCCATTGTTTGATGTATTTCATGTGAAAAAAAAACACTCTTTTTGGTTATAAAAAGTAGAGGTATATAAATAGCTGAAGTTTAAAGATTTTGAAGAATTATTAGATGGGTGTGTTGAATTTGCAGTTGGAAGGGACTATTTTCAAATGGGATTTGGGAGGAAGATAGATCCAGAGCCAGGAAGATGCAGAAGAACAGATGGTAAGAAATGGAGGTGTTCTAAAGAAGTTTATCCTGATTCAAAATACTGTGAAAGACACATGCACAGAGGCAGAAATCGTTCAAGAAAGCCTGTGGAAGCAAATTTGTCGACTAATTCAACAACACCCAATACACCACCATTGTCAATCTGTACCAAATCTTCTAATTACAGTTCATCAAGTTCTCATTCACCTTTTGTTTATCCCCAATTATCCTCATCTAGGGCTTGTGGTAATGTTTTGTCTTCTCAAGATCGCCTTTTGTTGGAATCTAGCCCCTACTCAGAAAAAGATCACAGGTTTGTTCGTGTCAATATTTGAGCATTAATCTATTGTCATGATTGTACACATGCAGGAGCAGACACTGAGACACCCACATGCTAATGTCCAGTGTCATATAAATGATTCTTTCTCTGAACTTATGTTAAGTTATGCAACTTGTACTTTCCCATGCTAACAAGTAACTTACCAATTAAAGATGCACAAGTTAACATTGACAAAAAAAAAATTACATTAATTCATGGTTAAGTGATTCTTTAAAGATTGATTTTCTAAAAGAGAAAATCACAAAAGTAGTCATTTTTCTAAGTTGTTTCAAAACGATTTTATTGTATAATCGTTATCTACTTTTACTCGACTAAAGTCTAGATATTTTCATTCTTTGTGTGAATAATTATATATACACGAATTTATATATGATAGGATGTTGTGTATCACGTTAATTTAAGTCATTATTAATGAGAAAAGGGTGAGCATCTCATGGTCAAGTGAGTGATTTGTCTTAGACATGGCTACACAGTTAAATATATCAAGAAAATGATTCTTTTGGTGATTTTCTTTTTCAAAAGTTAAATATTGCTATCTGATGATACTTATAATAAGAACTCTTAACATAAACAAAGCTCAAGTAAAAGTGTTTAATGCTTCCTAATCATGGTTTAAAAAAACGGCCGAGGTGGTTATAAAACGTACCTGAGGCGGCGCCGCATGTGGTTCATCTGGTACATACGCCTCAAAGGGGTGAGGCGGTAACAAAAACGCTGAGGCGGTTCTGATTTGAGGCGGTGAGGCGGACTTTTTGGAAGTTTTTTATGTTTTTTTTAACTGTGGTGGCAAAATAGATTGGAGTGGCAACAAAATAGATCTTATTCCTTAGTCATCCCCCCTTTAATTTGACTGTGCAATAGAGAATTGACTAAATTTGACATCCCTTAAATTGTTTACAAGTTAGCTAATCAATATGTTGATGTTTATAAAGACCAGTACGTGATTAGATAAATCATACTTATTTTTGATGATCTATGATTTTTGTATTAATTTATTTTTTCCGCCGCGGGCTTACGCCTCGCTTCGCTTCAAAGCTTACGCCTTGTGAGGCGAAGGGAAATTGCCTCGATGCTCGATTCTGTTTTTTTAAACTTTGTTTCTAATATTACTTCCAAACAAAGATAGGGACCATAGGATGAACTTTTGCCCATAATTTCATGCAAACTAACACCTCAAATATTATTTACTAGAATAAATTCAAAGAATAGTATTTGAGATTTATCACATGATGCATAGAAAGTTCTGTCACCAACTCACCATTCTGTGGGTTTAATGTTTTGTATATGCATGGAATGGTGGTTATCCCTTGTTAATTCAAACTTCTTGAAAGAAAAAAAAAACTAAATTCTACATGTTTTAAAGTTAATTTACCTCCACCTTTGTTAGATTTGGGATGAAAGAGGGTGCAGATGAACATCAATATTTGTCAGAAAGTTGTGGTGGTGGCACCATCTCTGCTTCATTGAGTGATTCTTGGCACTTGAAACCATTGGCTATGGTAAACACTCCACTGGCTCAATCCAAACAGAGGTCTTTATCACATTATCAAAATGAAAATTACTCATATCACAACAGCCCAACACAAAAACAACAAAAGCAGGATCAGGGAAGCTGTTATGATCATTTGGCTCTGAAAATTGATAGTAAAGATGAACCCCAAAAGGTAATGCACCATTTCTTTGATGAATTACCACATGATGACAATAATGGTCATAACAAAGATAAAGATTCTTCAACGACTCAACTCTCAATCTCGATCCCTGATTGTGCTCGTGACTTCTTCCTCGCCCATAACGGTAATCCTCTTTATTTTATCTTTTCTTATATCATAAAGGCGCGTGTTTCTTCTGTCTTTGTTTTGTTTTAAGAAACAATTTATGAGTTCTGTTTTTGTTGTTGCAGATAAATGAGGTTTTTAGTTACCTGATATTCAATTTGGCATGAGGTAATGACAATTGGTTCTGTGTTGTGTAATTGAGGAAACTTGTATGTTTTTATGGACCTATGTTATATATGTGTTTCTTGTGTAGGAGTATGTTTTCATGATACTTCCCACATCTTTGTCTTGTCTCGTATTAATTAAATGGCTTCGGATGTTACTTCCGATTTCTTTTTTCTTCATTCATCCAACTGCAATCATAATCTAAGGACTTTGAACATGATTAGATGTTAGTGAGGGCAACGGAATTTGTCATGTAATCGAGCTTGGAGGGCCCGTGTCTTAATAAGAAAATATCTTGAACATTAGCGAGGGTTCGAGCTATTACATGTACCAAAGGCTTTGGCCCAGCGGTACATGGGAATTGGTGAATGTCCTCAGCCAAATTGGCAAGGGTTCGAGCCTCTCTTGAGACGGTGATGTAGTTTAGGGTAGTATAGTTAGGATAGAGTAGGGGCCGGTTGGATTGCAAAATACTTCAAACAGTCATGGGTTGAGAATGTGAGATATTAGATACCTGGGGGGCTGGGGCTCATATATAACTTGGGTAGGCCTATAAACCAAAAGCCCATTTAAGGTTCTCTGATTAAAAAAAGGAATGCAAACACAACCATATCTCTCGTATTGGGTTCAAGTGTCATTTGAAACATAAAGTATATATGGTGCCATATCTCTGGTATTGGGTTCAAGTGTCATTTGAAACATAAAGTATATATGGCGTGAAGTATACGAAGATTAGATTAGGGGCTAATAAGAAAAATAAAGAACGAAGCTGTGCAAACATTTTTGAAGTCCAACTCGCCAAATCATCTTTTTGAGACTGATAAGAACCGAATTGGAAGGGATCAATTGAATAGCTACAAATTCAGATGGGTTACAAATTGATCTTCTCAATCATATGCACGATTACCTCCCCGCCTAATTTAAGTAATTACCCCAAATTACCTCCATGTCTAATTTCGGCATCTATTTCAAAAGCTAAAATAAAGGTGAAGCTTCCAACTATCCACTGGTTTTTAGATTTCAATTAATCGTATTTTCAAGTTTCTATCAGAGACTTTGAGGTTCCATCTACGTACAAAGCCTTCACTATGATGTTCCGAACACGCCAAGAACACTCTACAAAGGCCTAAATTTAACGACAAAACAACAAAGTTGTTCATTACCCAGACGGTCTAGTCATGATGAAACAACAATCATAGTATACTACTTAATGCTTGTAATTCTACTACTTTGTTCATCAACAAAAGTCAACGACAGATTGGATAATTTATAGCTCTACATCTAGATCCAAACTGGTTATTTATGCATCCCTCATCTCCAATTCATATGTATGTTCTCACGGGTTGTTTAGGTATATTGTCTGTGGATTAAATGAGAATATATAGTAAAGCGTGCTTCGTCGACGATGTTTGAGCAATTGAGTTGTAACAATTGTTGAATTTAAAACAGTATACCAACCAACTCTCCACTTGAATCCAACAGTTTTGTTGCCCTCCATCAAACCATAAATACACATATGCGGTTTCTACTTCTACTTAATACAGTGTCAAAAATATGAAAATTCAAAAGACTATACGTCTCTTGAACTTAAAATCACTTGTAGCAGCAACAACATTCAACACTTTGTTGAAATTAACTTCATGTGTTCTGTTGATCACAAGTATTGTTTATGAATCCTTGCTCGGTTTTCTTCCCACCATAGTCTCGCATGAACCTCCCCAAATTTTTCACGGCTGCATGCCAATATAACATTAGTTAGCCGCTACTTAAAACATTTAACATTGACGGGGGCCGCGAAAGGATGATTGAAGAACCCGAGCACACTGGTGTTTCAAGATTTTCAATCATGTCGGTCTAGGTAGATTCAAAGAGTTTCAAGGCAACTATAACGACTTCTTTTGAAAAAAAAATCATTATGTTTTCAGGTGTCAAATGAAGTTAAATTGAACGAGAATCATTTCTACGAACCTGAATCTAACGCGTTTGAGTTCTCTTAACCCGCTTGGAAGTGCTTTAATAGTGATGTAGACTCCTGGCTCATCCTGTTCAACCCACTCATTCTCCATATCACTTATATTACTGATTGATAGCTCTCCTGACTGATCAGCCTCGCGTGATGAACTGGTCCGTATAGAAGCATCCATGGATGATGTTGTTTCTGTTTTAGCCCCACTAATACTTGATAGTTTTGGAGTGACAGTGAGACCTGATGAGTCCCTGTTGGACCGAACCACTGTCAAGCTTTGGTTGTCAAGTGAGTCCGAGGATGAGTATCCCATTCCCATTGGGCGGTATAAGGTTCGAAGTAGCCTTTCTTTACTCAAAGGTGGTGTTATTGGACTGTCCCCGATACATTCAAATTTTGAACAACTCTGTTACATCAAACACATAATTAACCTCATGATGAAAAACGATTAATTACGAACATATGTGACTATAAAGTTATGATTTTATTAAACACGTTATGCCTGTCCCACCTCATCTTCAGATCTTGGAGGCGTTGGAAGGGGAAACACTTGTCGGTTTAACCTTTGGACATTGTAAAGTTCCATTACTTTGTCGTAGTTCTCTTGCCACCATTTTTGAGCTTGGCACTTATTAAACCTCTCTCGGCTAACAGAAAAACAAAAAACATAAGTCTTAGACACTTGCTGGTATAACAAAGTAATGGTTTTTACTTTTGAGTAAAATATGGGTAACCATGAGTTGTAAAGTTGTGTATTGGTCACCAAAGGAGTAAGTGGCATGCATGACAATACTAACATAACGGGTTACCTTCAAGAGTAAGGCTAAATTAGGCCACAGGTCACTATCTTTATGGAGTGTATTAAAATCCAAAGCAGAATGGACTTGTACTTTAGGCCATATTATGTGGATCCTGTATTCCACTAAAATAGAAAAACAAAAACCTATAACCACATTAACTACTTATAAATGCACCTTGCAGGATTTAAACTCTTGACCTTTTAAATAGAGGGAAAACACCTTACACCAGGATGTCCCTCTGCAAACACTATGGTTTTGGTAATCGTGATAATCTATAAGGCTACCTAAGTGTTTCTGTAGGAAAAACACTTGGATCTTACAAAATATTGCTAGCTAGTGAGACCAGGTAAAATGTAGCTTATGCTAGGTTGGTGTTTTTGCAGAAGCCAATGGAAACTGGTTTCTATTTAAGAGATATGGTAGTTATATTTGACGGGTTATTACTAGATCAAACCCATGTACATATGCTTTGGTGGCTTAAATTTTCTTTCTACATGAATACTTGAAAAAGGAATAAAAGTATAGTATCAACCATGTGATTTCTCTACGCAAGCTTTTACAAAACAACTAAATAGAGAGAGATAAGTGAGAAAATGATACCAGTAAAGTTATGCACAATCAATTGAGTGTGCTAAAAAAGCAAGAAACTAATCCATCATTTCATGATGAAAAATGAAATTGTTAGTCAAAATTCCAACCATGACCCAAGACAAGTGAAAAACCAGCGTCCAAAAATCTATTTTTTAATCCTTCAATCAAATCCATTTAGAGATAAATCAATCCGAGTATGAGCCCACAAGCTTGACATCAAAACTATATTTTGTAAATTGGTCTCTTAATGGGTTATGTTCAAACTCTAGTAGTTTTCTGGTGAAACTTATGAAACCACGCGTGTCGTAAGGCGGGACCATGTTTATTTTGATTTGTGCTCCGGTTAATATTATATCCTAGTTAGACTCAATAGAAAGTTTTTGGTCCATAGAGGCTTCAAATTTAAATTAGATCACTATTTCTGGTTTAAAAGTGGCAAGACATGTTCATTCTTGTCAACCTGACCATCACAAAGACACAAAATGACAAGCTATATAAACTTAGGCAGGACAAAGTAATAAAAAAGCTTGAGAACAGACCATTCTCCGACAAGGCAACAGCATTTTGGTGAAAAAGCATACTAAAAGAAAACAAAATTTTGAACAGGTGTAACTGGTGTAAGGGTCCCCTAAAGAACTACTAGTGAGTAATGAGCGATAAGTAACAATTCTTGGACTTTTTCACTTATTTTCTAGGGGCCCTTCCTCATCATGATGCTTGCATGTTGATTCGGACAGTTTTTAAGGATGTTATCCGACAGTTTTTAAGGATATTATGTCCTATCCTGTAGACACATTATAGGCAATGAGTTCTTATATCTAAATTCAACTTCCACTTTTTTTCTACTTTTAACTAATATCCAATGCAAGCTGCACTTTCTCTAATCTCATTAGTTAGTAGGGTATTAGTGGGGTAACCGAGTTCTTTTAGTAACAGGTTTTCACAATTAAAAAAAGGCAATGAATGGTTATTTTCACAGACAATCATCATGTTAGCATGAAGATGCTTGATTAAATAAATATTATAATCTATTATGCTAATAGGTATCATCCATATTGAATTTTATATGACCGCAGATGTTTTAATTCATCCTGTAACAATTGCAAAGAAGATAATGATACTGATGATTGTGTCACCTACAAAACAAACCATCACTTAAGAATAAAAATTTCAACAATTCCAAAGAAAAGGATACAAAAAGCAAAAACAAATCAAGACTCAGAAAATAACACATAAATCTCAAGTCTGTTAATGTAACAAAACTATTGTGATGCCAGAGAAAAGTGAAAAAAAAATGTTTTTTTTCTTTCTCAACACTTTCACAAACAATGTATTTAGAAAAACTTTTTTTTCTCAAAAATAAATTTATTTTGGTAGGACCAGCAACAAAAATTAAAATGTTTACGATTAGCGAAAAAGATTATATATTACTTAGAGCTATTTGTCAACCTTTTGTAGATCTAACTAAATAAGGTATAGCATCTGAATCATTTAATATGTTTTTTAAACTTATTCATTCAAAAACTTTATTAACTATTAAAATGTGACTTTTAAGTAAATCAAACATGTATTATCTCTTACTGATTTAGAGTTATCCTAAGAGGCTATCAATCAAATTATTACATATAAACTAGTATTTAGCCCCACATGTTGCGGTGGGGGCGTAAAATTGTGTCAAATAACATCAATGTCACATCGTTGCTAGCAACCACCATCACTAGAAAAACTCGTAAAAAAGAAATAAAATTGAACGAAAAATAGACGTAAAAACTTAAACCATGCATGTGTGTTACAACATGTTAATGTTTATAAACTAGAACGAAGGTATTGCATAACACAGTTGGAAACAGAAAAAATAGATGTAGAAAACGTTAAATGACATACGCATGTGTCTGTATGTTAACTCGAAAATTTTAGACCAAGATGTAAAACAAAAAATTATAAAAGATAAAAAGTGTATGAGGTCAAAGTTGAAAATGAAAAAGGTATTAAGATTAAATGTAAAAGACAAAAACTATAGAGTTAAAAATGAAAAAGTAAAGAAAAACAAAATGATACAATCTATAAATCATAAGATACAAACCTTAATATATAAGTAAGTTGATAATTGATAATTAGTGTTATATAAATAAGTTAGGAATTATCAGAACGGGTTGAATAGATCAATAGAATAGTGTATACCAAATGGAACTCATTCAAAAGAAGAAATACAACTATTTTTATTAACAAAAATATTAAAGGAAGAGTATGACAAATTACCTGAACCGGATTCGCTTAAGATCGTTACCGCCACGTGGCAGAGACACAAAAGTGATGAGCACACCAGGTTCCACCTGAGCGACCCATTCCTTCGGTTCCTTCTCCTCCTCCAACACCACCGGACCGCCTCTCCGGCCACTGGCGGAAGCCGACAACGTCCCCGCCGACACGTCACCTCCTCCGCCACTCCCCACCGATATCCCCTTCAGTCTCTCCTCCATTTCCTTCCCCCACACCCTACCGGAGCTCGAGTTTTTGCTCCCACTCCGCCGGTACGACCACCGGAACCTCTCCTCCGATTCCGCATCGTTGCTCTTTTGTAACTGCTGTTGCGGAGTCATCATCGTCGCCGCTCCGGTGCACGGATTGCAACTCCGGTAGGTGGATCCAGACGCTTTTAGCGCCATATCCTTAATCTACAACAAAAATTCAGTATGAACAGTGTGAACCGAAGCAATTCACAACGTTGACATGTATAAATAGATAATCCATCAATCTGTCGATCGATCAATCAATGTATTGAATGAATTGTTGTTTGAATATGAAACACGTATGATTTTCGAGGTCAGTCACAAACTCAGTGTGATTGTGCGAACACCGAAGCAATTCACAACCGTTCGACATGTATAAATCTATAATCAATCAATCTATTTATGAATCAATCAATGTATTGAATGAATTGTTCTTCGAAATTGAAACACGTATGATTTTCGAGGTCAATCACAAATCCAGAGTGATTGCGTGAACACCGAAGCAATTCATAACCGTTCAACATGTATAAATCTATAATGAATCGATCGATCGATCGATCAATGTATTGAATGAACTGTTGTTTGAAGTTGAATAACGTGTGATTTTCGAGGTGAGTTAGAGTGTTACGTACCTGAGAAGTGATCGTTTTGATGGATTGTTTGTTGGCAGGAGTGGTGCTGCCATTAAAACGCTTTGATTCATCAGTTTCATCAGGATGTTTTGAACGAGCAATGCATGTTAGCATCTTATGGAAGAAAATTGATCAACAAATTGATTGATTGGTTGATGTATGAATTCACAAAGTTCGATTGACCGAGAGAGAAGAAGGTTTGATAAATGGAAATAATCATGTGTTTTTGTTGTGTTGGTGTTCAGGGACTTTTATTACGCTTTGAAAGAGATTCCTTGTGTATTCAAGTATGATTTGGTAACGAAAGATATTCAATATGAAAATATATAGTATTATTATTTATGTTTTAAACTTTTTAAAATAAAATTTTACTTGTTTTTACTCCTAAATTACTTCAAAAATTACATGTCTGGGTTTGAACTAACAAACTTGCCATGTTGAGATTTATCTTTGGGTTATTAAATTTTAATAATCTTTTTATTTATTGATCAAGACTAATTTCAACTCAAAAAATGTTTATAGGCACTCTCAATTTTGAGCTTATTTTCTTTTAACGAAATTGCTAACCGAGAGTTAACTCATGTTAGTTTTTTTATGTAATGGGGCCAACTTGGAACCATTTTTCTACTCTGTCGCCACCCAACCTCCATCAAGTTTGTTTTCCGATGTTTAGTCTCCATTGTCACCTGAAATCTACCTATAACGAGTCAAGTGGTTCAGATCAAGAGGTGGAGATTGACGGGTTTCGGTTGCAAAAGTTTTAGATTGATGGACCTGATGGTATATATCAACATTTTGCTTGGTGTTTTGGCCACATAAGCAGTCTACGTCATCAAAAAACTAACGATGTTAACTATCAGTTAGTAAGAGATAATGGAGGAAAATAAACTTAATATTGAGAGTGTTTATAAATATTTTATAAGTTGGAATTAGTTATGGCCGATAAATCAAAGTTGGTATTACTAGAATCCAATAACCCTTTATTTTTTAATTAGGTTTTTGTTATATGTGCTTCTATTTATATAACTAGCTTAAACTCTCTTAAAGAAAATTAAAAATACAATTAATATACAATAATTAAAGCGATTTGTATTTTTTTAGAAAAACCTATAAGGTTCAAAATGTTCATATTGATATTCATTATGCCCGGATAAAAGTAGCAATGGTCGACTTCATGTTTCGCAATACGTTGACGTCTTCACAAGGGGCATGTCGTCATTATATTTTCGCTCTAATTTAAATGTCTCCCTTTTATTAACGAGCTATAAATAATACTATCTACGAGAAAAAAGTCTAACTGAGGAATGTAATCAATTTTGTTACGGAATCACTCCTTAACAACGAGAATATACCATAGCCCATACAAATTGAGGGTTAAATGCATGTAAATTTTAAATAGAAAATATCATATAATAATAATCAAGTTTTTATCGGAGTAGCATCTCCACGCAACACTCCCCCATATGTGCCGCATATCCTAGAAACAATTTCTTTTTTTCTTAAATCTTGCATTAATTATTAGTACCCATGCATTAATAATTTGTACAAAGGTTGATGATGTGTATGGATTTTTGTGGGTGTTTTGTAGCATTAGATGTAAAATGGGTTTGTAGGAATGAAGAGTAAAAAATTGATGTGACAGCTGACTAGACATGTTATTAAGAAAAATAAGGTGCTATCTTTATGTATATTCCTATAGATTTCAGAGATCCCTCCTGTTCATATATTATTCTATGATCTTCATTCTCTCTTAGTGTATATGTCATAACTGTTCCTTTCATTTTTTGTGCATGATTGGCGCATAGAAGATTAGGGTACATGCATTGTAGATCTATGACTGTGTTATGGTAAGAAGATGCCGAGCACAGAAGACAGAGAAGAGTCTCCATATGGCGGATGCCCGTTTTCAAGGGTGCAGCAGAGGCAAAAAGATCAATCTAAGGTGTGTTTATCTCGAAACATATTGAAAATCATGAAGGCTTCATCACCAAGGTACATTAATAGAGATTTACATACATACATATGTGTGTGTCATACAATACAGAAACAAAAAGTTACTATGGTTTCATGAGTAACTCACTTTTGGGTGTCTTGCATGTGGGGCATTGTGTTTTATCTTGGGTGCAAGCAAATACATACATTATTCTTCATGTTGTAAATGATTTTTAATCATAGCGTTCAAACGCAAGATGCTCGATACATATACGTTTTGTTCTATATCACCTTCGTGTCACTTACTGTAGATAAGAGGCATACTGCATCTTACCTATTTGTATGTTCATCTCTATCATTCATCCTGTTTATCATATACATACATATTGTGCTTTATTGATTTGTTGTATAATTCAAGATTTCTGCTACTATTCCAATACCATCTTTCTGATTATGCAGATAACTAATATACAATGATTCAATCCTTATGACACTGGCTGAAAATGGTTTCTTTGTGTTTTTTGGTTATCTGCAGGTGTTGTCTTCTTTACAATTTGCTGGTGGGGCCTAGCCTTCTTCAGATCTATGATATTATTCTTGTTTCATATTCAAGCTTCATTAGAATTACCTGTTTTGGGCTTATTGGTGAGCTTAGCTACATTGCTGCATGGATTTCGGGTGGTTAACGGGACTCGTGTAACTACGAAGAAGTGAGACTCTTCCAGTTCGGGTCTAGGTGGTCGTGCATGGTCAAATCTTGTTCTCTCGATCTAATAACATGACTGCAAACACGATAAACCTCTTAGAAGATATATGATGCTGAGGTACTACCGACACTATGATAGAGTAAGATATTTAAGGGAAATGAAGAACCATCATAATGTATATGTGAATCATCAACAAGTGTATAGTGATGTAATGTGATAAGAAATAGAGTTGTTAGAGAAAGCTTTTGTAGTTTTGTTTGTAAGGAGCAATTAAAGGAAATCTTAATGGGCTTGACCGGTATGGGCTAACGGTGAGATCTTAATAAGCTTAACCAGTTAGACTTTACTAACCGTCAGATGAATCTTATGGACTCATGAGACCAGTATATACTGCCATTAAATGTAGACAATGAGGTTATATATGATTATGTGTGCTGCTCGATAGCTACATACACGAAAACGGACGACTGTTATATAAAGACCTGCACCTCATGCATTAAAACTTTGTGTATAGCACATGATCTGGGAATTTCAGCTCTCTAAATGGGCCCCAGAGAAAAGCAATGTAAAAAATAAAAAACATGGATAACGGTTTCTTATTCATAGGACTATAAGAACATATAGCAGAACATATTCTTATATCGATTCTGATTTCTATAACTTAAGTGAAAAGAGTGCATACCACTGCACAAAAGTATGCAAGATGAAAGAAAAGCATTTGCAACTTAAGGTACTTTTAAGCTGTCCAGTGAGTCTAGTTGGAGTACTCTACTACTCCGTAAGTCACAAAAATCCTGCATAATTAAAGCCGCTTGAGGTGCAAGTTAAAGGCCAAGATTAGTGTGAGATATGAAATTACAAAAAAAAGATGACGTGAAATTAAAAACAATAAAATTAATCCTTGTGACATCAAAGATGAGCAAGTGTATTCATAAATCACCAGCATAAGAATTTCCATAACGTCAAGTGTCAACTGATAAATGAAAAGAATGTGTACCCTTTGTCAGTTTGTCGTTCTCTACATCCAAATCCCTAAGAATCAGAACATTACTAAATGAAAAGAATGCGTACCCTCTGTTGTTCTCTACATCCAAATTCCTCATCAGAACACTACTAAAAGGATTTTTAGTTTTTTCCCTCGAAACCACCTAGAATTTAATACTGCTAAAGCTTCATGACGACCTACCTGCAATGACAGCGACAATGAATCCATCGTTCAGAAAATTATTTGAAATAAGTAAATAGTATAAAACAAACGAATACAGTTAGCCGAGTGGACATTTTTAAAAAATGAATGGTAAAGGCTTTATCCCATTGGAAAAGGATTAAAGATTACGTACTTTAGGGTCCAATTCTTCAAACTGCAGCCAGAACAGAGATTGTTTTTCTTTCCCAGAAGTGTCATGTACTTGATGGAAAAAACTCGAAGGCATAGAAAAAAAATAATTCGTAGAGAACATATATAGAACAGTGGACTTATGAATGAACTGATTTTATTGAGAACATAATTCGTATGTACAAGGGGTATTGTCCCTGATCTTTAAATGCTACAACGATAAATCGTGTTTCCTAAGATATAGTGAGCAGAAGAAACTAGCTTATACGTAGAGAACAAAAAGATTTTTACAAACTACGTCACTATATATTAATAGCACCAAAATCCATACCATCGAAAACCGTCCACACAGGTATGGATTAAACTTTTTCATGGGTTCTGAAAAGAATCTGTAGCCCAATCACAGGCAGGAATTTCTTGGCGCCAGCGGTTATGTGTGATCTGTAAGTGGTATAATGAACATGTCTATACAACATAACATAATCAGCTTCAGAGTTTAGACCATCATATTCAGATCTGATAAATCATCCATTGGAATCTCAAGTCCCATAAAGTCATCATCTTGTAATGTATCATCATCAATGTTCAACCAAGAACCTATGTCCTCCCCTTGATCACCAAGAACATCCATCTCAGGCAGTTGCAGGTGGGAAAAGTCAAGCGGTTCCTCAGTGTTCTCCAGTAATTGGTAGTCATCCTTCTCTTTGACCGTATCATTTTTCATAGGGACTGAAGAAAATGTTCTATTTTGATCTGAAATCTTTCCAGTTGGGCCATTGAATGAAGCGGACAATTGAGTTGTTTTCTGTTTTGGCTTCGTTTTATTCTTTCTTTCGCCCTTAACATTACCAGAAGCAGGCCGCCCAATTTTCGGGCCTCCATTTCTAGATAAACCATTCCCTTTACCTTCTCTCTCCCTCTCAGTTCTCTTTCCTTTTGCACTGTTCAAGATTGTTGTTCCAATACCTGAAGAAGTACCCGCGGCGACATCATCAAGATATAATTCTCTCTTTTTGACCCGGCTTGACCATATATTATCATTTTTACCAGTAGTTTGCTCAGAGAAGTGGAATGCACCAGGCGAGTATACGTCATGATTATTCAACGAAGGGCTAAGCTGGGTACCTACTTTATCATAAAAGATAACCAAAATCACCATATGCACAAACAAAAGTATAGATGTAAATAGTTGTGAGTAATAAGTAATATGTAGTACCTGAACGTTCCACGGAATTCCCATAGATGTTACCAAATTCATTATCTGTTGCAGCATCCACTTGTGTGTCATTTAAGTGAGATGTACCAGAACGTAACATTTCTTGATATAAAGGCTCAGTGAAGCAGCTTTTGCCTGTTGCTTCAAATTCATGGCATCGATCCAATGTTCGTCTCACAAAACCTAAAGCAGCTTGCTTGGCTACTTTGCTACCAACACTTTTAGGTGCATGAGGACCCCAACAACTCTGATGAACATTGATTGACGGACAAAAATATAATATCAATATCATGATTTTAACATTTTTGTAGAAATCCCATACAAAGACTAGTGTTGATTTTGTAAGGAACAAAATTAGTAAACAAAAATTAACAAGATGCAGATTGTGAGCAGAGATGGTAATATATAAACATTACCATGTACTTTTGATATGCCATTGTTGTGAGCTTGTCGATACAAAGTTGTTCGAATTCCCTACAAACACACAATTGATCATCTTAAAATTCCTATGCAGCCAGAAAGACCAAAGTCACTTGGTGAGATTAAAAAGAATACTTACTTCTCTTGCAACTCTCTTGCTTCATTAGTGGACTCCAGAAGGTTCTCAAGCAAGTTTTTCTTCCTGGAAACCTGTTAATCAACAAGATCATGAGATGAGGCCTCGTATTTGAAAAGCAAATATTTCCATCAAATAGAAAGACAAATGACAGAAGCCAAACAGAGAAAACAGTACTGTTATGTGCATTATGTACTTGAACTGTAGCCATTGATCAAGCAACCAAACTACAGTTTGCAAAATTTCCAAATTTTGAGTTTAAAAGATCGCTACCTGTTCATGGTGTTTTGCTTCAAGTCGGCGAATTTCTCCGCTGATACCTTCATTTGTATTACGTGGTAAATCAGGCTGACCAAAAAGAAAGTATTTGCATAAGTACTGTAAATTTTGTGCTTGAATAAAAAAAATCATATTGGAGTTACAAAACACATGAAAATGAGGAAAAGAGAGCACCTACCACAAGTTCTGGATAGAGCCCAATACTCTGAATCTCTACAAGAAGTTTTTCATTTATTGACATGTTACCATACTGATAATCTGAAAAGGCTACGCTAGATGTCATTGCTGGATCTGAAAGTAGGCCATTGTAGGAATGATCAAAACCAGTAGCAATTGTTGAATCTGACATGGCCAAGACATGATGATCTGGCGGGCTGTGAATGGACTCGTTACAAGATCTCAGTGTTGAATTTTTTGTACGACCACTGAAAGTACCACGTCCACCAAGTTCATAGTTCTGCATTGACCGGGTATTAACGGCATTTGATTCTACATCTGTTTCATACTCGAATGATGATCCATAAACATTAAATTTGTGATCATTATTCCCACTAAATGAAAGCTCTTCATTTCCTTCTTCTGAAATTAGGGCAGCGAGTAGCCTCTGACAAAGGGGAATTTCCCCCGGACTCGTGCTTCCTGTTGC
Source organism: Flaveria ramosissima (assembly GCA_025215565.1). NCBI lineage: Eukaryota > Viridiplantae > Streptophyta > Magnoliopsida > Asterales > Asteraceae > Flaveria > Flaveria ramosissima. Next base: position 52,429,415 of record CM046038.1, read on the forward strand.
AAAATGTTCAGGACTAGGTTCAATGCTTCTGTTTTCTGTTCCATTAACAAGTGTGCAAGAACTACCATTGTCTTGATGAACAGGGTTTATCGCGCTAGTATTGGATTGGGTTATTCCCTGTATGAGTTAAATGAGAAAATTAAAGATTGTAAATCACGACATCTAATGTTGTCTTTTCAGCCCTTGAAAGAACCATATTATATCTTATTAAACCCAAGGAAGAACCATTACCTGTTGCTTTAAATAGGACATGTCTACATCAGATACAAAACCAAAAAGCGGTTCCATCTGCCTCCAAAATGGATTGGACAAAGCTTGATCTGAAACCACCAATCCAGTAATTAGATTACCATATTTTTCATCAAAAATCATAAGAAATGGTGGTTTAGAACAGTACTAGAATTAAGAACAGATTTAGCTGCAGCCAGAAGCTCTTCTTGTCCATCATCAGAACCTACTAACAGAATTAAAGAACAAATTTCAGAAATCTACGATCATATAAATTTCTTTTTTTACATGTGATTTGCATTTTCTCTGTAATCCAATGGGTGGATGTTCAAGAATTCTCCATTTGAAAAGTCAATATTTCACATACCGGGAAAATCTGCGACAGCATTGAATGTGGTTTGCTTTTGACGAGTATAAGCTCTCCGGTCAGAGAGTTTCCTAGTGGGAGGCCTGCCTGATTTACTGTCAAATTACCAAGCAATACAAAATTTTAGTAACGAAAAGCTACTTAAAAAAACCATTTTTATCTTGAAATAGATAATCTACAACCTTTCAGACTTATCAAAACCAAGTCTAGCAGTTCTAAGTTGTTTAGTAGTTGCCACATTGCGAATCTTCTCCACTGCTGGTGTAACACCACGTGCAGAACCAAAACCCCGCCCAGTTCTGCCTGCTCTACGAACACCATCACCTACAGAGTCCCCATTCACCATCTTATTCTTTCTTGACGGGGGGAATAAAGTTGACATCTTTTGAACATTCTGTTCACCTTTCTCTTCTACTTGATCAAATTTCTTTCCCTTATCCCTAGATCTGATTTCAGCAGCCCCTGATTCCTCACTTTCAGATAATGTAGATGATTGAAAATGATTGCCTTTTGACCTGAACTGCTGAGGAGAGTTTGCAGACAACCGTTTGGACAACCCTGGCCCACTTTCACTACCAGTGACATCACTGGTGTTATCCACACCAGGGATATCATCAGTGCTAGATAAAATAGGGACAAGGTTGGTTCTCCTTGCCGTGCGTGATATCTTCTGGGGCCTACGGTCAGCCCACTGTGCTACTGGCGGAGATGGGGACCGTGTTGAGGGTGTACGTTTACGGTTACTGGACCCAAACGATCCAAGATTCTTGTTTGTACCATGAACCGGGTCCCAATCACTTGAAGCAGTTGCCCGTTGAACAACTGTTGATAATTTAGGCACCACAGTTGACCCTGATCTTGGACCTCGAGCCGTGGCGTGCAGTTTTGTGCTAGAGGTAGGACTACCAGATAAGAACTCTTCTCGGACATTTGACCTGGTTCTCATGATGAGAAGATTATAAGTAAATGGTTACAGAATGAGTATTTAAACGTGAATGCAAACAGAATCCAAATCAAGTAGATAACCAAGACATTAACATGACAATATGTTGTCATACTTGTTAACTGATCTGATATTTGTCCTTTCCTTTTCAGAACTAGTACTTCTATCTCTTTTATCATGTAGGGATGTCGTCTCCTGCTCAGGCCTCGGGATGGAAGACCGCATGCCCACACTTGGTTGCTGAGCTGGACCATCAGCTTTTCCACCTCCAACTATACCATTAGCAGCCCCGGGCCTACATAAAGTTGAGCATAAACAAAAAGACATAACACAACTGACGTATAACTTATAGGTATGAAAATAGGTACCTTAACCCTTGGGAGTCATTTAACCGTGACATGGAATCAGGAAGATGCCTTGGATGTGTTGCTTGTTTGGGTTCTCGATATCCATCAATAGCTTTTGTTGACATTGAGCTTGGACTTGGGGCAGTATCAGCTTTTACTCCAGTACGTTTCTTCCTCATTTTTGCCTTTTCCCAACCATCTACAATGGGCAATGATCGATCCTCACCCTGAGAAGCATTAATGTTTGGAAGTCTTAACGTTTCTTTATCCCTTTCTATATTCCCAGACGATCTAGCAGGAGTGTTTGGACGCACCTCAACCTATATTAGTAAAATTCCCAAATTAGTCCAAAACAAAGTGAAAAATGGCAAATTCACGAAACATTATACAAACCCTTTGATCAACCATTGAAGTTCTGGTTCGTTTGTTGGGAATGACATTTTTACCCTTTTCTTCAACCTTCTGCTGCTCAAAGTCAAAAGCATTTGTGAGGGAAACACTTTGGGTACCCATCTTACCAACACCTGGCCCCATGGGTGCACGATTCAAGAGTAAACCACTAGAACGATCACCAGGTAAAACATCTGGTCTTGATCTCTTCCTTGAAGGAATACTTGGGAAACACTTGTTCATCACTGATAAAGTCTCACTGAAAGCCTTCATCCGTTCCCTAAATACATAACAAAATAATTACAGAATGTATACATCTTTGACCCTACAAGGATATGTAAAAAAATATATATTGTTCCCAAGGGAACATCCTAGTGATAAGTGGTGTACTCCCCAACCAAAAGGTCGTGGGCTCTAGTCCTACAGGGTGCAGAATGTGGTGATTTTATCCTAGAAAATTCTAGGTGTTGTTCAAAAAAAAAGTAAAAAAATATACCTAGCTTTAATGGCAGATTCACGCAGACCAGCCTTTAACCGCTTGAGATCCTCAGGGGAGGAATTAGGCAGCTTTCCTTTCAACAAGCTAGATGGTGACTCATCTGGTGAACTAAGAACAGCACTTGCAAGTCGTCTAAAATCCCCATGTCGGTTGAACTTATGTTCAGCCACCATAGACTTTGGGTCAAACCGCAAGCATTGGAAAAAGTTAGTCACATCTACTTGTGTGACACTTGAGGTACTTCTTGACATGCTTGGAAGAGATGATAATATTGGATTTTCCATGTTGTCATGGAAACTGGATGATCTGTCCAGTGATGCAGCTGTATAGGACCCACGTGCAGAACCATACAATGGCCTATCTGGGCTAGAAGACAAGTCGAATTTACCAGATGATGCCATTGCATCAGTTCATAAACAGTCTCTGTGTTACAAGACTTGTAAACACAGTTGTGCATGACAAGGCTGTAGCCTCACAGCACATGAAAGTGAAGCTCAATTTTCCCAACGGCAAAAGAAGAACAAAACCTAACAATTTAAGAAATGGTACAAACCTCAGATTTGCATTGAAGTGATTCGCTTTCAAAGTGATCCTAATTGAAAAAAAATCAATACTTTAAAGGCGAATCGGCTTAAGATTGGGTTCTTGCAATTGGCACACACACAATGCATAAAAATGTCTACACGCTTTATAAAGCTACAAATAGAGAATAGCCTGAATATACTCATCTGAATGTCAAATCAATGTTCATTTAGACAAAGATTCAAGGCCATTCACATAATATTGATAAAATCGTCTACATACCAAAAGGCATTGCACAAAACACCTCCCATATCTTGATCAGTAGTGAAAAAAAATAGGTGATCTCGGTGAATCTGCTAGTTACAGTTAGATAACCAATCCTCAATCAGTTGATCCCTACAATATGTCAATATCATACAAAATACATACACATATCTCTCTCTCCCCGAGTTTCCGTTAATTTTAATTCAAAAGACAGCTGATCACTCTTATAATCGATACCAATTTTTCAAATAACTAACTCTATATGGATAGTTTCCAGATTCATCATCTTAACTGTGTAAGCTGATCAATACATTTCAAGTATATATTCCCCCTCAAACAAAATAATAAAAGAGTTAACTACATAATTGAATTCCAAAATAAAAAGAGCAAGTCAGTACATCCAAGCAGAACACAATACAAACTTCTGATCTCAAATTCACCTAAATACTCACAGATGAAACACATGCAACATAATTCAACACTTTCACAACCCAAATCACCACAAATCTCCCCAATTGAAACCCTAGAAGCCCAAACAACGCAAAAACCCAAGCTAAGAGATCAATTAAGCAGAATCTTTGAAAACCCACATGCTAAATCGACGAAAAAGATTCAATCAAACAAAAACAAGATCGAATACACAAATACCTTCAGCTGTAACTCCGAATCGCGTGTAAAAATCGTTCCTTTTGGGGTTTATACGAAGCTGATCGGCTTTTGGGAAATTCACGGTTAGGTTATTGTATTGCAAATTTGCGATTAACCCCTGATACCCTTTTCGAAAGATTCTAATAATAATAATAATAACAACAATAATAATATTATTATTTTGTGTTCTTGAGGTTTGGGGTTAAGGTAATCGAAGGTTCAACCGAAGCCATTGCAGCGCCTCCCCCAGTGTTATGATCGGAGATGCGTTGGCTATGTGTGAAATTACGATTTTGCCCATGGTTTTTGTTGCATGATGGGGTGCACCATGGGTTTAGATCATGGGTGTTATGGGAATAACAAGATTGAAGTCGGCTTGAACAACTCAAAGCTTGCATCTTTATTCTTGAAATTTGTTTTCTTATTTTTGGTCTTTAAATGTTAGAAAGATTAGTTATAGATTAATTGTTAATGCATGTTTAATTTGGTTTTTCATGGTGTGTTATTGTTTTATAAATGATAGAATATGAGGTTTATATGTATTTGTGTGTTTCATGTGTTTTTAGGGAAATTTGGATGACCTATGTATGCATTATCTATTTAGGCTAGTGTGTTTCATGATTTCTATAGTGGTTTTGTTGTACATTTTGGAATTTAGTATATGATAATTGAAATTGAAAATGTGTTATAGAAGTTAGTTGAGAATGGATGTTTAAAGGAGTGAATAAACAATTACGAAACAAGTGGCTTGGTCTCACAGATTGTCTCTCGAACGAGTACAATTGCACCAATTATAATTACTATCTATAAGACAGTAACACAGTTAGACTCGTCGCATAATTAGGGGTTATCCTGTGATAATCATCTGACATGAGAATAAGTAATTGGTTAGAGAAGATCAATTAAATGAAGGGTTCTTGTAAATTTTTGCATGTGTCACTTGCATGCCCAACTCTTCCTTTATTCATGTTGAATGTTATCATTCACATAGATACGTCACTTTAGCCAATTGTTGTGAATGATGAGTTCATCAGGAATGTATGTCATGTCTGATACGTAGACCAATCAATCACTCGACACAAATGTAACTTGCCATGTGTACTTGTTCTCATTAATGGCAGACCCATTTTATCATGGGTCAATTATCCTTCGGTCGTGATCTAAAGATCATTTAAACGATTCTCATATTTTTGACCTACTAACTTATTTGTGAATCCATCATTACTAAAACAACTTCTAAATACTTTTATTAATTACTTACATTTGTACATTACATGATTTGAACTTTCAATCTCTTAGATACATGAAAGACATGTTACCAATGTAATGTTTTCTCGTAAACAATTACCGGCAATCTCTTAATTTATTATTCAAATAATGTCATCATATTCTAGACACTATTATACTATAAATTTATTGGTTTAATTTGATGCCTAGAACTAAAAGATGTCGAAATGATCGTGTGAGGTTACACATGGACTATTTCTTTTTCTTTTCCTTTTTTATGTCAAAGCATGCAATACATGCCTCCTATCTTTAATTCTTTATTGATTTATAAGAGTGACTATAACTTAACCCCACATCACATTTCTTAAGTTAGGGTTCAAATCTCATGTTTTAAATCTTGAGGTTTTATTAACAGGTGTGTGGGATTGTGGGTGGTGGTGTTGGTGGATGTAGTATATGTCAGACGCGTTTGATAGATGTTTACTCGTATTTTTTTTATTTGTAGGTAAGATGATTATTGAGACTAAATCACAAAATATGTAATATCCAAAAGGATGATTAGTTAAAATTTTGTCTAAAAATATTAACAATTTATAGAAATAAACTAATAAATATTTAGTAAATAATAAACGAATTGAGTCTAAGCCGAACTCAAACTTGAAAATAAATTCATGAGCTGAACCTGAACTTAGACGAGTTCAAATTCGACTTGGCTTGTTTACATCCTAAGGAGGAACTGCTTTTGGTTTTGGGGTTTGTCTTGTAACTTGTGACCTTAAGATTACATAGATTAACATTTATCGACAACGAATATTAATCTATTTGGGGTTTGTTGGTAAATTCCGCTTTTGATACGTAGCTTATATTAGTTGATCAATTTGGTGGGTTGTAGGTTGTAGTGTACTTTCACATATTTTAGTTCGTAGCATACTTGATTGATATTTATACTTTCATAAACCATTAATCACTTTGAAAAAAAACGAGGGATGAGAGCTTTAATGACTATATATTCAAGTAACAAGTATACTTTAATGATCATTTTATTTTTTTTCTTTCAAGAAACTTTAACTAAGTTAATTAACAAAAGTTCACAAAATGTTGATAACCAACAATAGTGATTGATCCACAAATCTAGTAGTATTTATATATATAGACTTATTAATCATCATTTCTATCCATATAGGATACAAATAAAGAAAATATTGACCGCATCTTTTTCTTTTCCTTGGACATGATCGTGTGAAAGCTTTTAACATAACCAATGACATAGACATTGTGTTGCGCTGGCACATTCTCCCCAAGCAGCCGGCCCGTGCAAATCAGTGCACAATGTATGACACCGGTCTTTATCACACAAACCACCCCCTGGCAAATCATCAACTTCATTGCATTCCGGTTGGTTTATGTTCATCTTGCTCTCGCCATCTTTATTATTAATCTCAACACCTAAACACAACCAATAATAGTGTTACAAAATTAAAAACACACATATGTTAAGAAAACATATAATATCTACAAGAAGAGATTTTTTCCTCCGTACAAAAGAAATCTACAAGAAGATTTATACTTATACACACATATAAACTCACGTGATTGTGATGAAGCTGTGATAACTAATAAAAGGGTGATACACATGCTAATAATAAGCTTCATTGCTTGTGCTATGTTGCTTTATGTTCAAGTTTAGTGTCAAGAATGAATTGAAACTTTGCTTACTGAGTTGTGATTATATAGGATGCTTTAAAGTTATAACATTAAATAATATCTTGTATGTTTCACAAATGACATATTTAAAGTTATATATACGTTTAGGGTTCTATAATTAATTGGTATAATTCAGTTTCATTTTCAATAGTTATGATCATTGAATACACACATGTGCGGTTACTTCATGGTAATAGTAAATATCTAGTTTAATGAGCGGCTTAATGTTTTGGAAGACCCAAACCAAACTAAAATGATGGGGACTTTTCAAAAGCTTTTCGATAAAAACTCTCATAATTTATCGATGCTCGAGAGCGACAATAATAAACCAAAAAGTTTGTAATTTGCGGAGTTGTTTTTTATTATATATTGTGTGTGTAAAAATAAGTGTAGGTTAAATTAATTCTTCCGGCTTTTGTTGCCTATATTTGTAGACAAGAACTATATTGTGGTTCATGCATTACTAGCTTTGATAACTCGTATATTACACGGTTTGAATAAATAAAATATTAAATAAAATATAAATTTATTACGATATTTTAAAATAAGATATGATTAAAATTACTTATGAGTAATGACTATAATTAATAAAATAATGATATCAACTTTCTAAACTCTTTTTGTTTAAAGAAAAATAAACATTTGTTTCAGAACAAACCATTTTAGAAAAATACATTATTATAACTCCCAATTTTGATTATTTTTTAATTTATAAATATTTTATTTTTTAAAAACGCAAAATCTAAAACATTTTGTATTTAAAAAAAATTATGTTTTAGAAAAAATTTCTTATTTTATAAAAGATTATTTCTTTATAAATAACATTAATCAAAAGAGCTCTTTCTTAATCTATTAAAAAGTATTTTTTAGTTTATAAAGAACTTAAATAATATTATTAGTAATTGTAGTAACTATTAAATATGAGATTGAAGCTAAAAATCTTTGATGATTAGAAATGTGATGCTGTCACGTGTCTTCAATTAGTTACTCTTATATTAGAGTAAAGATTCTACATAATTCGTTATTTTGAGCAAGTCTTGAAATGTTTGGAACGTAAGCTAGTGTGGTTTGTTTTCTACGTGAGAGATTGATACGAGTGATGACAAGCGACATCGAGGAGTATTGGGACGCATTGGAATGAATCTTGAAGACAAAATAATGATATTTGACATTGAGATTTTTTTTAGATAAATTCATGAAACGACTGCGTTAGATTCATGAAACGATCGTGTTGCACGTTACTGCTAGATGGTGGAGGATGAACATATTATGCTTCTTGGGCGGGTGTTAATGTGATGTTGCCCCACTCGATAGGGGTTTTATTTTTTTGATGGGAGATTCAAACTCTAATGTAAATTAGTTTAAAGTAAAAATAGGAATAGAAGTAGCGTAAATTTGTGTTCAAGAAAAAGATAATTGGGTTGGTTATTCTTAATTAAGTCTACATTCAAGTGGGCTAAAGTTGGCCGATGACCTTAAGACCTAGACTTAAATTAAATATGGCTAAACATCAATATTTTATGTAGAGTTCTACAAACCGAGTTGAAACTTGAAACCGGGCAGGTCCAACCTAGTTTCAAGAGGGCAAAATGGTAAAAAAAAAAAGTCATGTTGATACCTGGTCGGGTTGAAAAAAAAAATTGGATTGAACTTGGGGTGGGGTGTGGAGGGGACAAACCAGTTTGAATCCTACGCGTTAAATCAGGTTGGAACCGGGTTGAGTAGCTACCGAGTTGAACCCAGTTCGGGTTCGGGTCGGGTTAAGTCGGGTAAGTGGATTGGATGTGCTCCTCTAATTTTATGTGCTTAGCTATCACAAAATGTAAACAAATAATAAGAATGAAAAAAAGAAGGGCAACTTATATATATTATCATCAGGGCATCTATATCAATTTGCTACTCGTTTGTTGAATGGATTTGAATGATTTAGAGTCATATCCGACTAAAACGCTTTAATTTTAACATTAGAGTTTAAAATTCTTTAGTTTTTTATTCAAACACTTACGAGAAGTGGTTGTGTTGATTTAATTATAGGATGATTTTGTTTGCATGATTTCTCGATCTTCAAAACTTGAATTTATTTCAAGAGTTAGATTAGATAATAAATGAAAGTGTTTATCTTATTAATTTTTCTAATAATGTTCATCAAGGTTTATAACCTTGATAAGATTTTGATTCTTAATAAAAGAAGCAAATGACGGCTTGCCGTTTGTCTATAAATTCCAATTCGTTATAGAAGTTATTCAATGTAATTACCACGTTCCAAATAGCTGAGTGTTTAACTATAATATGTATTTCTATCCCCACAACACACACGTTAAGATTCGAACGATGCGGGCTTAGAATAACGAGCTGTCTTAGAATAACGAGTTGGCTCTAATGGGCGACTTACATTTGGTTAGACAATAGATTGAGTGAATATAAATCTTCTCATATAAAAGATCATTGCAACAATTATATGATCGTAAGTTGAATCAAGTAAAGAAACTACTTTAGTGTTTGAGTTGTCTTCTAACTAGTATTATTATTGATTTAACTAGCGCTTTGGAGCAAAAATTCTAACACTGATACGAGTGTGTTAAAAAGATTTAGCATTAAAATAAAAGAGAAAAAAATGGCATCGCCGCTAAAAACTAAACTTAAACACTAAAAAGTTAAAAAAAAATCTTAAACGAAAAGAATTAAGAAGAAAAACTGAAATCAAACCAGTAGTGGTTCAACAAACACACTACATGAAAAAAAGCTAAGGAAAAAACAAACAAACTACTGACGAAAAAAGAGTTGGGTATGCGGGTTGATGTGCTACATAATGGTTGTGTATAAATGAGGTTGCCTAGAAGTATTTTGTTGTTCTTGTTGGGTGTCAGAATGTCCTGTCATTAAATAACAAAAGTGTCTTTCGCATAATATAGCCCAAAGTTCTTCACTAAGCAAAATGGAATATGTCAGGAGGAAACCTGCAAAAAAAACTTATAATCTGTTAAAAGATTTGAGAACACCATCTAGTTTTCAATTGTGAAAATGGAAAAAAAAAATGTAGTTTTTTTTCTTGACGGGGGAAGTTAAATTTGTCAAAAGCCAATTAGCCAAAGGAAAGGTTTATATGATCAGATACATTAGCATTAAACTTGTCATTAGATGAAAATGTTTAAATGATCACATACATAGACATTAAGCACCAAGTAATTCGTTTTAAATGATTTTAGAGGGGAGTAATTTGAATCACATTTTAAATCTATAATCATTTAATACAGAGATAATTTAACATGTGTCAATCTCAAAAGATTAGTTTTGTTTTAATTGTTTAATTTCCTACGTGGTGGGACATGCAAGTTTAACATGTGTAGAATAATTAGTCTTGTTACCGTTTGGTTTAGTCAATTAAGTTTGTTATGAGTTAATGTTATTTATGTACTTGTTTTCCATTTGAGAATAACAGAAGCATTTTAGTATTCGATGTTCAAAGCAAATACCTTTCCTGCTTGTGCAATTCTAGTATAATTCATCCACTTGTATTGGCTCTAAATTAACATCAAACACTCTACACATAAATCAGTTGTCATGTGTACTTGTTATCGTTAATGGTAGACCCATTTTATTTTGGGCTAGTTATCCTTTGGTCATGAGGCTAGAGATCATTTAAACGATCTTCATATTTTTAAGCTTGTGACTGATTTATGAATCCATCATTACTAGAACAACTTCTAATTTACTTCTACTATATTTTTATATTACATGATTTAAACTCTCAACCTTTTAGATAGATGAAACACACATTACTAACAGAACATCAATTTAGAAACTACTAGTAAATAGGTTAGCTTATTATTGAAATTATATCATCATATTCTTGACACCATTATACTATAACTTTATTGGTTTAATTTGATGCCTAGAACTAAGAGATGTCAAAATGATTGTGTAAGGTTACGAAGGGACTTTTTTTCTTTTTTAAAGGTCTAATAATGCAATACACGCCTCCCATCCTTATTGATTTCTAAGAATGACTATAACTTAACGCCCACCATCACATTTTGTTAAGTTAGGGTTCAAATCTCATGTTTTAAAGTTTGAGGTTTTGATGGCAGGCGTGTAGGACCCTGGGTGGTGGTGATGGTGGTGGTGGTGGATGTAGTGTATGGTGTTTGACAGGTGTTTGATGTAGACTTAACAGATGAATCTAAAGTCCATCTATCATTTACAAAATGTATGAGAAACATTAAAAACAACAAATGTTTAAGGTGATTATTGAGATAAAATCACAAAATTTGTGATATCCAAAAGGTCGAGTAAATTTTCCCTAAAAATAATAACAGTTTATAGAAATAAAACTAATAAATATTTGGTAAATAATAAACAAATTCAGTTCGAGCCGAACTCAAGCTTGAAAATATATTCATGAGCTGAACCCGAACTTAGACGAGTTCAAATTCAACTTGGCTTGTTTACACCCTGAAAAGGAACCGCTTCTGGTTTAGGGGTTGTCGTGTAACTTGTGACCCTTGATTACATAGATTAACATTTAACGACAATGGAGAATGATGTTTCAAAATTGAATAATTATTCTATTTGGGGTTTGTTGGTAAATTCCGGTTGATACGTATAGCATATATTAGCTGATCAATTTGGTGGGTTGTAAGTTCGTTGTAGTCTAGTTTTAGATATTTTAGTTCGTGACATACTTGATTGATATTTATATTTTCATAAACTATTAATCACTTTGAAAAAAAATAAAACGAGGGTTGGGAGCTTTAATGACTACATATTCAAGTAACAAGAATACTTTAATGATCATTTCATTCTTTTTTCTTTTGAGAAACTTTAACTAGGTTAACAAAAGTTCACAAAATGTTGATTACCAACAATAGTGATTGATCCACAAATCTAGTAGTATTATATTATATTATATTATAATATGCATTAAACTATTTGGTCGGTGACTTCAGTCAATTTTGGAGAGTTTATACATCAGCCACCAAAGTTTAGTTATTTGTAGAATAGCCCAACCATTACAGATTGCACACAAGTTGTTAGTGAGGGTAAAAGAGAGAAAAGAGAGAGAGCTTGATGGAGGACCCCCGACCTGCCTTCTAGCGATGATGATCGTCGTTTCTGACATCACCAACACCACCTATGTTTGCTTCACCTGCTCCTTCGACTCCCTCCGGCGGTGCCTTCTGCTCTCTGTTCTGCGCAAGAGACCGACGTTATCTTCGGACTGCGGCGGTGGCACTTGCGGTGGTGACGGTGGTCTTATGTGGCGGGGCTGCTTACAATGGTGACGGTTGGCGGATGTGGCGGTGGCGAGCTTACCGATGTAGGAGGCGTTATTCGATGGCGGGATGGTGCGATGAAAGCATGTTGATGATGGTGATTCGATGGTGCTGGAGGCGGTGGTATTGTTTTGATTTGGTAATATGATGAAGAAAGAAGGTTACAAAATATAACATTTAATATATTAATTAAATTAAGAGCAAGTAAGATGATACTATATGTATTATGAGTTGTATGTTTTTTCCTAGGCTCTGTTTTTAAGTAATTTCATACCTTATAGCAAAATACATTTGAATGGGGTTTTATTTTTATTTACTCATTTTTTTTAAATTTTTTTAGTTAACATGTTTACTCAAAGATTATATATTGTGATGCTAAAATTAATTGTTTATTATAAAAAATATGAAGCTACTCTTTATCTTCCTTAGGAAGTATACTAATATGGTCCTATTATTTTTATATTTTTTTTTGTTTATATTGTGATTTTAGTTTAGAGATGTTTTTAAAGAGTGATGGTGGTTTTTTTTAATGCATATATTTATTTTTTATATACTAAAAAGGAATATAATGACTTAAATGATGGGCAAGTATTGTTTAATTATTTCGTTTATCTCAATCCCATTATACGTTTAAAAATATTATTTTTTTATTATTTTACAACTCCATTAAGAAAACTATGTAGCAATGCACAAGTTTTACTTGTATTCTTACTTATTCCTATGTTTTCATGTAAAATGTATAAAACTTATCACTCAATACTACTTAAACCATACATACGTTAGATTTAAAAATAACCACGCTGCAACGCGCGTGGATTCGTTGCTAGTTTATATATATAGACTTACTAATCATCATTTCGATCCATATAGGATACAAATAAAGAAAATATTGACTGCATCTTTTTCTTTTCCTTGGACATGATCGTGTGAAAGCTTTTAACATAACCAATGACATAGACATTGTGTTGCGCTGGCACATTCTCCCCAAGCGGCCGGCCCGTGCAAATCAGTGCACAATGTATGACACCGGTCTTTATCACACAAACCACCCCCTGGCAAATCATCAACTTCATTGCATTCCGGTTGATTTATGTTCATCTTGCTCTCAGCATCTTTATTATTAATCTCAACACCTAAACACAACCAATGACAATTTTTCAAAATTAAAAAGACACATATGTTAAAGAAAGCATATAAAATGTACAAGAAGGGACATATATAAACTCACGTGATTGTGATGAAGCTGTGATAACTAATAGAAGGGTAATACACATGCTAATAACAAGCTTCATTGCTGGTGTTATATTGCTTTATGTTCAAGTTTATTGCCAAGAATGAATTGATAAGTTGCTTGTTTAATTGTGTTTATATAGGATGCTTAAAGTTATAACATTAAATAATATATTGTATGTTACACAATATTAAATGTTATATATTACGCTTAGGTCTCTATAATAAAATGGTATAATTCAGTTTTATTTTTAAAAGTTATGATTATTGAATACACAGTTAACACACATGTGTGCGTTACTTCATGGCAACAGTAAATATCTTGTTTAATGGACGGCTTAATGTTTTGGGAGACCCGAACCAAACTAAAAAGATGAGAACTTTTCAAAACTTTTTTTATACTCTTGTCATTTATCGAGGCTCGAGACCGATAGTAATAAACCACAAAGTTTGTAGTTTGCGGAGTTGTTTTTGGATTACATATAGTGTGTGTGTGTGCGCGCGCGTGCAAGGGTGAAAGTTATAAGGGGCCGCGGGGGGTGTTCGCCACTCCCTCCCTCTCTTTTTTCGTCAGTAGTGTTACTTATCGTTCCGATTGTATAAATTTTTTGCCCGTGAGTGTAAATTCTTTTTAATATATCGAGTTCGTCCCTGCTAAAAAAAATTAATTTTACCCCCCGCTCCGTTTATAGGAATACTCAAACTTCGTCACTCCGTGTATGTGTAAAAATAAGTGTAGGTTAAATTAATTCTTCCAACTTTTGTTACCTATATTTGTAGAGAAGGATTATAACGCTTTTCGCATATGTTTTGATCGTGGTTCATGCATTACTATACATAATTTATTATTTTGAGCAACTCTTGAATTGTTTGAACGTAGTCTAATGTGGTTTGGTTTTACGCGTGGGGCTGGTATGAGTGATAACAAGTGACATCGAGAGGTATTGGGACGCATTCACGCATTTGAATGGATTTTCAAGACAAAAGAATGATATTTGACGTTGAAATATTTTTTAGACAAATTGATGAAACGATCGTATCAGATTCATGAAACAACCGTGTTGCACGTGGCTGCTACATGGTGGAAGATCAACATATTATGTTTCTTGGGTTGGTGTTAATATAGAGTTAACCCACTTGATAGATGTTTTATTTTTTAACTAAGACTGAAAGATATTGTATTCAAACACTGATGTAAATTAGTTTAAAGTATGAGTGGGAGTAGCGTAGATTTGTGTTCTAGAAAGAGATAACTGGGTTGGTTATGCTTAATATCATCAGGTGCACCTCTATCGTTTGCTATTCGTTTATTAAATGGATATGAATGATTTAGAGTCATATCCGGCTAAAACACTAGTTTTAATGTTAGGATTCAAATTCTCTAGTTTTATATTCAAACACTAATGTGAAGTGGTCGTGTTGATTTAATAATAGGATGATTTTGTTTGCATGATTTCTCGATCTCCAAAACCGGAATTTATTTAAAGAGTCAAATTAGATAATAAATGAAAGTGATTATCTCATTAATTTTTCTAATGATTTTCCTTAAGGTTTACAACCCTAATACGAATTTGATTCTTAATAAATGGAGCAAATAACAGCTTGCGTTTGCCTATAAGTACTCCATGGGATAATAAAAGGGGAGTACAAACACGATGATAATAAGACAGAAAAAATATTACACACAGTCTGCATCACCACATTATGATGCCTTTGAAAAACATACAACTACAAACGTTTCAACAACATGACTCCATCACCCAGCTAGCATCATCTTTACGATTAAAGAGACTAGCTATATATGGATAAAAAATCAATCACCTTTTGGAGAATTAGGGGTGTGTTTGGTATAGGGTAATAGAATGGACGAAGTAATGAAATGAATGAGGGAATGAAATGGATACGAGAATAAAATGAATCATTACATTCCATTGTATTATTTGGTTACCTTTTATAAATAAATGAATCATTACTTTGTGTTGTTTGTTATGCATGAAAAAAATGAAGGAACGAAATATAAAAGTAGTTATGGTGGTAATAGCGGGGTGGTGGTGGTGGCCAGTGGTGGTTTATGGCAGCGGTGGTTTCCGATGGTGGTTTTTGGCAGCGGTGGTGGCCTTTGATAGTTTTGGGGAGTGGTTTCCAGCGACGACGGTGGCCGGTAGTTGTTTATGGCGGCGGTGGTTCACGGTGGTGGTTGTGACGACGGCGGTGTTCCCGGTAGCGGTGGCGGTAGTGGGCGGCGTCGCTGGTGGCCGGTGGTTGGTGGTGGAGGTGGCGGCAACGGTGGCCGGTGGTTGGTGGTGGCCGTGCATGGTAGAAGTTGCCGGCGACGACCAATCTTGGTGGCTGGTGTTGGTTATTGTGGTGGGTGAGTGGGTGGTGTTGGTGACTAATGATGGAATAGAGGATGAAATGAAAAAAAATTAGGGAGGGTGGATAGAATGAACTTGAGGGAACGAAATCAACTATGTAACGGTTCATTCCATTATCTTCACCAACCAAACATGTATTTATTCATTCATCCTACCCTCAATGGTTCATTTCATTTCGGCCCTAATTCCTGCATTCCAAACGCTACCTAGATTGGAAAGAATTGTTTTTTAAAGGTTTTATAAACTCTTTTTGGATTTTAAATCCACTTTGTCCTAGAGGTGTAAAAACTGGTTTTTTCACCAACCCGAACCATTTTTTTGTCGTGGGGTCAAACCAGTCTTTTATCAAACCGGTTTGGCTCACCGGATACTCAAACCTGTCAAACCGATTCGGACCAGTTTGAAACCGGTTTGTTTAATAAACTGGTTTTAGGACCGGTTTAACTAGTTTTTAACTTTTTAAACCGATTTTGAGGGTGGGTTACCAAACTGTCACTTCGGGTCAATTTGGGCCAAACTAGTTTTTCTTTGAATCCGGTTTCAGTTTTTTTGGGCGAACCGGTTTTTTTCCAAATGTCTACTTTGTCCCCAAGGGTAAAATCGTCAAGCAAGAAAAATAAGGGAAAATAGGGTTCCGTACGCTTCCGATTCGATCTCCATCTCGCCGTATATTATTATTATCATCTCCCACAATCTCACATCTTCTTCAACTCCACGGCGTTCATCCGAGGAGTTTCACAAACCCTAATCAATCACTCTCACTCTCATCCTCATCTTCAATCTCCTCAACATCATCAGGTATTCAACTAAATCTCCATTACTCCATCTAATGTTGCGTATATACATTCATCGATGTTTACATGTGTAAGTAAATCGATATTTGAGTGATTACGTTTTGTTGTATCTGTTCATACGAGCTTCTGATTCATGTATACGTTCTGTTTTCTGGTCTTATTTCGGTAGAGATTTAATTTTGTGTTATGTTATCAGTTATATGAGTGTATGGTGAACGCTTTGAGGTTTGGTATTGAGTTAGATCGAAATAGTTGTGTGTACGGTACGGCATCTGATTTTGAATACGAGTGTTCAATCTCGTGCTTTAAGTTTCGACTAGGAGGAGATTAAGTTGTTGAGTTGAAACGAGTGAAGCTGAGAGATTATGAATAAATGTCATGCTTCAGTGCTTGTAAATCATTTAACTTGACATTGTGATGGGTAACAGATTATTTTACCTACGGAATTGCGAAAAGCATATTGTGATATCTAAGTTTGTAAAAAGAAGACAGAAAGTTAGTTTTACACTTTATTACTAACTAGAAACTACAATGGTTACTAAGTTATGCATCAGGATAACATTTTTTTTTCTTAAGGAATAAGGATACAATGTTTAGTTTTTTGCTCTTTTTAGGCATATTTTTTCGGGGACTTGGAGATTTTTCAGCTGCTGCTTTTTGCGCATTATTACCCTTTTTATGGAATTATAACATCTGGCTATGGTAACTTTTCGCATCAGGGGTTTTTTAAGTATGTAGGCCATTGGTAACTTTTCACATAATAGTGGTTGTTTGGTGGGGTTTCTGTAATTCCGTTAGTAACTTAGTATGCTTAACAGTTAACACTTAGGGAATAGGGATTTGATGTATGCCAGGGTAGACATACCCTTGATTCTAGAACAAAATTGTGTGCTTTTGAATTATGTTTGTGGAAATTGCAATAAGTTTGACCCACATGGTATATAGTTAATGTAAGCTGCATTTAATATTCCTTTTCGTTTAACTTAATTTATCTAAATTTTCTTTTAGTCTCTAGTCTTGAGAAATGGAGTGTGTAGAACAAGGTTGAGAGTTGGCTATGAGTTGATCACTAGAAAATAATAAGATAAATTGTATCAATTTACTTACAAATGATCAAGCAATATGTGTAATTGTTTTACTATTATCTAAACGCCCCAAAGTTCCTCTTCACTAGTTTATAGTTCAATAATCTGTAAGAATGACAATGGGCAAGTAAATAAAGTTGAAACTTAAGGAGATTGTATGGGTAATCTGTCATTGGAAGGTAACATTTATGGGAATAAGATGATTATTATTTCATCTGTCAGTCATGTTGTTAGTGTTGGTAACTGTAGTAGCATCAAATAATAATGATATTTTGGGGTGATAATTATTGAAATATTGTTGCTTTAATTTGAATATAAAAAATTTATTATGTATTTATGTTGAATTGCTTAAGATGGTTGTTTTGTTTATTTGCAGTCATGGCAGGCGTAGCACCAGAAGGATCCCAATTCGATGCTCGACATTTTGACTCCAAAATGAACGAGTTGTAAGTTTCCAGTTTTTGGTATCTAAAACAAAATTTAATTAGCCATTTGTTATTCAGGTGACTTGTATTATTTAAGTTAGGGGTTTAGCATGTAGTGTTTAAGATAATTCATTTTGCAATGATGCAGGCTTTCAGCTGATGGACAGGACTTCTTCACATCATATGATGAGGTTTATGATAGCTTTGATGCTATGGGTCTACAAGAAAATCTTTTGAGGGGCATATATGCATATGGTAGGACCGGTGGTAACATTGCGTATATCACCCATAAATATTAAGAATTAAAAGAACGGTTTTGATATGTCAATACAGGTTTTGAGAAGCCATCAGCAATTCAGCAAAGGGGAATTGTACCATTCACCAAGGGTCTTGATGTAATTCAACAAGCACAATCTGGAACCGGAAAAACTGCAACTTTTTGCTCAGGCATTCTCCAGCAGCTTGATTATAATGTAGTCGAGTGCCAGGCCTTGGTGTTAGCACCAACTCGTGAGCTTGCACAGCAGATTGAGAAAGTCATGCGGGCCCTTGGTGACTACCTTGGTGTGAAGGTTCATGCCTGTGTCGGTGGAACCAGTGTCCGTGAGGACCAACGCATTCTCTCAGCCGGGGTCCATGTTGTTGTTGGTACACCTGGGCGTGTTTTTGACATGCTTCGCAGACAATCCCTTCGTTCTGATTACATCAAGATGTTTGTTCTTGATGAGGCTGATGAAATGCTTTCAAGGGGGTTTAAAGATCAGGTAATGTGGTTAATTTACTTTTACCAGGGGCAGGGTAATTAGTTGCTAACAAATGATTTGTTTGTTGGTTTCAGATCTATGATATCTTCCAGTTGTTGCCATCAAAGGTTCAGGTTGGAGTGTTTTCTGCAACAATGCCACCAGAAGCTCTAGAAATTACTAGAAAGTTCATGAACAAACCTGTTCGGATTCTCGTGAAGCGTGATGAACTCACTTTAGAAGGTATCAAACAATTCTATGTGAATGTGGAGAAAGAAGAGTGGAAGCTGGAGACATTATGTGACCTTTACGAGACACTGGCAATCACACAGAGTGTCATTTTCGTGAACACACGTAGGAAGGTCGATTGGTTGACTGACAAGATGAGGAGTCGTGACCACACAGTGTCAGCCACACACGGTGACATGGACCAGAACACACGTGACATCATCATGCGGGAATTCCGTTCTGGTTCATCTCGTGTCCTCATCACCACTGATTTGCTGGCACGTGGTATTGATGTCCAACAAGTTTCACTTGTGATAAACTATGATCTTCCCACACAACCAGAAAACTACCTTCACCGTATCGGGCGTAGTGGACGATTTGGAAGAAAAGGTGTGGCGATTAACTTTGTGACGTTGGACGATGAGAAGATGCTCGGGGATATCCAGAAGTTCTACAATGTTGTTGTTGAGGAGCTGCCATCCAACGTTGCTGATCTGATCTGATTTTGAAGGTTTAGTATCTCCGGTTTTGAATTTGATTCTTGTTTTGTTTTAAGTTATTGAAAGATCTTATCTTTTGGGAGTAGGATTTTAAATCATGTTTGTACCCTTAAGCTTTAAATTTCTGGGATTATTTATTCATTTGACTTCTATCTTTCAGCATGTTTGCAATTTTGATCGAAGTACCAGTTTAAAGTTTTTAGATCTATTAAACTTGATTCATTGGTTATAGAAGATCTATCATCTTTCATGTATGTTCTTTTTGTTCCTATTATGTGGTTGCTCTTTAAACTTTAAAGCAAGATTCATGTAAGTAGAGGCTTATGGGAGTCTTCAATTGGTACCTATTGTGTGCATGGGATTCGAGGCTTTAACATGTAAAACTAAAATTTACATTTTATTTTGTAAAAACAAATTATATATTGTTCATTATATTAAAGTATAACGCACTTAATGTAAACTTTTAATGAAGAACTCTGAACTTCTGCATTGTATGAGCATTTGTACATTGCATTTGTCACATAAAATGAGGGAGAATGGATGGTTATTGGGTTATGCGGTTACATTATCTTATAATGTATCATAGTTAAAGCAAAATATACAAAACATAAAATCCAAATAACCAAACTTGTTTTATTTAATTTGTAACTATCATTCTTTTTTCCAAGGATGTATGTTTAACGAACCCCTTCACAAAAAATATAATGATGCATATAAGATGACGAAAACAGAAATTTAGGAGTTCAAGGGGCATGTAGAAGAGACAGATAGATGAGGGTTCAAGGATATGTAAGAACTAAGAAGAAAGATAATATGCAATAAGTGATGTTTTCAGTATGCAAAGTCAATTATATAATAGTTACAAATGGTTTTAAAAAAATTGTAAGCATTTATACTAAGTTTGCACAGAACATATGTAAGTTGTAAGTAATAAAAGCTACAAAATTTACATACTTTTGAGTCACCAACTATTACAATTAACTATCAAACATTTATCTTGGAGGATCATAATGCAGTTTCTTTGTGTTTATGAAAAGAGTGCACAATTTACAAAACATTAACGAACCCTTTCTTCATCATCAAAATTTAGACTTTCAATTCCCTTAAGAGTGGTTTCATACTTGCTTGACGCAGCAGCTACATTCCTGTTCGAGGATCCGTCTTGTGGTGAACTTCTCTGTCTTGTCTCGGGGATGCGGGACCGACCAGTGGGGTCCACATACCTCATCGATCCGCTTGCTCTCTACACAAGTCCATAACAGTTCATATTTGCATATAAAGAAACAAGGATATGTTACTAAAATTATACACTCACCATGGCATCGGTGCTGATTGTTGCATCATTGGTAACTGGCATCTTTTCCTTAGGTAGTAAATTGCCAGAGTTAGTGAGTTGTGCGGAATTTCTTCTACGCGAAAGATCCATTGATGATAAGCCCGTCTGTCTCCCGCTTTCATCGCCTGCAACGGGTCAATAGTTAATAACAACCATCCCAAAAGCTTCTAATTGTTAATTATAACGAAATAAATAGAAAGAAAGCGAAAACTTAAAAAGTAAAACTGATGTAGAACTTTTACCATTTGGATTAGCAGAGCTTGGCCCAGCACCCATACCCTACAGATAAAATAATAATTAGATTTAATTTGAAATTCTAGTTTCCAAATTCAAACACCAAATGCATATGAGACTTACAAGGCCACGGGTAGGAGGCGGAGCAATCTGTGATTGCTGATACTTCAAAATCGTCCAATCAAATACGTAATCAAACTGAAATCCTGCAAAAAGATGAAAATATTTGAAGACTGATGTACAATAAAAATGATATAAAGTGTTATGTTGTCCTCGGCTAGAGGGGGTACAAACCTTCACGGATAAAGAGGTCACGGAATATTCTCTTCAGATAAGCATAATCAGGTTTGTCCTCAAACCGCAATGAACGGCAGTAATGGAAGTATGATGCAAACTCTGTTGGATAACCGCGGCATAAGGCCTGATAAAAGGGGGGAAAAACATTACTCAAACTTCTTCATACTAAGTACTAATTTAGTAATTTGTAAAAACACAATTAATCTCTTGAGAGTGCAATACCTCAATTGATGTAGAAACTTTTTTCTCGCTTATTTTCTCATACTTCTGTTTCTTATTTCCTGCTTTTAATCCTTGCCAAGGAAGGCTGATTGTATAACAAAAGCATCATTGAACTGCTGAAAACACGAGTGGCTTGAGAACGGGTACATAAAAGAAAAGATCATTACCTCCCTCTTAAGAAATACATGAGAACATATCCAAGGGACTCTAAATCATCCCTCCTGCTTTGTTCTGCATGATCCAAAAACAACAAAAGTTAAAATATATATACATACAAAACACCAGTCATATTCACAAGACTGCATAAGAGTGTATTTTTCATGGATATGTAGCCATGCATACCAATTCCAAGATGAGTATTCATGCTTGCATACCTAGCAGTCCCTGTCAAGTTTTTGTTGTCTCTGCAGAACCAAGAAGTGAGCGTAAATTATTATCTATTAAAAATTTTAAAACCATAATTTAGTTGTTAACAATCTCACCTGTATGGAATGTGCTGGTGAGTTGTAGTATCCCTGTATTTCTTGACCAGACCAAAGTCAATGATGTAGACCTGCATGAGAGCATAAAAGGGTAAATTACTAAGTTAGCGTAACTAAACTCCAAATTTGGCAGCAAAACAAGTACAAGAATATGTTACTTGATTGGCACGTCTTCCCAGGCCCATAAGAAAATTGTCGGGCTTAATATCCCGATGTAGAAATGATTTAGAATGAACAAATTCAATACGATTGATCTGAAAGGAACAAAACAAACAGTCAACATAAATGTAAAAAGCTAAAGCAATAAATATTTAGAAAAAAAAGGTAATTAACTAACCATTTGGTCTGCAAGCATAAGTACTGTTTTTAGAGAAAGTTTCCGGCTACAAAAATTGAATAAATCCTCAAGACTGGGTCCAAGCAAATCCATGACAAGCACATTATAATCTCCCTCCACACCAAACCACCTCACGTTCGGAATACCAGCTATGATTTGTGGCAATCAATAAAATGCTTCAAAGATAGAATAAAGAATTCTTAAAAGACACATGTAAAATATATTGATGCAGCCCCTTACTTCCTCCTTGTAGAATTCTGTATAACTTGGACTCATACAGCAGCTGGGGATGTTTTGTCTTGACATTTTCCTGAAAAGCATTACAAATAGATCTTCAAAAAAGGAAAATAATAATAATAAAGGAATCATTTTCCCTGTTAAGAAAAGAAAGTAAAGTGAATTATCCTATAATCAAGAAAATCCAAATTAGCTAAAGGATAGAAGAATACTGCAAGTGTCAAATATTCTAGATTTCTACTATACTTTGCTACACACTTGTATCATATCATTATATCAACTATACCTGTAGATGTATAACTCTTAGAAGCTATATTGGTAGCCCGTATAGCTTCCAAGAGTGATTTGCGTAAAAATTAATCGACTAAACATAAATTCAAAACCTAGGATGTAACTAAAGCCTAATCTCACAAATGACATACTGAAGTACATTTTAGCTATTGCATGATATCAACCAGAAAAAGAACTTAGATTATGACACGTGTGGCTAGGGGAAATTTCAAACACCCTAAATAACAAAAGGAAAACTAAAACGAATCCAATACTAACATATTAAACCTAGAGTACCAAAATAAAAGCACGCAACCATTACTTGATAGTCCCATAACGAACCATTACCAAAATATATGTCGAGGAAAAGCATGACTAGATGTCTAGATATGTAGTGAATTTGACATCCACATATTGAATATGCGATTAAAAAAGATCCTAAATGGCAATGTTCTAAGTAAGAAGTGTTAAACAAAACTAGCATGAGATCGTAACCAGCTGGCTTTTCCTAGCATATTATTAATTATCATCATTATCAAACACTTGATGCTCAATGACAAAATTAACATTATTTGCAGAGTGTTTCCATGAGTCTATCCTGATTAAATGAGAGTCCTGTGCAATGAGTAGCTGCATGCTCGGAGAAGATGATAGTATAACAATCAACATGATGTCCTAATATAAAGTTAAAGGGCCTTTATTAAAAAGTTATCTTTCTATTCTAATAACAAAAAAAAACAACAAATAATTTAATATTCCTAAATATCAAACCAAAAATGTGGGTGTATTTTGTTTTTGTATCTCCTTCCTTTCAGTGCTTCCCTCTTCTTCAATGCATAAACCGAAGCTAAGATAACGAGTGGTACCAAGTCATCACCATGTACCATGGTGCTCACCACTTTCCAATGGCACCACTCTTTACTCCTTCATACGATCGTCGAATAGCCATTCACGGTTACTTCAAAGTTCAAAGAGAATGAATCCTCCATCTTTCAGGAAATCAGATACACATACTCACTTTTAGTATGTTAAAGGACTAAAGTTTCCACATTATGCCTATAAACCGGCACGAGTTCCCTAATTTCCCAGCTTTTATAACTAACATTTCTAGCAACACCCTACTGCATTACTGAATTATTACCTAAACAAACGACATTTGGAAAAATAACCCATAGACCTCGATCATTTCATTCGCAAACATTCTACAATGCACCAAACACATTCAATCAAGATTTATAATAAAAAAAATGCAACGTTCTTAAACGTCCCAATCCCAAACAAAACAATTAACTCATTCTTCTCAATAACCCTAGAAATAACAACATTCCCAATTCAGCTCCTATTAAACTAATCAACAAGGCACAAACCAAACCCCTGTACAAATATCTAATGTTATAACAATGAAAAGAACACTCACAAGCTTAATTGCAACTTCTTCATTCGTCTGAACATTAGTCCCTGCAAAACAAAACACCCCAAATCACTCACAACACAAAAACCAACCAAGATTTTACAACCCCACCATAAAATTTACGAAATTAACACACGTAAACGAAAAAATTGACAAAAGTGACGATGAACAGACCAAGATAGATCTCTCCGAAGGACCCACTGCCAATCTTTCGACCTAGGCGAAACTTATTAGCAACACGAGGCTCCATAAAGATCTAGGGTTTTGAATATTACGATTGAGTGATGATGTATGGTGTAATTGGGAGTGAATTAGGTTGAAGAAGACGAAGAAGAAGGTGAAAAAGCATCGGTTTGTTTGTGTAAAAATGATATAAATAGAAAGATTTAAAGGCCGGTGTTAGGAGTCAACTCTCCATTGGAAGATATAATTAAATAATTTATAAAAATAGGACCTAGACTATTTGTCTATTTTAATATATTATTTTATGTTGTTTGGATAATTTTGGCATGTGTATCGGAAAAAAAAATAAGAGATGGGAGATTGAGGTGGTTTAATCGGGTAAAGTAAATCACATATGATGACTCTCGTTAGAATTATAGAAAATCTTACTATTGATGGGAGGAGCAGAGGAAAATGTACACTGACTTGTGATGAGAGGATTAGACTGATTTTGATAAACTTGAACCTTTTTGAAGACATGCATGAGAATTGAAGCTCTTGGAGGTGTAGGTTAAGATTATAAACTTTTTAAAGAAGGTATAGACCAATATGATTTATAATATCAACGTACCTCGTGGGTTTAAAGGGGTGGTACCTCCTTGGTGGGGATTTCAGGTTGCGGCGCCCCCTTGGCGGGTAATGTTCGTAGAAGGTGTTAAATTGGTTACTCAACCTCTTCAACTTGTTTCGAATATGCCTATTTTGTACAAATGTCATTAGAGAAATTGGTAGGAATTGATTTATTAGTAGCAATGGATCCATCAGTAGGAGCTAACCCATCAATAGAAGTTGATCCACTAGTATGAACCATGTGCTTACAATACCTGAGAGAAAATAACAACTATACATAAAATGTCATTGGATGATAGGTTAACAATTAACAAGAACCATGTGACTAGTAGGAATGTACGTTACTTTTGACTGAAACCAACCATCAATAGTAAGTTACACAGTAATAACTAAGTTCCTATGAGAAGAAGGAAATCATCGGTTACAAACCCATGTTAACTATCCATCAACATTTAACTGTCAAATCAAATTCATCAAACATTAAATCTGAAAACGTTGTGATTATACAACGCAAACTTTGGTTTGTTTCTAGACGTTTAAAACCACACGACTTCATAATATTTCATTTTTATTATGCTCATTTCACTAAACATTTAATACTTTATTTTTATTTATCCCTTCAATTAAAGGTGATTTATTCTGACTGATCACTTTTCTCATGGTCCCACAACCATACTTTGATTTGGTCCTTATGCGCCTCATATTCTATTATTTTTTAACAGAAGACTCACACACGCTTTAATTCTACCGTTACATCTACATCATTTGTTTAAGATAATATTATAACCTACAACTTGATAACCTCATGGGAAGGGAACATTATGCAATAAATTTGGATATCCTTAGGCTAAAGACTCTTTGATTTTGATACTATCATTTAACATTTGTTTCGGGTGTGTTTATCTATACCATCATCATACGTAAAAGATGACTTGTGAGTGAAAGTTGATACATAGTCGTATTGTCACACAAGTCGTCACTACATGTATAAATATCCTGACATAATAAGCATATACAAACCCAAAAAAATAGTTAATTTCCGGATATTCACGCTAGTTTTTAGCGTTTTTTTGATTAGCCATGAATCATAGGGAAGGGTTCATAAGAAAACCAGTAGTTAGGCGAAAATAAAAAAACCACATAAAAAACTAACATAATTCATATTTCTTTATTCTTCTATGTGCATATATGTTGAACATAAATACGAGAATGAAGAATGTTACGAATACGTAATACCATGTCAAATAAAAAACTATTACGCATATGTAACATATGTGTAACCTATATGTAAAACTACGTTACAGGTTTCATTTGATCACCACCCCTATCTATATACACATATACACACACATACATATAGAGGATGATGATACAAATATTCCTATAGATTATGTAACCGGTTTCATTGGTTTTCTCTGATTTTTATATAACTTATGTGGTTTTCTTAGAATCCCTACTGTATGAATCATAAACTTATATATGTCGTAAACTGTAGCAAATTTGCCAATCATTTATTTCTATGGAGAATGGCAATGGTAATTGTAATTATAATATAGTATAATAACATGTGCATCCAAAAAGAACAAAGAAATTTTGTTTCGTAAAGATCTTATCTTTTGGGAGTAGGATTTGAAATCATGTTTGTACCGTAAAGTTTTAAATTTATGGGATTATTTATTCATTTGGCTTCTATCTTTCAGTATGCTTGCAATTTTGATCGAAGTCTGGGTTTGTGATTATCAGTTTAAAGTTTTTCAGATCTATTAAACTTATTCATTGGTTATAGAAGCTCTATTATCTTGTTTCAGATCTATTAAGCATATGTGGTTGCACTTTAAACTTTAAAGCAAGATTCATGTGAGTAGAAGCTTATGGGAGTCTTCTAATGGACAAACTGGTACATGAGCCTAATGCATGGTGGGATTGGAGGCTCTAACATGTAAGACTAAAATTTACATTTTAATTTGTGAAAACTAATTATATATTATTCATAATATAAATATATATAACGCATTTAATATAGTACTAACTTTAAATAAAGAAGTACATTGTATAAGCTTTTGTACATTGTATTCGTTACATAAAATGAGGGAGAACGAATGGTTATTGGGTTTGTGCGATTACATTATCTTACAATGTATCATAGTTGAAACAAAATATACAAACATTTAAGCAATTCTCATACTTGCAAATTGTAATCTAATTAAAACTAGTTATTTTCCTCTGTATAACTAACAAAACATAAAATCCAAATAACCAAACTTGTTTTATTTAATTTGTAACTGTATCATTCTTTTTTCCAAGGGTGTATGTTTAACGAACTCCTGTAAAGAAAATTTTAAAGCTGCTAATAAGAGGATGAAGACAGAAATTTAGGAGTTCAAGGAGCATGTAGAAGAGAGACAGATAGATGAGAGTTCAAGGGTATGCAAGAACTAAGAAGAAAGAATATATATAATAAGTGATGTTTTTAGTAGGCAAAGTCAATTATAAAATAGTTACAAATGTTTTTTCTTTAAATGTAAACATTTATACTAATTTTGCACAGAACATATGTAAGTTGTAAGTAATAAAAGCTACAAAATTTACATACTTTTGAGTCACCAACTATCAAACATTTATCTTGGAGGATCATAATGCAGTTTCTTTGTGTTTATGAAAAGAGTGCACAATTTACAAAACATTAACGGACCCTTTCTTCATCATCAAAATTTAGACTTTCAATTCCCTTAAGAGTGGTTTCATACTTGCTTGACGCAGCAGCTACATTCCTGTTCGAGGATCCGTCTTGTGGTGAACTTCTCTGTCTTGTCTCGGGGACGCGCGACCGACCAGTGGAGTCCACATACCTCATCGATCCGCTCGCTCTCTACACAAGTCCATAACATTTCATATTTGCACATCAAGAAACAAGGATATGATACTAAAATTATAAACTCACCATGGCATCAGTGCTGATTGTTGCATCATTGGTAACTGGATTCTTTTCCTTAGGTAGTAAATTGCCAGAGTTTGTGAGTTGTGCGGAATTTCTTCTACGCGAAAGATCCATAGAAGATAAGCCCGTCTGTCTCCCGCTTTCATAGCCTGCAACGGGTCAACAGTTAACAACAACCATCTCAAAGCTTTTAAATTGTTAATTAACACAAAATAAATAGAATAAAAGCGAAAACTTAATAAGTAAAACTGATGTAGAATTTTTACCATTTGGATTAGCAGAGCTTGGCCCAGCACCCATACCCTACAGATAAAATAATAATTAGATTTAATTTGTAATTCTAGTTTCCAAATTTAAACACCAAATGCATATGAGACTTACAAGACCACGGGTAGGAGGCGGAGCAATCTGTGATTGCTGATACTTCAAAATTGTCCAATCAAATACGTAATCAAACTGAAATCCTGTAAAAAGATGAAAACATTGAAGACTGATGTACAATAAAAACGATAAAGTTTTATGTTGTCGTCAGCTAGAGGGGGTACAAACCTTCACGGATAAAGAGGTCACGGAATATTCTCTTCAGATAAGCATAATCAGGTTTGTCCTCAAACCGCAATGAACGGCAGTAATGGAAGTATGATGCAAACTCTGTTGGATAACCGCGGCATAAGGCCTGATAAAAGTGGGAGAAAACCATTACTCAAACCTCTTCATACTAAGTACTAATTTAGTAATTAGTAAAATATATATGGCCTCTTGGGAGTGCAATACCTCAATTGATGTAGAAACTTTTTTCTCGCTTATTTTCTCATACTTCTGTTTCTTATTTCCTGCTTTTAGTCCTTGCCAAGGAAGGCTGATTGTATAACAAAAACATCATTGGACTGATAAAAACACGAGTGGCTTGAGAACTGGTACAAAAGGCAAAAGATCATTACCTCCCTCTTAAGAAATACATGAGAACATATCCAAGAGACTCTAGATCATCCCTCCTGCTTTGTTCTACATGATACAACAAAAAATAAAAAATTATAATACAAAGATACAAACACCACTCGGTATTCACAAGACTGCATAAGAGTGTATTTTTCATGTATATGTAACAATGCATACCAATTCCAAGATGAGTATTCATGCTTGCATATCTAGCAGTCCCCGTCAAGTTTTTGTTGTCTCTGCAGAACCAAGAAGTGAGCATGTATTATCATATACGAAAAATATGAAAACCATGTATGCGTTGTTAACAATCTCACCTGTATGGAATGTGCTGGTGAGTTGTAGTATCCCTGTATTTCTTGACCAGACCAAAGTCAATGATGTAGACCTGCATGAGCGTAAAAGAAAAATTACCCAAAGTTACCATAACCAAGGCTCCAAAATTGGCAGCAAAACAAGAACAAAAATATATTACTTGATTTGCACGTCTTCCCAGGCCCATAAGAAAATTGTCAGGCTTGATATCCCGATGGAGAAATGATTTAGAATGAACAAATTCAATACGGTTGATCTGAAAGGAACAACACAAACAGTCAACATAAATGTTAAAATCTATAGTAATAAATATATTTAGAAAAAAATGGTAACCGTCTAACCATTTGATCTGCAAGCATGAGTACTGTTTTTAGAGAAAGTTTCCGGCTACAGAAATTAAACAAATCCTCAAGACTGGGTCCAAGCAAATCCATGACAAGCACATTATAATCTCCCTCCACGCCAAACCATCTCACGTTCGGAATACCAGCTGCGATAATGAGATTACGGCAATTAATAAAATGCTTCAAAGCTAGAATAAATAAGTCTTAAAGACACATGTAAAATATATTGATGTAGCTCCTTACTTCCTCCCTGTAGAATTCTGTATAACTTGGACTCATACAACAGCTGAGGATGTTTTGTCTTGACATTTTCCTGAGAATTATTACAAAGAGAATTTCATACAAAGAAAATAATAATAACAAATGTATATCATTTCTCCTATTAAGTAAAGAAACTGATGCAAATCAACCTTTATTCAAGGAAATACACATTAAAGAATATTACAAATGTTGAATATTCTAGCATACTTTGTTACACACTTGCAGCATATCCTTATATCAACTATATCCGTAGATGTATAACCGTTGGTAGCCCATATAGGATGTAACTAAAGCATATAGCATGATATCAACCAGACAAGAGACTTGGACTATGACACGTGTGGCTAGCAGAAATTTCAGTCCCCTAAAGAACATGAGAAGGACAAAACTGAATCCAATACTAACATTTTAGAACTAGAGTACCAAAATAAAATCACACAACCATCACTTAGTACCCCCATAACGAACCCTATATAGAGTTCCCAAAACAGAATTTATGTCAAGGAAAAGCATGACCAGGATTGTGGTTAATTTGACATCCACATTTTGAGAAAATTTTATATGTGATTCGAAAGATCCAAGATTGTAATGTTGTAAATAGGAAACGTCTAATGAAATACCATGAGATCATAACCAGCTGACTTTTCCTAACATATTAATTATTATCAATTATCAAACACTTGATGATCAATGACGTAATTCACACTGTTTGCAAGTGCATTTCTGTGCATCTATCCTGATCCAACGGGAGTCCTTTGCAATGAATAGCTCCATGCTCTACGCAATCAACACCATTGTCCTAATATGAAGTTCAAGGGCCTTTACTAAAAAAGTTATCTTTCTATTCTAATAACAGAAAGAAACGACAAAGAATTTTAATATTCCTAAATGTCAAACCAAAAATGTGAGAGTGTCTTCTGTTTTTTTCATCTCCTACCTCTTCAGTGCTTCCCTCTTCTTCTCTACATAAACCGAAGCTAAGCTCACGAGTAGTACCAAGCCATCACCGTGTGCCATGGCGCTCGCCACTTTTCAATGGTGCCAACCTTAAACTCCTTCATATCGTCCTTAAATACAGTTACTTCAAAGAGAATGAATCCTCCATCTTTCAGAAATTTAGATATGCATACTCAATTCAAGCATCTTAAAGGACTAATGCTTCCACATTATGACTATAAACCGGCATGAGCTTCCTAATTTGCCCTGCTTTTATAACTAACATTTCTAGCACACTCTACCACAGTACTGAATCATTACCTATACAATCTAATGACATTCGAAAACATTAAACATAGACCCCCGATCATTTCATTCACCAACCTTCTACAATGTACCAAATTCATTCATCAAGATTTATAAAAAATCTCAATCCCAATCCCAAACAAAACAATTAACTCATTCTTCTCGATAACCCTAGAAATAATAACATTCCCAATTCAGCTTCCAATAAACTAATCAACAAGCCAAACCCATGTACAATAATCTAACATTATCAACAAGCCAACCCAATGTACAAAAATCTAACATTGTAACAACAGAAAGAACACTCACAAGCTTAATTGCAACTTCTTCATTCGTCTGAACATTAGTCCCTGCAAAATAACACACCCCAAATCACCCACAACACAAAAACCAACCAAGATTTCACAACCCCACCACAAAATTTACGAAATTAACACACGTAAACGAAAAAATTGACAAAAATGACGATGAACAGATGAACAGATGACAGATGAACAGACCAAGATAGATCTCCCCGAAGGACCCACTGCCAATCTTTCGACCTAAACGAAACTTATTAGCAACACGAGGCTCCATAAAGATCAAGGGTTTTGAAGATTACGATTGAGTGATGATTATTGGGAGTGAATTAGGTTGAAGAAGACGAAGAAGAAGGTGAAAAAGCATCGGTTTTGTTTGTGTAGAAATGATATAAATAGGAGAAATGGTGCACACGCGTTACAGGTGAACCGAAAGGAGCATACTTTAGTTTTTATTGAACCGGATAGGTGTAGATTAAAAGGCCGGTGTTATGAGTCAACTCTTTATTGGAAGATGTAATTTAATAACTTCTATAAAAATAGTACATACACTATTTGTCGATTCTGTTATATTATTTTATTCATGTTTTTTTAGATAATTTTGGCACGTGTGTTGGGTGAGATTAGAGAGGGGAAATTGAGGTGGTTCGGTCAGGTAAATAGAAGACAGGTGATGACTCTAGTTAAAATCGTAGAAAACCTCTTTGAAAACATGTATGAGAATAGAAGTTCTTGAAAGCGTAGGATTAAGATTATAAACTTTTGACGAGGGTATAGACCAATATGATTTCTAACGTTGACGTATCGTAGAGGTTTAAGGGGGTAGTACCTCCTCGGTGGGGATTCTAAGGTGCAACGCCCTTTTGGTGGGTGGTGTCTGTAGAATGTGATGAATCTGTTACTCAACCTCTTGAGCTTGTTTCGGACATGTCTGATTGGTACAAGTGTTATTAGTTGATCCATTTAAGAGTTTATTATACGTTTAATGGTTGGATGACGGGTCAACGGTTAACAAAAATCATGTGATCGGTAGGAATGTATGTTATTGTTGACTGAAACCAACCATTAATAATAAGTTCCTCAGTAATAATCAATATCCTATGAGAATAAAGAAATCATCAGTTACAAACCAGTTAACATAATTACACGTCAACATTTAACCGTCAAATCAAAACTTATTCATAAAACATTATATTTGAATCGTTATGATAATAAATCGCAAACTTTGGTTTGTCTCTAGATAGTAATTCATTACCAAAAAAACACGACTTTATAATAATTCATTTTATTATGTTGGTGTGTTACACGAGTTGAAATAGTGAATATGATTTTTTTAATATGATATTGTGAGATAGTAAAACATACCTACATTTGAGAAGATTAAACCGTGATGTACATTAAAGCAAAAATGTTTTATAATGAGTAATCGCTAGTTGTAATTGTTTTTGACTTTGTGAATCTTGATATTTTAAAGATGTTTGCTTAAAAATACAAATTTTTAAAGTATTTTAATTATGATAATAATCAGCTAGAAATTAAATTTAAGTTTAACAACATCAATTCTTATTAAACATTTTATTTATTTCTATAAAAAATTAAATGATTAATACAATAGTAGATGGGTATTTATTATGAAAACTATATTTATATATTAATTTGTAATTTTCATTTTAATGAATACATGTATCCAAATCCTATGTGTAGCCTAAGTGTATAACATAAAAAAAAACATGTGACTTATAGAGATTTTGATTTATTAGTATAGATTGTTAGTATAGATTTCAGTAAACATTTGATATCTTTCTTTTTATTTAATTTTTTTAACCGCAAATGTGCAACACTGCTTCGGATAGTAGGTGTTATATTAATCGGGTCCATCTATTCGTTTTCTAGCCGAGACTGCACCCCCAATCCCCTAAAAAAAAACTCATTGTTAAGAAAATTCACTCGCTCGACTCTAAGCATTTTGTTTAAAGTGAGACTTGTATTCATGACCTCTCAATATTTACATATAATATGTATCTTATCTTAACCGGTTGGTCTAAAGATAATTGATCTTTCTTTTTATTTACCACTTCAAAGAAACGTGATTTAATCTGAGTCTGACTGACCACTTTTGTCATGATCGGACAACCACACTTTCAAGTCGGAAGACCAAATGGACAATTGGTCAATGGGCACCACTTGTTGGCACCAGAAGTGGTCCACGTGGCACTCTTTATTCATCTCCCATCTAACCATAATTTGGTGGTCCTGGTCTTAAGAGTCTTTCACACGGGCACACGTTTACTCGGTCCTTATGCTACTCGTCTACTATTATTATTATATAAACGAAAACTCACACGCGCTCTAAATCTACTTTTATATCTACCTCATTAATACATTTGGATACCGTTAGACCAAAGACCCTTTGATTCTAGTATTATCATTTAACATCTATTTGGCATATGTTTTTCTATGCCATCATCATACGTAAAAGATTACTGGTGAGTGAAAGTTGATACATAGTCGTATTGTCACACAAGTCGTCACTACATGTATAAAATATACTGACGTAATGAGCATATACAAACCCAGGCTAATAGTTAATTTTTCTGATATTCATGCTAGTTTTTAGCGTTTTTTTGTTTAACCATGAATATAAACTTATAAGTGTTGTAAACTTGGAGCTATAGCAAACTTGCCAATCATTTATTTCTATGTAGAATGGCAATGATAATTGTAATATTGTAATATAGTATAATAACTTGTGTATCCAAAAAGAACAAAGAAATTTTGTTTCTTGAAGAAAACATTAACAACTTTCTATACAAAGGTATGAAATAATCAATTTGAAAATAAAAACCCAACTGCCAAAAATAAGCATTGATCAAAATTGGGTATAACAACAAAATACACGTTGATCTGAGAAAAAAAATGAACCAATGAGTTATGTGTATGAACATCCTTAACTTCATAACCTTAGCTGGTTGTAGCCACGGGAGTCCTAGGGCTCGGGTGTCCCATGTACGAAAGCCTTGGCGAGAGCCGAACCTTTGGGCTCGGTCTCGGTGACGGGACCGGACCATAGCTCGCAAAGTTTGTAGGAACGAGACGAGGAGATAAGTTGACTTGTTCAAGGGCTCGGGATTGCAGCTCAGCTGGATAATCCCGAACACACCCTATACGTGGTCCGGTCCCAGATGTCCACTTGCATGACAAACGGCTAGCCAGCCGGTTCAAGCTAGGATGAGTAGGTGTAAGAAGAATGTCAACCGGTGTAGGATGTGGAATAACAAGCGGTTTGGGCTTTGAGTCGGTTTCAACCGGCTTGAATGAAAACCCGACATTGATGTCATCATCATCAACCGAACATCTCTGCATTAAAAGTTGTAATAAGAAGTCAAACTACTATGAAACATACAATTATGCAATGCATAAAATTGAATATATATTATAGATACGGAAGCATTCATTTCAGAACCAATAATATTTTTATCTCTTTCATCAAATCAACATTTATGTAGTTTTTTTAATTCTCAAGTCCCAAAAAACTATATATTACTAAAAAAGAACATGAACTTATGTATGTATGTTTGTACCTTTACGTTAGTGAGATCAACATGATTCTCCTCCAAAAAACTGATGAACTCTCTGAAGTTTTCTTCAGTTGGGAGGTAATGGCCACTGTATGGCCATATAGCCTCGAGAACGCCACCGTGGGCGACTAGCCGTCCTGCGGCGGTGGTGGCACCACCCGCCAGAAAACTTGAATGTTGAAAAAGACCTTTCTTTTTCCGGCCAACGTACAAGTTTCTCGAGGTGCTTAACACAAAGATCCATTTTGAACCTTCAATGGTCTCCAACGGCAACCCGCTTTGCCGGAAAACAAGCTTCCCGTTCTCGACAATCACTTCGTATGATTCCCTTTCGTTCTGTTGAACACAATGTTGGTTAAAAGTACGAAATTTTACATTGGTTTTATGAAAATGATTGTGGCTTTCGACTTACGGGTCCTAAGTATTTGATGCATTGACGTTGTAGATTCGACCTCGGACACTTTTCGAGGCTTACATCTTTGCCATCTCCGACGTCCAACCTTTGTGTTCGATAAACCAAACATCAGTAAAGTTTGATTGAAGTAAGGCTAAAGATCAAAAACTTAGACAACATGTAATTGTTTCCTACTATAGAATATATGAGTTATGATCTGATAAAATATATTAGTTATGATTTGTTTCATATATGAAGATTATTGTTATTTTTTCTGTTATAACTTACAGTTATGATTAGATTAAGTTTTTTTGTATTTACAGTTTTTACACTCACCAGTAGAAAAATGGTTGGCAGCTTTCGGTTTCGAACCAGAGATCATAGTACATGTGCAAGTTGTGGCCATAACGATGTCGCGGGTCAATCTGCAAGTTAAAGAACACATATGAGCGAATTATAACGCCTAAAAAGCATTTCAAGAAATCCGAATTCGAATAAGATCCGGCATAAAAGGTGTTTTCGGGTGCTTACAGCTTCGAGCCAATGTTGTAAGGCCAGTTTTTGAGCCTTTTCATTCTTTGACAAGCCCTTTCCGACCTTTGCAGCCCGGGTCCGAGCCCTCGCCCATCGGGAAACCGCGGTTTCGTGCTTTTCGACGTTGAAAAATGACACCGAACTTCGGTCCAAAGCTGCAAAATCCAAAGCCTTCCACCTACAAAAGTTATGATAACTTTAAACTTTAGAACAAAAGTTATTAAGTTACAATAATAACTGTTAAGTTAAACTGTATCAGGTTTAAACTAACTAACCATAGCTCTTCAACAACAACAGCACAATCTGCTAAATTTCTTCTTGTTCTATAACTCTTGTATATCTTCTGAACAGTAGTAGCTGCAGCATTGAGTTCACTAACGGGCCGAGGCGAAAAGAACACAACAGGTTCAGGAAGAACATTTGTCGAGCCCGGATGACCCGTTTCAAGACTCGGGTTTTGGGCTTCGGGTTTTCTGATCTCTTGGACCAAGTCCTTGAATGAAAGGGTGTGTTCAAGCATTATCTTTAATGGTTCACTGCTGTTCAAACTGATCGAATTTCTTCTTTTACTGATAGGACTCGAATCTTGCAAATCACCAGATGTTTTCGGGGTAATCTCGGGTTGCAATTCGGGTTTCTCGGCGTTATTGAGATCGAAAGGTAGATCTAATAATCCATTCCTCAAGATTATATTCCAGGCTGATGATATTAGTGATGAGGATAGACCCATAACAGTTAAAGATCCCCTGCACAATCATGACCAAATTTGCTTAAATTAGGGATGATTAAGCTATAAAATATTGTTTTAGATTGAATTATGATCTTGTGAGGTCACACAAGACGATTTTTTTTGTATGTGCATACAATAATTGTACAAATGGTCAATAATTGAACAAAGATACAGAGACAAACATAAAAACACATATTCTTTAATAAAGATTCAATTTTTATCACAAAATCATGATACCCAATTGAAAATAAAAGAAACCCAATTAGTTATTAACATGATGAATTAAACCCATAATTGAAAACCAAAAATACTCACTTGAATCAAGATTACAGTATGTTGCAGACACTTGCTCTGTTTCTTGTATGAACTGATGTAACAATGAAGTTGATGGTACTCTGTGTTTTTGGCTTGTGTATTTGATGATGATGAAGATGACAAATATCACCCTTAAGTATTTATACAAAAACCCTTGTGGAAATTGTTTAACACACGTCTTTGAATTCTTTTTTACTTGTGTAAAAGATTGACCAAAGAAAATTGCCAAAAAAAAATAATGTTTGATTTTGATTTTGAGATATGAAACCAGATTTCAAACCCTAGGTGCACGTGTTTGATGATTCAAAGCTTGAGATTTTGGAATGCACTTTTAGTGTCGTAGAAAGTTTGCTTCTTTATCTGTGTATATGAACT
The DNA here is from genome assembly GCA_025215565.1 of Flaveria ramosissima. Taxonomy (NCBI): domain Eukaryota; kingdom Viridiplantae; phylum Streptophyta; class Magnoliopsida; order Asterales; family Asteraceae; genus Flaveria; species Flaveria ramosissima. The sequence goes on from CM046038.1 coordinate 52,467,089, forward strand.
TTGAAGATTGAAATATACAAACATATATATATAATATATATATGAAGTAGATAGATCACATGGTCAAATAAAGGAAGCTGAATTTAGGGTTCCTGGATGATGCCTGCATGACAGGGGTTTTTCCGACATGTGCATAAATAATCTGGTTTTGGGTCGAATGTTTAACCCGTTTAAACATGTTATTGTTTAAGTTGACATGTTTAATTGAACAGGTCATGTTCAGAGTGACTTGATGAACCAGTTTAGTTAAATATACGTCGACCCACCAACCATTTTATTGATTTCACTAAGATGCTTATGAACTTGTATCGTAGTTTGTCACAACCTACCATGATTAACAAGTTTACAATTTAATAATAACATGTCAACCTGCCAGCCCGTTTGATTTGTTTAGATGAACATGTTAAATGAGTTGTATTCAGGTTACATGGTTTTATTTTTGTGCAGTCTGGAATTTATGTGTTTGACACTGATTAAAGTACATGTCAACTGATCAATCTGCAATCAACTAACCACCAACCCGTCATGATTAACACTCTTAGAAATAAAAATGCGGGTCGTGTTAGTCTTTACTTAATTAATTTAAATCGATAATATATGTAAAAAAATTGTTGGGAAAGCTTAAAAGTTATAATAAATCACTAAACTATTAGAAAAAGCAGTGAATACGTGAATAGTGATAAGCGTGTGTGTTGGAATAAAGATGAATTTCATGCAACAAAAGGAATAAAATAAAACAACAGGTATGAACCTCAACAAGTGGATTTATGATCTAAATATCAAAATAATAAAGATTGATGTATTATGTATATTATAATTGATTATGCTTTATTGACCTTGATTTGAATATTAATGAGGATGTTGAAAGCTTGAGGTTATTCGTCAATGGCGGAAACAGAGGACTAGAGGATGCGGATATTGTTCGTAAGCAAAGGGACAAATTGGGCTATGCTTTTCCAATTTTGACTTTGTAGGTCTAATTGTTTTTTTCCCTTAATCATCCAAAAAACCAAAATAGTCATTGGTACATATATCTAATCATAAGAATAGTATAATTGTATAAACAGATTGTATATATTGTTTTACTTGTGAATTTGTGACACGTAATAGAATAGGCATCATTCACCATTATGTATGAATATTTATAGTAGGGTTAGACCAAGGATTTAATCTAAAAAATTTAAGACGGATTGAATGCTTGACAGTTGTCCTTTGATTGTTTTGAATAAGAAAGTATTTTGGTAATTCTGTCAAATACGTCAGTTTATTGAGTCTTATATATTCATTATGTCAAATGTTAGTTTTTTGTGTCATGTATTTTACATTATTTGTTATGTGTATTTACCATTGTGTTTTACGTTTCAAATCATTTTATGTTATTTTTGTCATTGTTTCTAGAGATTATATAGACTTGTAATCTATCGTTGTGTTTTACAATAAGAGTTACACAATGATATATCTTCACAAATATATTTTTTAAAACTCATAGTGTTAAATATAACAAAATGTGTTATTTTTTTTGTTTTATAGATTATATAAACTTGTTGTTATCTGTTATTGTGTTTTATAAGTACACAATGATATTATTTCACCAATATACTTTTCATAACTCATAGTGTTCAAGATAACATAATAATGATTAAAAATCACAATAAAACATTATGTTATTTTGTCATTATTTTTCATGTATTTTATCAATTAGTTATTAATGTATTATTGTGTTATACAAATTAGAAATACACAATAATATTATTTTATCATTATATTTTTTTTAAATATTATTTTAGAAAAAACACAATAATCATTAGAAAAACACAATAACTATCAAAAAGACAGAATAACTGCACGTTTATCCAACTTTTATTTTAACATCCATATTTAGAGTTTTCTTTCGAATCTTCCCTATTTAAGCTTTTCTTTCGAATCTTTATCTAAGTAGTTTTTATGGTGAAGTTACTTTATGTCTGTCCAACTTTAGTCTGTTTGGTATGGGGTAATGGAATGAACGAAGAAACATAATGATTGAGGGAATGGAATGGATAAGAGAATGAAATGAATCATTACATTCCATTGTTCTGTTTGGTTATCCTTTAGTGATAAATTAATTATTACTTTGGTTTCCGGAGGCGGCGGCGACCCCAAGGTGGTTTCCAGCGACGGCGGTGGCCGGCAGTGGTTTCCGGAGGCGGCAGTGGCCGGTGGCAGTTTCCGGCGGCGGCGTCAGGCAGTGGGTTCCGGCGGTGGTGGCCCGAGGGTGGTTCCCGGTGGCGGCGGCGGCAGGCGGTGGTGGTCCGAGGGTGGTTTCTGGCGACGGTGGTGGCCGTTGGTGGTTTCTGGCGGCGGCGACAGTTTCCGACGACCGCGGCGGCTGCCCGAGGGTGGTTTACAGCGGCGGCTGTGGCCGGCGGTAGCTTCCGGTGACCGTGGTTTCCGGCGACGGAAGTGGCCGACGGTGATTCCTGGTGGCGGCGGTGGCCTTCGGTGGTTTCCGGCGGCGGCAGCGGGCTCCGGCGGCGATGGTGGTTGTTGTAGTGGGTGAGTGAGTGGTGTGGTGACTAATGATGGAAGAAGGGATTGAATGAAAAAAAAAAGATGGAGGTTGGATGGAATGAATTTAAGGAAATGAAATCAACTATATAATTGTTCATTTCATTAATTTCACCAACAAAACATGTATTTGTTCATTCGCCCTCAATGGTTCATTTCATTCCGCCTCTCATTCCTTTATACCAAACACTACCTTATTTAACTAAAATTTTATGTTAACAAAAATCATTTCTTCATTTTGTGTTGAGTCTAGACCTGGCAATTTGGACCCAAGTGAGTACATTTAGGTTGATTTGGGTAGTAATAATGAAGTAATGAGTTAAATAGAGTTAAGTTATATTTTTAGGAGGGTCAAGTTAGGTAACTCTAAAACTAGGAAAAGTTATAGAACGGGCCAAGATGGATCATAAAAAAATAAGGAACGGGTCAGGATGGGTTGATTAGATTTTTTCATAACCCATTTTTCTTCACCTTATCTTTTCTTCAAAATCTACACATAGTCTCATATCTACATGATAACGATAAACATGTTGGATTTATGAACGGGTCGAGATCGGTTTACGGGTCATATGAGTTGCACGGGTCGGCAACCGGGCGTCATAAGCTGGAGCTGCATGATGGGGTAAAAGAGTACAATATAACCGCACAACCCACGTCTACCATCACCATGCAGTTTATCTTTTTTATTTTTATTTTATAACTATTTGCTTAAAGTTTAATTTTAAATGTGTTTGTCTAGTTGTACCTTAAGGTAGGGCTGTTCACGAGCCGAGCCGAGCCGAACCGAACCGAACGGACCTTTGCTCGTGTTTGGCTCGTTTTCAAACCGAACCGAGCTGATCGGCTCGTTTATAACTGAGCTAAAAATCGAACGAGGATTTTTTGAGCGGTAAATTTTTGAACGAGCGGCGAACAATTTATATAACCCAACTATTTTGTGTGTCATACGACTTGTACAACATCGAATAAGGTTTAATGACTTAAAAACCAGCCACATTTCATTACATAATATTCTCATAAATGACAATAAGTTGTGGTTGACGATAAAGTTAAGGCTGTATCGGATAAGGCGAAGAACATATTGCAGATAACGATGACGGTGAGAGCGGAAGATGATCGAAAAATATCTCTTAACGGCTTATGATTTCACTTTTATGTTTAATGTAGAATTCACTATTATATATTTGTATAAAATGGGTCAAATCTACTAGAGTGTTACGTATAAACTATATGTACATATTAATTCGATCCGAACTAAACCGAGCGGACCTTTGCTCGTGCTTGGCTCGGTTACAAACCGATACGAGCCGATCGGCTCGTTTACAACAGAGCAAAAATTTGAACGAACATTTTTCGAGCAAAAATTCTAACGACCATTTTTCGAGCAAAAATTCTAACGACCATTTTTCGAGCAAAAATTCTAACGACCATTTTTCGAGCAAAATTTGAACGAACGTCGAGCGATTTGAACAACCATACCTTAAGGTATTAGAGTAATACTTAGTTATATTTTTTCTTTCATTAGAACTTGAGTGGTCACTGCCTTGGGATTGATCTATGTATGAAATTGCTAATCAATTTGGTTTTTTAAGTCTTTAACCCATTTAGACCCGACCCATCCTGACTCAAACCCATCCTGACCCGAATCCATTCTAACTCATTTTTAAATTAGTACATTCTGACCAAACCTATCCTAACCCTAACCTATTCTGACCTGGCACCCGACCCAACCCGACCCGCCCATCTTGCCGGGTATAGTGCTGACATTTCCGGCTTATACCCGATTAAGATGCTTAAAGATTAATTTAGATAATAAAAACGGCAATTATCCAAAAAGTGGATGTATCCGATTCACCAAATATTAAATTGTTTACTTTCCTAACATAAAAAACTTCAAAATTCGCTCAACTAATGGAAATAGAAAAAGGTTTGATGATTCTTTTTGAAGTTATTAAATAACATTGTTAAAAAATGTAGTCAAATTGAAATTATTATATAAAATTATGTAGCAGTTAGTGTGTATTATCATTAATATTATATGTTCGAGGATTATGATTCTAAAATTTAAATTTATATATTTAATATAAAGAGTCATAATATAATTAAATAGATAAATGTAAAGGAGACAAGAAATAGAGTTATGTAATTGACGTATATTAAAGATCATATTCAGTGTAACTTGTGAATATAAAATCTATGAAATAATTGTCATTTGTTAAAAAAATCGGTCATGAGTTATATAAATGTTCAATGTCATTTTCATTTACTTTTAACATATTTCCCCTTCAATGTATCTATAAAACAAAGATACAAATTAATCAAAATTAAGAAATATAAGTCAACTCATCTATCCATGAGCTGGATCAAGTTGGAGGTGAACTGAATGCGCGTTTAGTTTCTGCCTCGAATAGTTGGATGGACATATCAAGTCGATTCAGCTCGACTTGCTCATTTATTGACGGAGCCTAACTGGTTGTGATTAAAATCGTAAACATTCATAGTTCAAATCACGAGTTTTGACTCTTTTCAAGCTAATTATACATTTTCCTTTTTATTACTTATTACTTCAATTCTCATTAATTCTTTAATAATATATAACTACTTTATACATATGTTACTTTTAAAGTATTAATAAAAAGCCTTTCAGTTTTAGTAATATGAAATTATGAAGCAAGTAAATATAAACATAATCATCTCCATCCTTTATCCCTCTCATTTCCATCACGAAATCACCCATCCTTTCTCTATAGACAACATTAACAACCTCTATGGTCGTCTCCAACCACCATCATTTTCTCCTTCAACACCATCTCTAATACACAATGTTATTAAAACCAGACCGTACAACGAACCTATCGCCTAATAGATTCATTTGTTGGACCAATCGAAACCGGCAAACCAGATAACGTCATATATAAAAAAAATTATATTAATTATACATACCTAACTAGGCTAAAGTCCCGTGTAACACACGGATTCAATCAAATAATATTATTGTTATTTGAAAATATACGGAAGTAATAATATTGTTGATTATATTGTATATCAACTTTTATGTATAATTTTTAACATTAGCTATATCTAACATTAGTAGGTTTTCTCTGTTAATATTTATACATCTAAATAGTGTTAAATATGAAATGAAATAACTTTATAAATAAGAACTTTAAGTAATAAACAAATTAAATTGAACATGAAAAATAATATTTTAAATTCATAAACATCCGAAAATTTATTTGTATACAACATTTGATGTTTTGTTGGAAATTTATCTATTATTATCTAATATTAATAGTTTTAACCTCTACCTACTTTTAACTCGGGATAATGCAACATAGAGCTAATCATGATCCTTATTAGAAAAACAAACCAACTTTGTATAGCGATTATCCTTGGATTTTATTTATTGTCATTTCAAAACACATTGATAATAGAAACTGTCTTCTTTGAAATTTAAAATAAATCATTTTGTCTGAAGGTGTCAAAGTCAATCGTGAAATAAAAGTGTGATTTTCAATATTACTTGCAGATACATCAAAACAATTTGTTCATATCAAACGAATTCCAATCAAACATAATAATAATAATAATAATAATAATAATAATAATAATAATAATAATAATAATAATAATAATAATAATAATAATAATAATAATAATAATAAATAATAATAATAATAATAATAATAATAATAATAATAATAATAATATAATAATAATAATAATAATAATAATAATAATAATAATAATAATAATAATAATAATAATAATATGTCAGTACATATAAAAAGAAATTAAAAAGTTCAAAAAGTAAAAACATGTAATACCTCTTCACAGATGGACTGTTGAAGCAGAACATCTTCAAAAAAAATTAAAGTAAAATAATATTAATCCAAAAACATAATTGTAAACAATGACAGGTTAAATCATAATTACAGAGGATGAAAGATCAAATATAACAAAAAATTAATACATTTTGTTGAAAAAAACTTGATAAAATCAAAGCCAAAATGAGAACGTAAACAAAGTCTGTCGAATGCGATATCATCAGACTTTATAAAGACAAATCGCGAGGGTCGTAAACCTTGGATGGTTGTGAAATATTTTAAAATCGGGTTTGATTACATTCCAAAAAAAGATACCCATGAATTTCTTCAAACTGAAGAGGAGTCGATTAAAATATTCTGTAACTTTCGTCAAAATTTGAATATAAACAGAGTATTTAATGGAAAAACACAATCAAGGAACTGATTTCATAGATGAAGAAAACCATAAATGATTTGTATAATTTTTATTGATGAATTATTTGAAAAAGAAGAAATATCCATGATTTAATTTCCAAAAAAAGATGTGCTCTAATTTAGGGTTAAATTTTCAAATTTTCTTTAAATACCTCTTGTATAAAAGTTGACTTTTAATCAAATAAACCTAGACTAACACTAAGAACAGATACATATTTAGGCGGGAATTGAAAAAAATGGAAGCTTAAGAGAATGTCACGTGCCACCAAAGTTATTGTTTTATTAATAAGTATAGATTCAAAAATAGATTACGCATATACCAAGTCATGCGTCTCTCTCTCGGCCTCTTTCTTCTCGCTACCAATACCATTAACCATCTCTTTTCTCTCTCCACTGCTATATGGTCGTCCTAGTGTGATCATCAATATTTTGTGATCTATTTTGAAAATGAAATTTTATGGGATATATACATTACTGTGTATTATAGATTACTTAATATATTAGAAAAAATATTAAGATTATCTCAAGTCTTAAATGTTGAAGAAGGTCAAACAACATGCAATTGTTGGTCATACGATAAAGTACAACTACCACCTTCCACACGGTTTCTTGCTATAAAATTTTATATCGTGTTGACTTTAGATTCAAATTCTCAATCTTAAATTATACGCCCCTCTTTTTATTAATATATACCTAGTGATTTTCCTTTTTCTAAACAGACATATATTTAAGCATAACCTTTCCAAAAAGAAAGATATGAATTCCTTGTTTTATAAACTAGAATTGTTCTAAAAGCACAATAATGTTTAAAATATAAAATATCTGGTTTTCAAAAAATAAAATTGGAGCAAAAATGACACTTATAATTTTTATAACATTTTCATGATGTATTTATTGTTTCTTAGGTTGTTACTTTTTTTTAAACATCAATACATAGAAATTTTTAGACTAACTATTGTATTTGGCAAGGCTAGAATTTGATTATAAATCTCCTCACTTATCACTAGGTTTCAATGCCCACCTTATCTATTATTTTATAGTGGTATGTATTTGAGATACTAGTTATTTTTCTATAAATTTACACGTACGTTTAATTAAAAGAAGTCAATTATCTTTTTTCTAAACGAAAACTCATAAACTCATTCAATCTACTTATAACCGCACAATTTTTGCCAATAACAATACTTGAACCTTCTTCATTTGAAAGATACACCAGCATTTAAACACATTGATATTATTATACTAGAAACCTTTGGCAACTATCATTTTTCATCTAATGTTATACTTTGATATCTAAGTGACTTTATTTTATTACATTAAAGTGCCTTATTCTTTATGAATTGATCATGTTTCACTTTCTTTTTATATTACTGAGTCTTGTTCTTAAGAAATTGATACCATTCTTTAATGAATGATAACTTAGAATCTTGTATAAGTTGAATAGAAACTATTAGAACCCATTGATATGTTAAAGTTTGTAACTTTAAAACAGATTCTAGGTAGTTTTGCAAAAAACCATATATGAATCAAATTTTGATGTGATTGATGTATTCCTTTTTGGTTAGAAAGCTATACGAGTCGACTGCATTTTTGTTTTGAACAGTAGAAGCGAATATTGGTTGTAGGTAGGTTAAAATCGTGAATTACAACACGCTATACCTATTGTGTGAAAAGTTGAGTTCATGAAATCATTTTAAGTTGGAACCTTTGTACAGATAGTATTAAACCATAACTTGAATTACGTCCACATCAAATAGTACCAATGGCTCAAGCTTGTGTTGGGGAATTCTCAAAAATTACTGGATAAATCTGAAGTCGTGTGATCACTTTCAGATCAAACAATTGGACTGTCTACCAACGTTTGATTGGATAAAATCAGATTGATTCTAGATTTTCGTATGGATTTTTGATTGAGCAATTTTGAGAATATAAAGAAATCGAATTTCTTTCAGGAGATCAAAAACCGAATACGCAGGAGCGTATTTTTTGTTTTCCAGAAAACTGCTTCTTGGGGTAAATTACACCTTTAGTCCCTCAAGTTCCACGAATGCATATTTGGCCCGAAATTAAATTTCTAATGCATTTTCGATGAAGGACTTTTGTCTAAAATAAAAAATTTCCAAGCTGACCTGGCAGCTCGACCCCAGCCAGGGGCTCTGCCCCTTGGACCCCCCTAGGGGCTGCCGCCCCTTGGACCCCGCTTCTCTCGGGGGCGCTGCCCCCTTGGATCCCCCGTTAGGCCCGATGACATTCAAATAAGCGTGCACTCTTATTTGAATGTCATACGCAATCTCAAATTACACTAAAATATCCAACAAACCTCCCCCATTTGAGTGTAATCGTAGATTACCTAACTTATTCACAACAATCAAACAAACTAATGCATAAATGAAATATCGTGACGATTAAATTTCACATTAGTATATTACACATTCCAAATATTCGAATTTAAGGGTATCTCTAAGGATTGAACCCTTAATATCCATATTGAATACATGAAGATAATATACACATTAATTTACATACATAAATCTAACTTACTATCTTTTACTAGCCTATGTCCCTACCCTTCATAAGCATATCAAAGTCAAGTCCCAACTTCTTGAAGCAGCTAAACTTCATGCTCATATAGGTAGCTCTCTTATACTTGCACGTGCAAATGCAATTTTTCAAAGGAACTATTAAGAAGATATACTTCAACCTCTCTTAACTTGCAAATCTGAACACATACCTTTGGGATAATTTAATGTTGTGTTCCAAACTCTAGATGTTAAGCTTTCCACATTGAATTCAACACCTAACGTCATGTTAGGTGGGAATTGGGTATTTTAACAATAGAGTTTTCAGATGGACTTTAACCCCAATCCCACAGCTGATCCTCTCACGAGATCTCTACTTAACCCTTTGGTTAAATGATCAGCTAACTTCTGTTGAGTTCTCACATACTCAACTGAAATCACACCATGCATGATGAGCTCACGAATCATGCTGTGTCTCACACCTAAGTGTCTTGACTTGTCATTATACACTTGGCTATATGCCTTAGCCAGTGTAGCTTCACTATCACACCTGATAGAAATGGGAGATATCGGTTTTGGCCACAATGGAATCTCATAAATCAGGTTTCTTAGCCACTCAGCTTCTTTACTAGCTACATCTAAGGCTACAAATTCAGATTCTATAGTTGAGTTAGTTATGCAAGTCTGTTTCTTTGAAGCCTAAGAAATAGCACCTCCCCCAAGAAGGAATACCCAACCACTTGTGGAAGAATGGTCTTTCATATTGGTTATCCAACTTGCATCTGAATATCCTTCAATCACTGAAGGAAATCCAATGTAGGTCAAACCATAATCAATGGTTCCTTTCAAGTACTTAAATACTCTACCTAATGCTTGCCAATGATGAGTACTAGGTTTGCTAGTAAACCTACTAAGCTTTCCAACAGCATATGCTATATCTGGCCTGGTACTGATCATAGCATACATAAGTGATCCAATTGCTCTTGAATACTCAAGTGGAGATACTGCAATACCATTATTAGGTAATAATTTAAAACTAGGATCAATACGAGTACTTACTGGAGAACAATCCTTGAAATTAAACTTTTCCAAGATCTTCTTAATGTAGTGTGATTGAGAGATTGAAATGCCCTTGTTCTCACGTTTGATTTTAATACCTAAGATCACCTCAGCCTCCCCCGTATCCTTCATAGCAAATTTAGATGATAAAAATTCCTTTGTTTTATCAACTTGATCTTGGTTAGTGCCAAAGATCAACATATCATCTACATACAAACAGATCATGACTCCGTTTCCAGAAGCATCAAACTTGCTATAAACACACTTGTCTGCTTGGTTTAAAACAAAACCATTAGACAATACAACCTCATCAAACTTTTGATGCCACTGTTTAGGTGCTTGTTTCAGACCATAAAGAGATTTAATTAATTTACACACCTTGTTTTCATTTCCAGGTATAACAAACCCTTCTGGTTGTTTCATGTAAATCTCTTCATCTAATTCACCATTTAAAAATACAGTCTTCACATCCATTTGGTGAATTACAAGATTATGTGTAGCAGCAAGTGCTAATAATAATCTAATGGTGGATATCCTTGCCACAGGAGCATATGTATCAAAGAAGTCGATACCCTCTTTTTGTCTAAAGCCTTGGATTACGAATCTGGCTTTGAACTTATCAATAGTACCATCCACCTTCATCTTCCTCTTGAAGATCCATTTACTTCCCAAAGGTTTACAACCAGGGGGTAAATCTGCCAAATTCCATGTATTATTTTGCAAGATAGAATCAATTTCATCTTGAATGACTTCTTTCCAAATACCAACATCGCTTGAAGCCATTGCTTCACTATATGTCTTTGGATCCTCATCAACATTGAAACAATATTGATATTGAAAATTAATTTCATTCCTAGATCCTTCAACTAAGTAAAGTTGAAAATCATTACCATAAGACTTGGCCTTTCTTTCTCTTGTACTTCTTCTTGGTTCAGTGCTAGTTGAAGGCATATTTTCGTTTCACCCAAAGTCTTTAAATTATGATTCATATCCTTTGGCCTAGGTATAGATGTGAATCTTTCTTCATCATATTCGGCATTCCCACTTCTTGCCTCGATAACCGTATGCACAGACACATAGTCATTCGGTTCTATTACATAAAACCTATGAGCGAACGAATGCTCAGCATACCCAATGAAAATGCATTCTATACCTCTTTCCCCTAAGTTCCTTATCGTAGGATCATTGAGCCTTACCACGGCTCTACAACCCCAAACTCTCAGTTTTAGTAACTCAGGTGGTTTCTTATACCAAAGCTCAAAAGGGGTAGTCTTGTTCCTTTTATTAGGAACCCTGTTTAGCAAATAACAGGCTGTCAACATAGCCTCACCCCAAAACCCATTATTTAGGCCCGAATAGGACAACATGGTATTAACCATCTCTTTTAGAGTCCTATTCTTTCTTTCTGCCACACCATTTTGTTCCGGTGTATATGAAGCTGTGGTAAGGTGTATTATTCCAGTTGATTGGAAATATTCCGGATCAAAATACTCACCACCTCTATCCGTATGCAGAGTTTTGATCAACTCACTTCGATGAAGCTCTACTTCTTGTTTATAGATTTTAAACTTTTCCAGAGCTTCATCTTTTGTATGTAACAAGTAAACATAACAAAATCTAGTAGCATCATCTATAAATGTTACAACATACTTCTTGTTACCTAGTGATGGTGTGCCATGAAAATCATATAGATCGCTATGTATTAATTCTAACAGTTTACTTTCCCTAGTGACATGTTGCATGAATGGTTTTTTAGTTATTTTATTCAACTTGCAAATATGGCATTTTTCATTGCTTAAGTTAACAGCCGGAATTAAGCTCATTTGAGACATTTCCTTAAGTCGTTTTATAATGTACATGTCCTAATCTAGCATGCCATAATTCAGATTTAGACAAATTTACACTAGATGTAGAATCAATCATGCAAACAGAATTATCACTAAAAGGTACATCCAAATTTAATATAATCATACCATTACATAGATAACCAAATCCAACAAAAGAACCATGTTTTGACAAGATATACTTGTCGGATTCCAACACTTGTTTGTACCCGCAATTATTTAATACTATACCGGATAACAAGTTTTTCCGAATGCCAGACATAAACAATACATTACATAAGCAAATAGTTTTTCCAGAAGTAAAAGTAAGCTCGACTAGTCCTATTCCTTGGATCGGTTCTGTTGCGACATTCCCCATTTTTAATACACGTCCGTCATCAATTGTTGTATTCGGTCCTTACAAACATGACTCGTCGCTCCAGAATCGAACCACCAAGCAATATAATCATCCTGCACATAACATGCTTCAGAAATTAAAGAAACATAAATTCAACTCCGAATTATTTTCAAAAGTTAATATCTGACCTGCTTGCTTTGGATCCTTGTTGGATCCACCACTAGTTCCAGATTCGTTCTTGCCCTTTCCAACACGACAATCACGTTTGAAGTGCCCTGGTTTCCCGCACTTCCAACATCCACTATCTTTGGTTTGTTTTCCCTTTTTCACAAAACCCTTTTTGTTACCACCACCCTGGAATTTCCGTTTCTTATTGTTCGGTTTGTTACCCTGTTTGGAACTTAGACCAGTTTCCTCCACAACATTAACCGAGGACCCACCGATATCTTTGTCCTTCTTTTTCACCCAAACATTTTCCATTCTTCTACAACCTTCCTCAATACTAATAGTACTTCCCAATTCAACAAGGTTGTATTCACCCTTCTTATGTTTCAAACTATGTTTAAATTCCTTCCAAGAAGGCGGGAGTTTATCTACGATGGATGCAGTGGCAATGGATTCATCCATTTTTAGCCCATGTTGTTCAAACCTACCGAGTATTCCCAAACACTCGTTGTATTGTTCCATCACAGAACGCCATCCACCATTTTATAATTCATGAAATCACTTACCAAGAATTTTTTGCTTGCGGAATCTTCAGCCATATACTTGGCTTGAAGCGTATCCCACAGTTCTTTTGCGAATTCAACATTTTGATAAATATCAAATAAAGTGTCAGACATACCATTCAGAATTGTGCCACGGCAAATGAAATCATCGTTCCAGAATTTGTTCCTTTTCCTTGTTTGTTCAATAGTTTCATCCGCCACTTCCTCTGGCACCGGAGTTGTCAACACATACACCACTTTCAAAGTTGTCAGCAAAAACTGCATCTTCTTTTGCCAACGCCGAAATTCCGTTCCTTCAAATTTCGCCAACTTCACGAACTTTGATGTCATATCATTCACCGATTCACCAGCCATCGTCACGAAATTGTTTGATCTTTGTTGGGGAATTCTCGAAAATTACTGGATAAATCTGAAGTCGTGTGATCACTTTCAGATCAAACAATTGGACTGTCTACCAACGTTTGATTGGATAAAATTAGATTGATTCTAGATTTTCGTATGGATTTTTGATTGAGCAATTTTGAGAAGATAAAGAAATCGAATTTTTTTCAGGAGATCAAAAACCGAATACGCAGGAGCGTATTTTTAGTTTTCCAGAAAACTGCTTCTTGGGGTAAATTACACCTTTAGTCCCTCAAGTTCCACGAATGCATATTTGGCCCGAAATTAAATTTCTAATGCATTTTCGATGAAGGACTTTTGTCTAAAATAAAAAATTTCCAAGCTGACCTGGCAGCTCGACCCCATCCAGGGGCTCTGCCCCTTGGACACCCCCAGGGGCTGCCGCCCCTTGGACCCCGCTTCTCTCGGGGGCGCTGCCCCCTTGGATCCCCCGTTAGGCCCGATGACATTCAAATAAGCGTGCACTCTTATTTGAATGTCATACGCAATCTCAAATTACACTAAAATATCCAATAGCTTGTTTGATGATTTTTTTTTGTCAAAGTTGAAGTTCCATTGACCCAAATAGCAAAAGTTGTATATTGGTTGATCAGTTTGATCAACAATGGTTCTAGTATGTTTAAAATACTCATTCAAGTATATGAGAATCATTACGTTTACAAGAAAAATGGTGGAACTATTTTTGGTTTTCAAAAGGGTCAAACTGGTTAATGGGTCTAAAATTCCATCATAAGGGTTCAAATGTGGGCGAATGAACTCTAACACTTAATTACGTGTAATTAGAGTGTAATTACAAGTTAAAACAGTGGAATTGTCGAATTGATGAGTTTATTTTACATCGTGCGCAAGTGAAGCACAGACTAATGATATGGAGTTGACTTATCGGAAGTCAATGGAACGTGGCAAGGAACTTGCAATTGGAGAGCTCTAAAGACTAAGGTGAGTTCATATCATTTTGTTAAAGGTGAGATGTTATTAATTGTCCATGTTTAAGGGATACTATATGTTACAAGTATGTGGTTTTATGGAGTCGCTTGATTAATATGTCTTCATTAGTATGATATGCACATACTTGAAATTTTTTAGTGATATTAAATGCATTGTGTGATGGTGGTTAAACTTCCTATTGAAATCAATGAATTTCACTAGATTATGCTTGATGACATTATGTGATTATGTGTTAAATCATGCTAATATGTTATTCTTGACTATTTGTAATCAAAGTTTAACATTTTATGACCAATACACAAGGTGATAGGTGATTGTGTTAACTCTCTTGATGTCAAAGATCATAACTTCAAATGAGAAAAAGTGAACGTTCATTGAGATTTCAAGTCTCGCCAAGATTGAATCATAGACTTCACCCATTTGGTTGAAATCTATGAATTTCTTCGACCGTTAAAGGGTCATGACCTACAAGCATTTGAAGTCCAAGAGCTTCACTAAATTGTTTCATAGGTATATTTTCTTTTTACAAACACTTGTAGTTAATTAGAATGTGGTAACATGAACAAATCCAGGACCCCTTCAGGTAAAATTCTATTATATGTTGAATGTAATACTAATTACACTTTAATAAATGTGAGCGTTAGCGACTTCATACAAGTAAAATTATAGAGGCCTAGAGGGTATCCTACACACGGTTGAACAGATAAAACACAATGTACACTACTAAAAAATTTGAATTTCAGATCAATAGTTGACAATCAACAAGTGGCTGTTTATTCAGACATACTTTTTACACTATTCACAAGCTTCCTATAATATCTATGCTATTCTATCTATTGACAATTAGACAGATGACATCATGACAAACAACATACATGAAAGGCATCTTGCACCAAGGTAATTTCAGTTGAAATTTACACAGAAACATATGCAATCATATGGTTCAAGCTATATGTAAGTTGATGGTGAACACAAAGGTAAAACAGGTGGCATACTAAGAACAGCATTTGCATGACGAGTAGAACCACAGTTAAGTACACGATTGTACCTTTGCGTTTGCCGATTGTTGGCATCAACCACAAGCCCAGTGTACTCCCTAGCTACAAAAGGCGCGAACCCAGTATACACCTTGATCCATTTACTCTTTTGTCCCTCTTCATCCACTGACCTGAGTGACTCTATTTCCTCCCTTGAATATGCAACTTTCTTTGATCCAACAGTTGTGTTTTCATGCTCATTTTGGTCTTCTGCTTCATTGTTCTTAGTGTGGGTATCAATTATAGGATTTAACTTTAACCCATCATCCTCCTCTTTCTCATTTACAGTTTCAGTTTCTACCAATTTGGTGATCAATTCTTTTTCAATCTCAGTTAAAACCTTCAAATTCACATCAGTTACTTCAGTAGAAACCTTCAAATTCTCATCAGTTTCTTCGGTAGAAACCTTCAAATTCTCATCAGTTTCTTCAGTATAAACCTTCAAATTCTCATCAGTTTCTTCAGTATAAACCTTCAAATTCTCATCAGTTTCTTCGGTTAAAACCTTCAAATTCTCATCAGTTTCTTCAGTCGAAACCTTCGAATTCACATCAGTTTCTTGCATTCCCTCACCAAAGATCTTTTCAAGTTCATTCCGATCTTCGACTTTCTGATGTTCTTCAACACCAGTTGCAACCAACTCAAGATTCTTGATATCCTTCCTTTGGTAACCACATGTCATTTTAGGATACATCTTTCTACACACTTTCAGCCCTTTGCCCTCTGAAATCTTCTTTTCAATTCTAATTTTATCATCAACCCTTTGACTATTTAATTTCTTCTCATTCACGCATTTCATCGAACACCTTTCCCCCTGTTTCTTGATCCCCTTGTTCCTCTTCTTCTTTCCAGTATAACTTCCATAACCCACATCAGTTTCACTCCAATAACGATTCTTGAACCCATTAACCGCATAAGTAGCCTCAATTAACGCCGTATCATCAACAACTTCAGCCTCCAACGCACATTTAACATCTTCGACATTTGGTTGCGTCATCCGATCTCTACGTACCACCAATTTCTCATAACACCTTCGCTTACGATCTTGGTTTGAATCTACAGTCTTTGAGCTGAGAATTCGAGTTGAATTCATCTTCTTCAGTTCGAGTGAATCGTGAGTTCTAAAGAAACCCAATTTGTTCCCTTCGTTTATCAAAGATTTCGAAGACCCAATTGCGGTATTTGACTCTTTTGGTTGATGATCGAACTTGTTCTGAAGGATAACTGACGATTGATTCACTATGAAATCAATTTGTTGCATGGGTGAGAGTGATGGAAGATGGGTCATGGGTATTTGATCGTTGTAATCAGATCGAGTGAATCAAGAATCAAGAATCAAGAAACGGTTTATATACATGAGTATTGACAAATGATATTTAAATTTTCAATTGAAGTTTTCTTTTAACCACATTTAGAACTAACGCGATGCTCGTATGACATTTTATGAGACGGGATGTCGACTGTTTAGAAAATGATGCATGAGGTGAGGTTGCGGTCTAGTAGTTAAACGAGAGTCATACAATTAAAATGTCAGATTTAAACCGTACGTGGGTAAATTCATCCACAAATATTCTAGGCGTTGAAGTAAAATAAAAGAAAATTAAAACGAAACATATACAAAAATATTTTAATTCACTACGTTAGAAAAATAAGATTAAATTGAAGATGAAAGATAATATAACATACAATTCTTTTAAAGTCAGGGTAGAAAAATAAACATGAAGAGTGTATGTATTTATTTATTTATATAAGTTTTAATGTTAGAAATTCATAAACCGTTTTAGCTAGAGCCTAGTAGTCTCTCAAATTCTAATACTCAATGTACCTTGTTGACCTAGAATCACACATTACGTTAGGGATCACGATAACATGACCTATTTAGTCTCGTTTATTTATCCTAATAGCACGTATAAACTAAACTACTTTTAGTGTTTGACCTTTACAAGTTGTATCATAAGCCATGTAACTCTACAGAATGTAATGCTATTTAATAAGTTAATCGTGCTTTAATTGTTGAACGTGTGACGTCAAGTCATAATTAACATAAAACAAGCATACAAGTCATGTAACCCTACCGAATGTAATGCTATTTGATAAGTTAACCGTGCTTCAGTCGTTCTACGTGTGCCGTCAAAGTCATAATTAACAAAAACAAGATTCTGCACATTATTTTGGGGATCACCCATGACCCAACCCGTTCTACTTCCACTCGTTCGTCTACTTCCTAAATATAGTTTAAAGTTATACATTTAAAGTTGCTAGAAAACAATCTCTAATCAACTATCATGATATGAAAACAATGTAACGGTGGTATTTTTATATGAATGCTCGCCTTCAACCTTAAAACCAAACTTCATTGCGTCTTGACTAGCATAGTTCATCCTCACCCCTTCTTGAATCATTTGAGTTAGCTTCCCGGACAAGCTTGATAGGTAGGCGCTACAAGAAAACCTATTTAATTGCGGTAAAAGTGTAACTTTTTTAAAATCTATATATAATTTAAAAAGTATAAGTATTTGTTAAACATTACATATCTCTTTCTTGCAGAACACCATAAATAAAAAGTATCTCCTATAACACCCTTATAACCACCAAGACGTGCAGGTACGAGAAGATGAACAACAATATGTTAAAAAGTGATTCATCTTCTTACTTGCATAGAAGCTCAACCATCGAGTTCAAAAACAACCAGCTTCAATGTTGAACAATTACGTATTTGCAAAAACATAAAATCACCAGCGATGATAGATGTGTTGTCATATAGTACTAATTAGGCAGTACTTTCCATCAACCTTATCGAAAATCTATTTTTTTCAATGTAAACATGAACATGATCACTTGGTATTTTTTTGAAAGAACTAGTGATAAAGTTATGTGGTGGATACTCTATAATATTAATTTAAGCATAAATACTATATTATAAACCCAATAAGCACAAAAACAAGTTGAACAATGTTATGTAGTTGGTTGCCCTACGTAACAGACATGATTTAAAGATTATAAATTTAAGTGATATTTAAAGGTAAAATAAATAGAGTTTGGAAAATTTTAGTTAAAAATTAGTGATACATACAATTGGCATTATGTGCGGATGACATAAGGGTGATAGTTTGAGTTTGAAGCTTTTAAAGTCTTAGTTTTAAATCAAACTCAAGAGTTTCCTCTTTAATAATATTTTAGGTGAATTAGACATGTAATGTCAAAACCAATATGAACGGAACGTCAAAACCAATATGAACGATTGAACTCGATCACTTGGATATCACAAAGAGTTTCAAATATGGTAAAAATAAGTTAAGTAATAAATGATTCGAGGCCAAGCTAAGCTAATATTTAATCTTTCTCGCTAAGGGACTGTTTGACAATTTCTAAATGATTAAGTGTTGAATCAATAAGAGGTATGAACAATTACGTGTTGAACTATTAAGATGTCTGAACCATTAAGAGCTAATATATCGCTTAACTATTCAAAGAAAATTTTCTGACCAATTCAGATAAGTGGTGTTAACCATTTAGCATTTGACATGTTAACCATTCAACATTAGTATAATACTTAAACATTCATAAACAAATGTCTAAACTATTCAGACATTTGCTCGCAAAACAAACAGTTTGAACAATTAAATGCTAAACCATCCATACATCTAAACGATTAAAATGCTGAGTCAGATGCTGTCAAACAACCTTAAGTCGAGTTAACTCGGGTCAAATTCTCTTAAATTAAACAACGGCTCAGCCGTCGATGAAAAGTTTTGAGTACATTAAAATCGTTGTATTTGGTTTCGTGTTAGGCGAGGATACTTCAGTTTTTGTTTCGCCTGTTTATGAAATGAATTTTTCAGATCCCTAATTCATTATCTCATCTGCGTGTGTTTTGAAGGCATAAATCACCCATAATTTTATCATCGAATCTTTGAAATCTTCATGGATGAATCGAAATCTGATCGATCGTCAGGTACCCATCTCTCTGTTTTGAGTTGATTGTTTATACTCTGTTGCGTCGATTGCTTATTCATTCATAAAACATATTCGGAATCACAACAACACCCACTGAATCATTCCATCCCAGATGAAAAATACGTTCTTGCGTAACTTTTGATGTATTTGCAGTATGAATGTTAATTGTTTTCAACTATATTGTCAATTTTTCATATGGAGCCCTCCAAGTGTTTGTGGAAATGCCCAAGTGAGAATTAGAACCCATAACAGGATTCAAACATTTTAACAAGTATATAGAACAATGGTATTTCAAAAGATGTGTGATTGATGAACTCAAGACTAAAAAGCTCATGAATTTTTATATAGATGCATATAGTTATATGAATATGCTCCTAAGAGGCTTTATTTCAGAACGAGTTGTATGTTAAGAACCACAAGCACGCATAAATTATGCGCTTGCACGTAGTGCAATGATGGTTTAATGATATAGCCGAGTAGGTGGTTATGTAAACGTAATCTGTATCACACCTTAAGCAAAAGCTATATGTACATTATGCGTTCTTAACGTATTTTTGGTTGTGAAATGAAAGCCCCTCTAGGCTCCTGTGTGTTTAATTTACCACCTTTGATGAATGTTAGGTAAAGAAGGAACAGAGACATTGGTGATTAACAAAAACAGGGAAACTCATGGATTGCGTGATGATATTGATGTGGATACACCAGTCCGTGATGTAAAAGGTCCAAAAGTGTTTGAAAGAGTAAAGGAGGAGTTTGAAGCCATAGTGGAAGCGATTCATCAGCGTAAAGAAGAAAAAAGTCAAGAATCACCTTCGAGTGTTGAAAGGTATGCTGTTAGCAGTAGATGTTTCTGCATAATATGTATTGGAAACTATCTTAGGAGTAATCTTTGATTAGTATAAATGGTTCTGAACTATCAAGTTTCAGGGATGATGCCACATTTAAAGGATCGAAACATGAGAAGCAAAGTTCATTTGCAGGTACATCTGAAAGAACATCATCTTGTTTTCTTTGATTTATGTTGAAGGTTTTCGTCATACGCAATACGTGTCAAAGGTCCTATTAACCCGCTTTTACTTGATGTTGATGGCAGCAAGCCATAGGGACAGTCCCAGACACCACAAAGAGACTCATGGGAGGTCGGAGGATATTGATGCAGACATTCCAATTAGTGAATTTAAAGGTCCTAACATCTTTCACCGTGCTAAAGAAGAGATTGAGGCCATTGTTGACACAATTCATTCAAAAAGGGAATCTGATCCTGATGTTGCATCACCAAAGAAACAAAGTTCACTTGCAGGTACATTTGAAACAGCATCATCCTTTTTTATTTGATTATATGCATTGATGGTTCTCACTCGATATGTCATACATGTCAAAGATTCTATTAACTGGTGTATCATTGATGTTGATGGCAGCAGACCATAGGGGCAGTCCCAGTCACCGTAAAGAGACTCATGGGAGGGGGGAGGATATTGATGCAGACATCCCAATCAATGAATTTAAAGGTCCCAACATCTTTCATCGTGCTAAGGAAGAGATTGAGGCTCTAGTTGACACAATCCATTCAAAAAAAGAATCTGATCAGTATGCTGCATCACCCAAGAAGGATGGATTCCGAGCTTCCATTAGTAAAAAGCTAAACAAAACACGTAATCGCGATTGAAGTGAGTTACAAGTTAACCTTCTTAGCAGTTAGCACCATCAATATGCAAAATTGTTTTTTTACTATTGAAAAATGGTAGAACCTGAAATAGTACATAGATTCATGATAACTTCATGGAGAATGTTACATTCAAGAATTCTCAATGATCGAATAACATTCAAGAAATTGTGCTCTTTTCATTACTCTATACTCTTTAACTGCGACAAGCTAATTATATGTACAGGGCAAGAAAAGCCACGTTTGAAGAGAAAAAATCATCAAGAACAAGCTAAACATTAGTAATGAAAAAGCAAAGCAAAGGAATCATACCACTTGGTTACGCGTCGATCTTCCAGTCTGTTGATGAAAGTTGGGCTGTGCCTCGATCCTGAATATCAGTTCATTATGTGATAGTTTCTTACACGATGTTAAGCTCTCAAAAGTGTAATCACCTTCAAGTGGACTTGCAGATTCATGAGGAGAAAACAATGTGTGTATCTCTGGTTCAGTTGTATAGGTTAATGTCCGTTTTTATGGGTGCTTAAACATCTTGATTAATGGACATAAAGTCTATCAAGTGTAATTGCTTTAGTTCTGTTCTTAGCATGTATTCTTGCAGTGAACATAGATGTCTTTCTGTGTAGGCTTCTTGTTGTTTCATCTTTAAGATCTATTAGTTTTCTAAGGTATTAGTATAGAGAAAATTTTGAAGCTGCAAGACGAGAATGAGCAAGTGAAGATATTAGGGAAAATATATCGTCGTCAAAAAAGTAAAGCATATAGTGGTTTGGGTTTCTTATTTTAGTTGGCTTACAATCATCACTGTCAATAACATCTCACAAGTAAGAGTGTAAGCGAGCCGAGGTCAAGATAACATCCCAAAAGTAGCAGTGTAAGTGAGCGAAGCTCGAATAAACTTAAGCTTGGCTCGTTTAACTTAGTGGGTTCAAGCTCACAGGATCAGGTAGCTTGATAGATAACATCCCATTAGTATATGTTTAATAAACAGTTCCAATATAGAAAAGTTGATTGTAACCTTGTAAGTCAGTTTGATAGATTTTATTAAGTAAAGCATTATGTTGTTAAACACTTTTAAAGCATCAAAGTGATGTTATAAGTTATGTTAACAAAATGGACAATTGACTATTTATCAGCAAGAAGTGTTGTTGAACTAATACAAAGCTCTACAGAAATTTAGAAAGGGTTTGTGCTAAGTCAGTTTGACCTTATAGTCTAGACAAAACAAAGTGGATGTTTCAAAATCTAAAGTTAGTACCAAATTCGTTATAAAATTTAAAGTTAGTATCAAACTTATAATTTTTTAATTTAGTAAACAAGTCTGTTACTCTTGTTAAACCACATTAATTGTTTTAAATCTAAATAAATAATGACCTCCATTATGTTTTACGATTTTACGTTGAAAAAACCACTTTTTTCACAAATTTAGAACGAAGATGATTTATCTAAATCAAATCAGTTTACAAGCCGGTTTTAAACTGAACCAAACCAGTTTAGACTAGAGGTGTATAAAAAACTGGTTTGGTAAATAAAATTTGAAAAAAAACCGAACCGGTTTAAAAGAAAAATAGGTTTGAGCAAAACCGGTTCCCAACCCGACTCGAACCATCGGTTATTAGGGGTTTGTGACCCGGCATCAAAAACCGGTTTGTAAACCGGTTTCAATTTAAAAAAACTGGTTAAACCGGTATAAAAACTGGTTTTTTTGGAAAACCGATTTACAACCGGTCCAAACTTATTTAAGCGGTGTGAGGATTCTTGATGAATAACTGGTATGAATCGATTTGGTTTGAGAAAATACCGGTTAAAAAAAAACGACCGGTTTAACAAAAATAACCGGTTTGTACACCTCTAATTTAGACGTTTTAGGTTTTTTTATTTAAAAAACTACTCTCAAACCGGAACCACAAACAGGTATCGTCATGAACCCGACGTTGACTGTTGCTAAGTGGGTGTTTGGGAGTGCTTTTTTTCCTTACTTATTAACTTATTAACTTTTAAAAAGTTAAAAAGTCATTTTATAGTGTTTGGCAATATAATGGTTGTGAGGGAAATAAGTTAATAAGTTACTTCATACTAACTTATTAACTTATTAAAAAAGTCAATAAGTCAATAAGCTATTTTAATAAGCAAACCCAAACATGCCCTAAGAGCATTCACAAGCCATTATCCATCTCTATAATTACATTAAAAATCACTACTTCTCTCATTTTCAATAAAATAATATTTTTTATACTTTTATCATTACATTTTCTCTCTCCCCTACTCACAACCATTTTCAAACAAATATTAAAATATTTATAGAGATGAACAATGTTTTATCAAATATAGAGATGAACAGTACATGTTCTCTATCATCCACTCACAACCACTAATATAAAGAACATACTCACATATTTATAGAAAACGAACTGTAAATGCTCTAATCCATATAAAATCGGTTTAAAACCGAACTGGTTCGGGAGAAAACCTATGGTTGGATAGTTGGCACTTGGCCCTTCGAGTCTTTGACACTTGCATTGTAAAATAAGATGTAAATATCATGTAGTTCAAGAGGAGGGAAAAACGAGAAATCAGACCTTAAACCCTAAAATCAAACCCATCACTCTCCCTCTCGAAAGGGATTGGGGAAATATGCAACTCGTTAAACCCTAGAAAACCCTACACCCCTGTTTCTTCTTGTGCGCAAAAACGGTTTCTTTAACATTCATTCACTCAGATACACTCGCAGCATACGAGAATGGCGAGGCTACTTCGAAGCGTAGCGATTCTAAAACGCTCCGTATGTTATTTTGAGGTGATCACACACTTCTACACTTTGATCATCGGTTTCTTGCTTTTTGTTTCATGTTTTATTACTTTTGTAGTTCTGTGGTTTAGATGTTTATTCGGAGCTACTGTTGTGCGATTAAACTGAAATTATTAGGTGAAATGTTTACAATACCAAAGTTTTGTTTTTGTTTGGAGGGATGGAGAATGAGCTACTTATATGTTGAACTTACTAACCAGTCGATAAGTGTTGATGGTTATATATTAGAATTTAGAATTCAGCTCAAAGGCAGTTTGCTATCAAGTGGGTAGGAAGCTAGACTTTAATCTTTAGTGTGATGATGTGATATACAAGACTGAAAAATCTTGAGATATCCCCGTGGTTAACTTGGGACTAACTAAAACACTACACCTGTCTGCATACAAAAGGAAAGAAGAAAGTAACTACCTGGAAATGATAGAAAATAGAAAGTAAGATTATGTATTCATGTCGAAGAGAAGCGAGTTGCTGTTGAGCATGAATTCCCTAAAAATTTGGCGATCTCGGTCTTTTCCTTTAACTATGGGGTGTGTGTGATTGGGTTATCTTTTGACCAATCACATAATTCGTTTAGGATTTGGTTGCAGAGTTTGATTGTTCTTCTTGTTTGTGGTTGTTAATGTTATTGCAAC
The DNA here is from genome assembly GCA_025215565.1 of Flaveria ramosissima. NCBI lineage: Eukaryota > Viridiplantae > Streptophyta > Magnoliopsida > Asterales > Asteraceae > Flaveria > Flaveria ramosissima. The sequence continues at coordinate 52,491,812 of CM046038.1, forward strand.
TTCTGAATCAGGAAAAGAGTTTCTGGCAGTTTCATTTGCGCATGAAGGTTTTGAACTGATTTTTTACTTGGTTGTTGTCGTGCAGGATTCTAAGAGATGTTTACTGGGATCATCATCTCAGATAAGCAGTTTCTCTACTAAAGGTATTAATCATTCCTGGATGGAATATGATTTTGTTTGTGTGTATCTTCTTTTGCATACTGCATTTCATTGTTCAATAGTTTCTTGTTTTGTATTTTCTTTGTCTTCTGCTAGTAGTGTGAATGATTAAAAGATCAAAGTTATAGTGCTTACTGCTGAAATTTTATGGGCAAGTAATGGCTGGTGAGTTCAGTGTAATAAAAAGGTGATTTGGCCTTCGGGCACTTGCTTCATCTGGTGGTTCTGTTATAACTTTACCATACAAACATGAGTTGTGCTTAGATAAATGTATTCAATATGATAAAAAGTGGGATTGTAAGGTTTCAGTGTCAATATGTAATTGCTTGCTTGCTGGTTTGAACTCTACAAAACTCTTGTTCCCTGTTTTGGGTGGCATTGAACAAAAACTTTTTGTGCACCTAAAATGCAACCCAAAACTCGCTTGCTTGTTTTCTTATGTTTATGGCCTACGAGTTCATATAACTTAAGCAAAGGCAGAACATTCCACTTTAATGCTCGTTATTGAAGTAACCTACTTATGATTAGTTGGTTATAAATGATGCCTTTCTAACATTTCAGTTATATGCTTGATGAGTGAATCCTACCAAATCTCAATATGTTGTTGCATTGCATGGGTGGAGCAGCTATTTTGCTTCATTTATTAGGTTGTTGAGCTGTTAACATTCATATGTTTGACTACGCTTAATATTGTAATTTGGCAGTAGAAATAAAGTTACCTTCTTTTCTTGTATGCAATGGAATACTTTGTCTTTTTTTCTTTTGTCAATGGTAATGAGCTTACTAGTATATTCAACTTTTAGGTAAAAGGAAATCAAAGTCTGATGGAAGTGATTCAGGTGAAGAGAACATGTCCAAAAAAGATCTGGCCCTAAAGCAGGCAATTGATCAAATTAATACCTCTCACGGTAAGGGTTCTATCATGTTTCTTGGTCAATGTGCTTCTCCCAGACAAGTCCCAGTAGTATCTACAGGATCTTTTGCATTAGATATAGCACTAGGAGTTGGCGGTTTCCCAAAGGTATTTTGCTGTATATTTGCATGCTTACTTCTAGGCACATGATCTTGAGCATGTATTATTCGAACTACGATTTTTATTGTAATCACTTAATTACTTGTAATACTGAGTACTATCCCCCTTATGCAGGGACGTGTAGTGGAGATATATGGTCCAGAAGCTTCTGGGAAGACAACCCTTGCTCTGCATGTAATTGCTGAAGCACAGAAGCAAGGAGGTTAATTTCCACTTTTTAAGTTTATTTTTTATGTTTCCGGAAAGTAAAGTTCTCTGTTTGGCTAATGTGTTTTCTAATAAAAGGTTCTGTCTTCTACTGTTATCCTTTGCAGGCTATTGTGTATTTGTTGATGCCGAACATGCTCTTGATCCATCATTAGCTGAAGCTATTGGTGTGAACACTCGGGATTTGCTTTTGTCACAACCAGATTGTGGTGAACAAGCTTTGAGTCTTGTAGATACTATTATCAGGAGCGGTTCAGTTGATGTTGTTGTTGTGGATAGTGTAAGTAAGCTCTCTTTATGAATTATCAGGATTATTGGTTGTGTATTTAGCAATCCATGTCACACTTCTGTTTTTTTTTTAAAACAAATTTCTTCGTATCATATTAATGCGACTATGCGAGTAGTGATAATTTCTTTTTTTTTTGTTATGTTTTTTGCTTATGGTTTTTTTTTTTTATTTCACGGCTAGGTTGCTGCCCTTGTGCCTAAAAGCGAACTAGATGGCGAAATGGGTGATGCACATATGGCAATGCAAGCTAGACTTATGAGCCAAGCACTTCGTAAATTGAGCCATTCCTTGTCCATGTCTCAGACTATTTTGATCTTCATTAATCAGGTCAAAGATGTGGTCTTTATTAATCATTAACCTATTTTCAATCATCCCAAGTTTCTTCTCTTGATTACTTCATCACATATGCTATCTTTCTAACTTGATTGTGGGCTGAGAATAGCATTATTGCTCATTTGTTTGTGGTGTTTTAGACTTTTAGTGCTAGTTAACAAGATTTACATTAATATTACTTGCATGTTATCCAGGTAAGGGCAAAGCTAGCTACTTTTGGATTTGGTGCACCCTCTGAAGTGACGTGTGGTGGAAATGCTTTAAAGTTTTATGCTTCAATCCGCCTAAATATTAGGAGAGTAGGACTTGTAAAGAAGGGAGAAGAGGTACTGCCTTTTACTGAGTTTGAATCTTGCTAATTTTGTGTACGATTTATTGTTTAATCATCGCACAACGAATACCCTGGAAGGTGATTTCTCTTATAGCTTTTTAATCATCACGAGTCTTGGTTTTAAACTGTTTGTCAGTACAGTTAAATTGATTGAAGTTAATTTTCCAAAATACCAATTGGAAAGAGTCAACTTTACTCTTTGTTTTTGGCAAGAGGGCAGGTCGGTCTGGTTTGCCTTGCAGGTTACATGCGTCGAGTTGTAATAAGTTTTTTAAATACCAATGAAATGGGCCAGTCGGGTTGGGCCACCTTACAGAACTGCACAATTTCTAGGAAGCCAAATTTTTCACATTGTTTTACGTCTTACAGACACTAGGAAGCCAAATTCTAGTCAAAATCATGAAGAACAAGCTTGCGCCACCTTACAGAACTGCACAATTTGAGCTAGAATTTGGCAAGGGCATATGTCGCGAATCAGAGCTCATAGAATTAGGCCTTAAACACAAATTCATTTTGAAAGCTGGAGGTGCATATTATAGCATGGGCGACATGAAGTTTTGTGGCAAAGATGCTGTAAAACGTTACTTGGCTGAGAATTTAACCGTTCGTGAGGAACTAGAGACCAAATTAAGGGAAAAGCTTGTTGATGAACCAAAAAAAGTAGAAAAATCAGATACAGAAGAAGAGGTAACAGCACCCGAAGAAGAGGCAACTGTAATCGAAGAAGTGGTTATTGCAACCGAAGAAGTGGCAACTGCAGTGGAGGCCTGAACTCACTCATTAATCTAACCTTCTATTGGACTGTTCTCCCTTAAGTTTGAAGTCCAAGTGTGTCATTAGTCTTTAAAGGGAGATGGTGCATGTTACGAGTCTCGTGGGGAAGGGGAAAAATGCTTTGAAGGCGGCTTTGTTTATGAGTCGATATGCATCGAGTTGTCTTGTAAGTATTTTATTATTGAGCGGTGTAATATGTGTCATGTATATTGAAGTTTTGAATGAAAAATGTTCCATTATTGTCTCAATTTTTACGACGTTTATGAATGTTATGTGATGTTCTTAAGTTAAAGAATAGGTTGTTCTATATTGAGTATTTGAGTGTTATGCACCAGCTAATATTTTTAAGTAATTTGAGAAGCTTAAACATATTCAAGCGATTTGAGAAGTTATAAGTCTCTAGATTTTCATTCAAAAATTGTTACTTAACTAGTATTAAGAGTTGTGTGTTCTGGCGGGACATAAAATCTGTGAAATTGTTAGTGAATCTGTGTATTGTCGGGAGAAAAACTGAAACCTTAATGTGCATTTATAACATTTAAAACCTTATATAAAAATACAATAATCGTAAACTTGTGCATTGTTGTGGGTTTGTTGTTAATGTACGGAATTTTATATTAAAAAAAGGTAATTGTTTTAAAACTCACGTTTTAACGTTGATAAAAATAAACAAGTTGTACTCCAAAGAAATGAAAACTTTTTGCTTATACATTATAGAAACTTCTAAATATCATTTATAAGTACGCCATAACAACAAACTTATTTGCTTATACATTATAGAAACTTCTAAATATCATAATTTGTGAAGCGCTTAATCATCTCTACTCATCATTTCTTTTAAAATTTGACATATTACAGCTTAAGATTACGAATTTTTATTATCAGAGTTTGAATAAATAGTAGAAAACTAATATAATTCATAATTCTTTATACTAAAACATAACCTTATATTGCATATGTTATCCACAAGTCTGTCTTTTTGACTCTTTTCCCACATAATCCAATAATCTTTTGTGAAGTGCCCCTAAGCATATTCTGCAGTACATTGTGGTACCATTACACCATCATGTTGCTTACGTATACCAATGCAAATTGTGAAGGTGGCCCTAACACTCATCGGTCTACTTCATTACATTGTGTCTTTTTTTATTTATTATTATTATTATTATTATTTTTTTGGTAATATTGTTTGTGGACCTCTAGATGTCTAACATTTGTCATGTTCTTGTCTTAAAACTGCATATATGGATGTTAATAATGTTGTTGCTTAATTACTTTGGCTTCACAATCTCTTCTTCTATCATCTCTTTAAAACAATGATGTTTATGATGATATTAGTATAGTTTACTTGTCTAAGTAACTCACTCAAGCGTTAACATATAAACATGTTAAGATATATTTTCACTTTGTTAGAGTATTAATCGGTGTTAGACATGTTTGATGTTACATGTGAATTTGCTGATAAATTAACTAAGGATTTTGCTGATATTTCAACTAAAGATTTACGACTCATACACACATCTACTCATACTTTAAAACCACACCAACTTATTATCTACCACATGTCAAGCTTTGAACCATGCGTTCAAGCTCTTCTTTAAAAAGTTTTTACTCTTAGCACTGAGGAATCAAACCAAATAGTATCTATTATTTTAAATATAAAATGTTATTTGCTCTTAAATTATGCTCCATGTTAGGAGAGGGGTGATAATAGATTAGTGTCATTACATGACTCAAGCAGGCAAGTTCAGATCCATTCAGGTGTTTTCATATTTTTTAATATTTTATTTATGATTAATCAATATCACTTTTATAAAAATCTATATTATATATTATATTTACATGAATTGCATCCCTTTGTCTTTTAGTATTGTGGGGCAACAATAAATATGAACCTTTAGTTTTGTTCACACTTCAAAGTTCACATGGCACTCAGTCTCTGAGTGACTTCCTTCCCATGTGCAATATCAAAGTTATGCTTTGTTTTATTATTTCAACTAGTTTATTTTAAGAAAAAAAAAGTAGATAAAAATCTTTTACTTTTATGGTCTTTTTATTGGTTATATTTATATTTTATTGTTTTACACATAGATTATTCTTGATAATAAAGTACAAATTGACAAATACGTTTTTTTCTAATATTTACACTGTTTCATAATAAATGGAGGACCATTTATATTATTGTTTTCTAAATAAAATACTTAACTTAATACAAATGTAAAATTGCATATCAAATGTTTAAAGTATCACTATATCCACAAACAAAAAGAACAAGTATAACAAAAATATGTTATCAATTACTAATCAAGACATGTGAACGTGACACTACAACTACACATGAAACATAATATTACAATCGAGTATGAGACTGAAATTACCAATACCGTATCACTACTATCCCGCAACATAATATCCGATTTCTTCTAGCCTCGTCGGTTCAACTTTTCGTTGTACCTCACAAGCGACTCGAGTCGTTGTAATTTCAGTTGCTGCTTAAACCTACTGATGAAATCATCCGCTTTCGCGTCGACTTCTTCATCAACATCATCCCGACTCTCCCTCGCCGTCGCTGGCCTCCTCACGTCAACGTTCTCGTCCTCATCGGGCGCGATCCTGACCTCGCTACGTGACTTCTTCATCTCCACCAACGACTTCTTCACCGGTGGCTTCTCGGACTTGCTCCGGGCCACGTGATGGTCCGGGTTATGACCCGGACCCGCATCCACATTTTCCGGTACGGAATTAAATGCGGAAGCGATTTTAAATGACCTAACTCGGTCTAAAAAAGATGGAACTCGGGCGAGTTCACCAGGTGAGTCGGATATCTGATCCGACTCTACTGGAAACTCGCTCTGGTTGCCACCGGAGGAGAATCTGAACGACTTAACTCGTTCGAGCAAAGAAGGAGCTCGGGCGAGTTGACTCACCCGAAAACCTTCCGATTCCGATTCCGATAACTCCGGTGGAGACACATAACTAGAAGACATGTGAATCGACTGAGCGAGTCGACTCGTTGAGCTGTAATTCGCCGATTTGGGCTGAATCGGAAACTGTTGTGATTCTTCAAGGGTGTAGGATGATGATAAGTTTATGGATCGTGTTCGTTCGAGAAACGAAGAAACCCTAGAGATTCGAGTGAGTGAATTTGAATCTCCATGAAGATGATGATGATGGTGATGGTGTTTGTTTGAAGCTATGAAAATGGTGGCGATTATGAGATTAGTGACGCAAAATAGAACAGTGGGAGTAAACCATGAAGCAATGGATTCCCATATGGAAGTAATCATCATCAATTCCGCCATTGTTGTACGGAATGATTTGAGAAATGAATGATTGAAGAAGATGATGCAGAACAGAGGGGGCTTGTTATGTTAATATATATATAGATTATAGAGTATAGACTCTTGATCTTCACAAAATAAATTTATTAATATATTTTTTTATGAAAAATGTAAGATATTTTTTACATTTTAATTGAGTTTTTTATTATCTTTTTTAATTTTGTCGTTTTTGAGGTCTGAATTGAGATCACATGCAAATCTGGAAAAAACATCATGTGCAAAATTATTAGATTTTGGAACTTTTGACGTAAACAACTTTGTTGGATCATGGCTTTTTTTTTTCTTATGATTTCCACTTTCAGAACCTTAAAATGTAACTATATTGATTATTATTTTTTATCTATTTCAAGTACATGAATGAAATATGATAGTCTGATATGTATCTAGACAAATTTATAGATGAAAACAATAGTGAATATTTTAAACTTAACTGATGATTCTAATTTTATAAAAAAATAATAGAGATTTTTAAAGACGTCATATATGATAGAGAGACTCAATATCAAGTAGGATAAACATAGTAATTTCTCGAGTCTCTACCAACTAATGTAATTATAACTCAGCATCTCTGAATAATGAGACATTATGGTGATAATATGTATTATTTATATCTAAAAAGTCAAGAGTTTAAATTCTACCAGATGCAGGTTTATGTAACTAATAAAAGTATATTACAAGTTAGTTTTAGAAAATCAATTCACACAATTATAAAACATGTCAAGTTTTTTTTTTTTTAAATCCTCATTAAATTCTATGTGTTTTGTGTCTCTAAAAAGTCTGGTTTAATTAATCATGTAATTTTTACCCAATTATTAGTTCATGTTTACTGCTGGCATAGTTCAGCAAATGCTATGTCCAATCATACGTTGGAATTTCTGTCATTAAGAAATGATTAAATTTGTTTTTCACAATAATTATCAATAATGGTCCGTAATTATAACAGATCACAATAGTTATATTTATCCAGCTCATTGAATAGTGAAATTTTAAAGCTCATTTTTTTATATCAACTCGAGGTGTAAATAAAATAAGAAACTTGTCGAACTTTCTATAAAATAAATTTTAACTTTGACTTGTAAGTTAGTTGGTGAAATTTCTTAGAAAAAGAACTCTCTAATTAAAGTATACAAAAGTATCTTATTTTTGTACGTTATTCGGTAACTTGAAGTATATAAAATCTATAATTACATCTAATTTTCCCTCATATTTTTGATGAGTTCTCTGAAGTCGTCAGCAAAAAGTTAATTTTCTTTTGTGTGCTTAATGTCGATTATTATTTAATGATTAGTAACATACAAACTTTATGTACACCCCATGAATATTCTCATTACGATGTGCGATTGAACAACATGTTTGATGTATTCAATGTACAACTTGCATATATGAGTGAAACACAAAATCATAACTGTATTCAAGTAGTTAATGAAGAGGATAGATGAGTACGGAAGACATTTACGTATCTGCACGACCATGTGACTGGACCGATGTTGGAAATAATTCTTGCCCGAAAACATGCAATAACAAAAAAATACGATTGGCAGTGATTTTTTAAATTTGATATTTTATTTATGTTTTCGTACATTTTTATTTTTAATGATTTTGTATTTGATGCTTTTTATTTTAATTATGTAATTTTAATGAAAATTTAGTTTTAATTATTTGTGTTTTTAGATATTTAATTTATTTTAATTGAAAATAAAAGAAAATTGAATTAGGGACTTTCAGTTAGTGGCGGCACCTATTAGGGTAGTTTAGTGTACATTTAAAGTTGCCAAATTTATTGGTCGAATTTTTGGATGATGAAACATCTCATCTTATTTCTTATTTTAGTTCCTTTTGGCAATCAACAAAGGATTAAAACGAATAAAAATAATATCTATACTTATTAATAAAACAATAATTTTAATGTCACGTGTCATATTTTTAAGCTTTTATTTTTTTTAATTTCCGTTTAAATATGTATATGTTTTTAGTGTCAGTCTAGGTTCATTTGAGTAAAAGTCAACTCCCGATATAAGAGATATTTAAAAAAAATTGGAAATTCAACCCTAAATTAGAGCACATCTTTTTTTTAGAAATTAAATCATATGCAATATTTTTTTTCAAATACTTCATCAACAAAAACTATAAAGTTCATTTATGATTTTCTTTTTTCAAATAATTGGTTTCATCAAGTTTTCTTCAACAAAATGTATTTGTTTTTTGTTATAGTTTAGCTTTCATGCTCTACGATTATGATTTAACATATCATTGTCTAAAATTATGTTTTTGAATTAATATAATTTTACTAATATATTTTTTATTTGAAGGGGATGTACTTCAAACCCATTTGTGAGGAGGTATTACATGCTTCTACTTTTTGATTTTTTTATTTCTTTTTATGTGTACTGTCATATTATTATTATGTTTGATTGAAATTTGTTTAATATGTGTGCAAATTGTTTTGATGTATCTGGAAGTAATATTGAAAATCGTACTTTTATTCCACGGTTAACTTAGACATCTTCAGACAAAATGATTTCTTTTAAATTATGAAGAAGATAGTTATTGTCAGTAGTGTGTTTTGTAATAACAATAAACAAGAGTCAATGACAATTGCTATCTAAAGTTTGTTTGTTTTTAAACAGGAATCATGGTCAGTTCTATGTTGCATTATCTTGAGTTAAAAGTAGACAGAAATTAAAACTATTAATATTAGATAATGATGAAAAAATCACTAACAAAACATCAAATGTTGTATACAATAAATTCTTGAATGTTTATGAATTTGAAATATTATTTTTCATGTTCAATTTAATTTATTTATTACTTAAATTTCTTATTTGTAAGTTTATTATACACTATTTAGACGTATAAATATTAATAGAGAAAACCTACTAATATTAGATGTATCTAATGTTAAAAATTATACATAAAATATACAAAGTATTATCAACAACGTTATAACTTACGAACCTTTTTAAACAATAACAATATTTTTTTTATTGAACCCATGTGTTACACGGGTCTTTAGACTAGTTAAGGAATAAAATGATTTGTAGGGTTTTGAATGAGAAGATTTTTAATTAGTTTAAATGTGAATTTATTTTTGATTTCATTGTCGAATACATATTCATTTACTTGGTTTGTTGCATTCAGTTAGTTTGTAATTAAGAATAAAAAGTTGACCTTTAGCGATATAGAGTAGCTTAAAAATCCTCTCTATTGGCAATATAATTGGTTTGGTTTTCGTATAGCTCCTTGCTAGTCGGCTCGTTCTCATATACCTCATTTTTGCGGGCCAAAAATAATAATAAATATCACAAAGTAAAAATCAGCTTAAAATAAAGCAGAAATTGACTAAAACAATATTTTCGTACACCATGAAACATATGAAATGTAATTTCTACAAGTATCTTGTTTACAACAAATCTTCTCAATTGTGAAGTAAAGCAAGTTACAACCAATATTTGTTTTATTAAAATTGTCAACCACACAAACCACACAACTGTGAGTTATTTTATGGTCCCAACTAGATAAGGTTGTCATTGCTTTTATGATCTTGTTAGCTATACACCAAACATATATGTCCATAACATCTATTCATATAGATCACAATATTTACGTATATGTTTGAGATACTAATAGTAAGGGTTCATATATACTTCATACTGTATGAAAATGAAATAAACTTTACCTTATTTGGAGTGCATAATAAATCATTAGCGATTTCATTAAACATAACGAGTGTACTAAATGTTACCAAGTAATGTAATATTTGACATACATGATTTTATTTGTGGTTCTTTCATCTACTTAGTTTCAAATGTTAACATATGATTAATGTTTCTTATAATAAACTTGCGTGAAAGTACGATAGTGATTTGTGTGGTCTCGCCTTTCGGTTTTTGTGTGTGTCTAATAAACCAAAAATGAATTATGTTATGTTTCATTGATTAACGAATACACAAATAGAGGTTTAAGATTAAAAATTCTCAAATTTGAATAACGGACAAACACATATTCATATACACTAGATCTTTACATATTATTTCGAATATTTATTAAGTTGTTAATAACTTTCATGGGAAATTAGTTATTGTGCTTTTCTTAATAGCATGAAAGTTCAGAACGGATAGAGAATCATACAAATTGAGTACTTACATATGTTAAAGATACCAAATTATATTTAAAAAAAGAGTTTGATCCTAAACTCTTCAGGGATGCTAACTATATGCTAAACACATGTAATTCAAATATTGTTTTCAGGGAGCTGGACAGAAATTAAAGAGTTAAAGGTAGCATGTCTCGCCCAGAAGGTGAGAAGAGCTGTGAACAAAGTGGCGAACCGGTGCATAACACGCGAGAATCCGCCCAATAGTTTGGGCCAAATCCCAAAGAAAGCTAAAAAGCTTTGTTTGATGAGCATGCGTAGTATTAGATAGTTTTCTTATAAATTTATATTAAGTTGTGATTAAGAATGAGATGTTAATTTCAAAAATCTATATATAAATGTCACATCAAGCCAATAATCTTTTGGTCTAATAGTTCAGAGGAGGTGGAAAACTTTGTTTTTTTCTTAAGGTCATAGGTTTAATACCTGACATGAAAGAATAATTACTAACTTGATATTACTAACTAATTACTAAGATGATGTTATTAACTTACTAACCAACCGTTAAAAAAAATGTCACATCAATTTTGTTCACCACTACTTTTGAAAACATAATCATATGAATACATGCACCTCGAAAATATCTATCTTCCCTTTAGTTCCTTGTCAAGACATATACTCAAGCATCATCTATTGAGATGAAACGAATCTATAGTGGATAACTATTACAATAGTTGGATTGAAACCTTTTGGAACTACTTGACCACAATATGTTTCATGATATGAGTTGGATATGGAACAAAGATTACACTACCTACAATGGAACACTTCATGGTAATAGTTGGATTTATTATCTCATTCTCTTTATTACTCTTATACATACTTGCATCATTGATATACATGTTTATTCTTATGAATTAGGATTGCCTTAATTGAGTGTTGGAGGTTGATCCTTACTAACAAGCTTTTCATGATACTTATATTCTCATTACAAGATGAAGAAGACAAAGTATGATTGACCCACTCCTTTGTGTTGTAATGATCTAGGAAACCATCTTGGTGGATCCTTGTAGCAACACTTGATACTAATAAATCATAATGACTATTAGTTCTTAATTAAAAAAACACACAAAACTTTCAAACTCATTGACGAGAATGAAGCTTTTGTGTTTGACAAATTAAATAATAAGTGTGTAAATATGTTTCCTTTTTGTAAATTTTCCTTCATTTTATAAACTTTATTTACTAACAATCATCTTTAATAATTATGTTAATACAAAAGAAACTGCTTAACCACCTAATTATCGGACATTTGTAGTCAATATTACCTTGTCATGTTCTCGTTCACTCTTAACAAAATTTTACGATGATCATTATAATTGGAGAATGTTTATTATATTTTATAATTCCACTATTACAACATCTGCCTTTATATAGGCCATTACATATGAAAGAAAATAAATGTACAGGAGGTAATTAAGCCTATATACAAGAGAATTGATTGATTGAGATTTAAATTATAATTAGGGTGATCGAGCTTTGACTTAGGAGAGATTTGAGGCATGTAATTGGGATGGAATATTCTATTCCCTTATACGCCCCCGCAAGATGGAGGATCCGTCGGATACACCAATCTTGGACCGATTACGTAAAAATGGGGCTCTCGCCAAAGGTTTAGTAAGCATATCTGCTAGTTGGTCCTGTGAGTTGATGTGAAGGACACGTAGTTTTCCAGCTGAGACTTGTTCTCGTACAAAGTGGTAGTCAAGTGCCACATGCTTCATGCGAGAATGGTAGACCGGATTTGCACATAGGTATGTAGCGCCAGTGTTGTCACAATATAGAGTTGGTGTAACTGTTGATGAGATTCCAAGATCTTGTAATAAGTGTTTAGTCCATGTGAGTTCGGCAGATGCATTTGCTAAGGCCTTATATTCTGCTTCAGTGGATGACCGAGAGACCGACTTTTGGCGAGCGGATTTCCACGAGATAATATTTGTCCCTAAGTAGAGAATATAGGCTGTAGTAGACCGACCAGAATCATGTACACCACCCAAATCCGAATCAGAGAAGGCCGAGAGATTAAGAGAGGAGTTGCGATTTAGAAAGAGTCCATGATGAATGGTTCCTTTAAGGTAACGAAGGACACGTTTGAGAGACTGCCAATGTGTTTGGCGTGGGTTGTGCATGAATTGAGATAATTTGTTGATCGCAAAGGAGATATCTGGGCGGGTGAAAGATAGATATTGTAAGGTTCCCACGAGTTTTCTGTACGGTGTGGCATCCACCGAAGGAGAAGGATCAGAAACGGTTAATGGTTCGGTAGCACTTAGGGGAGTAGTGACATCTTTTGCACCGTCCATGTGAAATTGTTCCAAAAGGTCTTGAATGTAACGGTGTTGAGACAAGAATAGTCCAGTTGGTGTCGGAATAACTTCTACACCAAGGAAGTGATGTAGCATGCCAAGGTCCTTGATGGAGAACTTGGTACCTAAGGCTTGAATTAAGTGATTAAGAAAGTTGGTGTCATTTCCCGTGAGAACAATATCGTCAACATAAACCATAAAATAACACGTGATATTTTGATGTTGGTAGATGAAAAGTGATGCATCGGCTTGGGATTTCCGAAATCCAAAGCGAGTGAGAAATTGAGTGAGCTCATTATACCAGGCACGGGAAGCTTGTTTTAGCCCGTATAGAGATTTTTTAAGCTTGCATATGTGTTGTGGGTAACGAGGATCCTCGTAGCCTGGTGGTTGAGTCATAAATACGTCTTCATGTAGTGTGCCATGAAGGAAGGCGTTATTAACATCGAGTTGACGCAAAGGCCAATTTTTGGAGAGGGCTATGGAAAGGATTGTTCGAATAGTGATTGGTTTTGTAACCGGACTGAAGGTGTCAAAGTAGTCCTTCCCGTGTTGTTGAAGAAAACCCTTAGCCACTAGACGAGCTTTGTGTTTGGCAATGGAGCCATCAGGATTGCGTTTGATTCTAAAGATCCATTTGCAACCAATTGGTTTGTGGGAAGTAGGTGGAACTAGTTCCCATGTTTGATTGTGTAGGAGAGCGTTAAACTCAGAGTCCATAGCACGTCGCCATTGTGGATCCTTAGATGCTTGCGTATAAGTAGTGGGTTCAATGGTGGGCGGTAAAGGATGTAAGGTGGTGTGGTTTAGAAGGTTGGGATTGTAGTATTTGGGATTTGGTTTTCGGGTTCGGGATGGACGAGCTTGTTCAGGAGCAGGAGTGGAGGTGGGTGCGGTTGAAGTGTGGGTAGAGGAAATTGTATCTGTTTCATGGTGAGAAGGTGTAGAGTGATGTTCATTAGGAGTGGAAGGAGTTGGAGATGAGTCAGGTTGGTAGGATGATGAAGGTGAAGGATGGGATGGTGATGTAGTGGGTTGGGTGGATTCGGTTGTAGGTGTCGGGCTAGGCATGGGTTCAGTGGGTGGGTTGGGTGCGGTGGGAGCTGAAGTGGAGTAATTTTGTGGTGTTGGTACTTGAGGGGGAGAAGGGTGATCAGGTGATAACCGATCAGGGGAGGTGGAAATGAGTGTAGGGTGAGGCAAATGTGTAGAATGCTTAGGATGAGTTAAGGAAGATAAGGTGCAAGGTTTATGAGTTGGAGGTGGAGGCATGAATGAATCAACAGTGGGTAAGGGAATTGGGTTTGGTCCATTTGTTGTGAATGGGAATATGTGATCAATGAACTCTACGTGACGAGAGTGATATAGGCGATGAGTGGTAGGATCATAGCATTTATAGGCTGATTTAGAAGACGAGTACCCAAGGAAAATGCACTTGGCGGACCGAGGATGTAGTTTGGAGTTGGCATATGGACGAAGCCACGGGAAACACAAGCAACCAAACGGCTTAAGTTTATTGTAAGCGGGAGGTGTTTTATACAACTTTTCAAATGGTGACAGGTAGTCAAGAATTGGTGTTGGAAGACGATTAATTAGATGGACGGCAATTTGAAATGCATGAGACCAAAAGGGTAGGGGAAGGTTCGCATGGTGCAAAAGGGATAACCCGGTTTCGACTATGTGTCGATGGCGTCGTTCGGCCACTCCATTTTGTTCCGGAGTATGTGGCGGAGTTGTAAAATGAGAAATTCCATGCTTTTGAAGGAAGGGAAGGAGACCAATGTATTCGCCCCCATTGTCCGAGAAAAGAGACACTAAAGGAGTATGAAAAAAATTTTCAACAAGAGCTTTAAATTGTGGAAATAAGATGGAGACGTCCGATTTTCTTTTTATAGGGTATAACCACGTATATTTTGTGTAGAAATCAACAAAAATAACATAGTATTTGAAACCGTCATTTGAGAGTTGTACGGGACCCCAAACATCCGAATAGACCAATTCAAGAGGTTTAGTTGCTCGAAATGAATTTTCACCAAAAGGTTGTTTATGGCTTTTATTAATTTTGCAAGCATCACAATGAAATAAGTCGTTGGACAAGTTATTGTATTCAAAGCCTAACTTATTTAGTAAATTTTTTAGAACTTTGATGGATGGATGTCCAAGCTTGTGATGCCATGAAAGGAGAGAACTCGAAGACTTGGTTGCTGAATTGACTTGCATCGGATGGCAAGAGTCTGGTGTCGCATAGTAGACATCGTTAATGTTGACTCCCCGCATGAGTCGCGCTCCCGTGCGAAGGTCCTTTACAAAGAAATGAAACGGAAAAAATTCAACAGAAACGTGATTAGTCTTGCAAAGTTTTGCTACAGAAATGAGATGATTACGTAACTTGGGAACAAGGAGAATATTAGTTAATTTAAGTGAACGAGTGGGAGTTGGAATAGAACCGGGACCGGTATGAGTGATAGTGAGAGTATTACCATTTCCTAGAATGATCTCATCAGGCCCGCCATATTCGGAGAGATGGTGCACAAAGGTCTGGTCGGGGTGTGCGTGGTCGGATGCACCGCTGTCAAACATTAGAGAAGAGGACGAGGACGCCATGGTAGAGTTGACTGTGGAGTTCGTTGCTGAAGTAGCCAAGGCAAGGTTATTGTTTTGGAGAAACCTTGCAAACTTGCGACAGTCCTTGGTATCATGTCCTGGAATGCTGCAAAACTGACAAAATGAGTTGTTACGGTTTGTGCGATAATTATTGGTCGAGCCATTGTGATTGGCTGTTGTGAGTTGTCGCTGCCCAGAGGCAGTTGGCCGATTGGAAAACCGGGCAGCAGATCGGTATTGGTTGCGCGGGCCTTGTCTTTGGGCTGTGTTAACAGTAGTAAGAATTGGGGCAGGTTTGGACTCCGAGAGAGATCGCTCATGATCAATGAGTTTTTCATAGAGATCTGAAAAGGTAATAGAAGTTTGTATTGTCTTGAGTGCTGCAGTGATTTCTTTATAGTCTTCACCAAGGTGTGCAAGAATGTGGGCTGTGAGATCATCATCGTCAACAGGTTTTTGAGCCAGTGCCAGTTCATCCGCAATGGATTTCATCTCATTGAGATATTCCGCTACGGGTCGGGAGCCTTTGTTGGTGGTGGATAGTTTGGTGCGGAGCGAGATGATGCGAGAACGCGAGACGCTAGCATAGCTCTCGGAGAGGCGCTGGAAGAGTTGTCGTGCGGTATCGGCTGAAGAGACGAGTGGCTGAATAGTATCGGAGCAGCTTCCGAGCAGCGCTCCGAGTAAAATCTGGTCTTGGCGATACCAGTCACGATATTCAGCATTTGGTTTTCCATCAAGAACTTTCGGTGGTGGGTCGGATAAACCATCAACGAATTGTTCAAGTGCGAGGCCCCGTAGAGTGGATAGGACCTGTTTTCGCCATGAGGGGAAGTTGTTTGTGGTTAGTTTGATTGGGAAGTGGGTGTGCGTGGAGAGTTCGATGATGTTGGTTTTGGAGGTCGACATTGTTGCAGGTTTGAAGTGCACTGTGCGAAAGAGAGAATAGGATCGAAAGAAAAAAAAATCTCAGAGGAGAAGATTGGCTCTGATTACCATATAATTGGAGAATGTTTATTATATTTTATAATTCCACTATTACAACATATGCCTTTATATAGGCCATTACATATGAAAGGAAATAAATGTACAGGAGGTAATTAAGTCTATATACAAGAGAATTGATTGATTGAGATTTAAATTATAATTAGGGTGATCGAGCTTTGACTTAGGAGAGATTTGAGGCATGTAATTGGGATGGAATATTCTATTCCCTTATAATCATCTTGTATAACAGAATACTTGACGTTTTCTGATAGCTAACTAACTAGTCGATATCCTACTCAACTGATCGTTGATTTAGGCGTCTCCTAACAGTTTGACAACAGACTATTCATAATGAATTGTAAGTTTTCCACATAGATGATTTAACATTTTCCATATACAACGATTTGGTTTACGACTTAATTTAAAAAATTGTTAGTTTCAATCCGGTCTATATTTTCAATTAATCAATTATGAACTTTGACTAAAGTAAACTCAATAATTAAATCCACATCACTTGAACTCAAAGCCCAAACCTCAAAGAATGAAACTTCTCTAGTTAAGTACTTAAGTCATAAGTGGGCAAAATTAGATTTTAGTAACTCAAACTATACTTACCGAACGATAAAAACTCATACTATATTACTATTAGTTTGTCCGGTGACACTTTCAACTTTCATTATCACTTATAATAGTCCCAATAACATAACTATTAAATATTTACTCTTAATTTACACCCAACTTCATTTACCATAATGATTTTGAACGAAAGGGAAAAAAAATATAAAAAGATTAACCAATTGTGAAATAAATACAAATCGAGCACAAATGTAAAATAATTATGCTACTGGGACGGCGCATGGTAATAAAACTAAAAGTTAAAATTATCACCGGCTAAACTAATAGTATGAATTATCATCAACCAATAAAAAATAGTCTAGATTATTAAAATCCAACTTAACATTACGAAAACATAAAACTTCGCTAGTTGTAGTTGTCTATTGAAATGGGCATCCGACATCATATTAACTTGAAGCCCAAATTGGGTTCGAATATACACATTGGGCCAGTTTAGCCCAAACTAAAATCTACTCAGGCGACTCACCGTCGTTGAGCTCAAACCACCGTCGAATCGATCTCCTCCTCCCTCTTTCCGATGGAACCACCGAGAATACTACTGTGTGGAGATCCCATTGGCAACCTCAATCACCTCTTCAAACGCGTTTCATCGGTAATTACACATACATACATACACATATTCTAACTCCTGCATATTGTTATTAACTGTTTGAATCGTGAAATTAGGTTAACAAATCCACCGGTCCATTTGATGCGTTGTTGTGCGTCGGTCAGTTTTTTCCGGAGTCGTCGGACCGGTTGGAGGAGCTGACGGAGTACGTTGACGGTCGGAAGAATATTCCGTTACCGACGTACTTCGTTGGTGATTATGGAGCTGGTGCCGTTAAGGTTTTGTCGGCGGCTGCTAAGGAGTCTGGTAACCTAGGGTTTAAGATGGATGGTTTGAAGATTAGGGAGAATTTGTTCTGGTTGAAAGGCAGTGGGAAGTTTACTCTCCATGGTATTGTTGATTTAAACCCTAATGAGTGATGATTAGGTTTTTGTTTGTAGGGACTTATGCTGCATTGAACATGTGCTTGATTTGTAATGTTGTAATATCAGTAGAAATGTTTTATATCATAGGAACTGAAATGAGTTTGTGAGATTGAAACTGGAATTGAAAATTTATTGATGAAACTAGGTGTGTGACATTCTTGGTTGTTTGTGTTAGTGTGGACCTTATATGAGCAAAAGTTGATCAACTAATGAGCTGAAATAAGTAACTGATTGATGGTTTTACTAATTTTTGGAGTATGCCACTTCGAATAAGGGTCTTAGTTTACTATGGTTTTTTGGATGGTTAAAAACATAATGGTTTTTGCTAAGAAGAGATTTATGTATATTGCATATGATAATTGAGGTTCAGACGGTTATGACTTAACTGGAAAGACCTGACCTAAGAATTTTACCTGTTATCTTAGAAATTTTGTTGATTCGTTTACTTAATGGGGATTGCTTATTACTGTAATCTTTTCTAGGTTTGTCTGTGGTGTACTTGTCTGGTAGGAAATCGGCAAGTGGTCAAATTTATGGAACGTACAGTCAAGATGATGTTGATGCACTGAGGGCATTAGCTGAGGAACCTGGAATTGTAGACATATTTTTAACATATCCTTTACTCCTTTCTATTGATTAGAGTTTCACGTGTTGCTGAATTTATCATTTGGTTACATTTCCTTAATTACTGCTCACTAATGAATGGCCGAGTGGAATCTTGAATAGAGCTTCAACATCTGATATTCCTCCAGGAATATCAGATTCGTCTGGCAGTGATGCAACAATATCAGAGTTAGTTGCGGAGATCAAACCCCGGTAATTGATAAATCAAAAAGTTTCCTTTTTCTACATTTGGTTGTTTATGATTTAATTTGGTTGAAGTTTGCCTTCTTTTGGTAGGTACCATGTTGCAGGAACTAAGGGTTGTTATTATGCTCGTGAACCATACATGAATGTTGATGCTGCACATGTAACCCGTTTTATAGGACTAGCTGCAGTAGGAAATGCATCTAAGCAGGTTTGTTTAGTCAACATTGTAAATATTTTATCGTTTAGTTTCTGTTAATTATCATTATCTTGTTATATGTTGCTTTTGTTGGACTGTTAACTATGGAGAAAATTAATCTTGAAGAGTAAAGAAAGATAAAACTTTAGAAGTATTAGTATTAATCTTGATGAGTTATGGTAAACAGTACAATAGATTGTGCTTCATAATTGTCATTTGTGCAAAGTTACAAGGGTAGAACGTTAGAAGTATTAGTAAACAAAATGATCAACATTTTTTATTTTATTGTACTTGGACGTAGAGATAGCAAAATGTGTGGTTTGAGTAATGGGTCACAACTGGCTAGGATGACCCATCAACGTGTTAAATGTAGTTTTAACCTTTTTCTAAATATGCTTCTCAGAAATTTATTCATGCAATTTCTCCCACTCCAGCATCTACCATGTCTTCTTCTGAGATATCAACCAAACCACCAAATACAACATTATCTCCATATACATTTGTTGAAAGACCTGCTAATGCTCATGAAGCAGAAAAAAGGTCTGCTGAAGTGGCAAATGATTCACAGTATTGGCGATATGATGTCTCGAAACGACAAAAGGTTGGAGGTGGTGACAGTGCCAAGTTATGTTTTAAATTTGTTTCTTCTGGTTCCTGTCCACAAGGAGATAGATGCCATTTTCATCATGATACGGATGCACGAGAACAATCTAAGAGAGGTGTATGTTTTGAATTTTTAAATAAAGGAAAATGTGAAAGAGGTGAATCTTGCAACTTTAAGCACAGTTTGCAGGAAGGTGATAGGAGAATGAATTCAAGCAGGTTGGTAATAATATTATTATCCAGCTCATAAAATTGGATAATAGTATAATGTTATAATGTTAACACATTCTTGAATGTTACATCATAGATCAAAGGAATGCTGGTTTTGTCTATCAAGCCCAAATGTAGAGTCACATTTAATCACAAGTATTGGCGAAAACTGCTATTGCGCACTTGCTAAGGGACCATTGGTTGAAGATCATATACTCATATTACCAATTGAACATTTACCGAATACACTCTCTTCACCTTCAGAGTTTGAGATAGAGTTGGTTAAATTTCAAAACAGTCTCAAAGCTTATTTCAAGAGCCAGAAAAAAGAAGTCGTTTTCTTTGAATGGGTTTACCTAAAAACAAGTCATGCTAATCTACAGGTACGTTACTTGTCTTTATTATTTAATTTATTTTATAAAATGTGGAGTTTTCAATAAAATCTTTGTTATTGCAGGCTATCCCAATTCCTTCAAACAGAGCATCTGCTGTTAAGGATATATTCGATTTAGCTGCAGAAAAGTTGGGATTCAAGTTTATGGTGTTAAAAGGTAAGTTGGTGTTTAATATGCATAAATTAAGAGCTTTTGGAAATGTTTGTCTTATGTAGCATAATTAATAAAGCAAATAATGGTGAAAATATTAAAAGTTTGAAATTTGATAATTGATATAACCTTTTGGTTGCAGGCGACAAGAGTTCAGATGGAAGAAAATTGTTACGTGCTCAGTTTGATGGAAAATTTAGCTTGTTCTATGTGGAACTCCCTGGAGGTACAATATTGTTACATACAGTTGAAGAGAATGAGAAATTTCCTGTGCAGTTTGGCCGTGAGGTGAGATACTTTTTGCATCAGTTTATAAATGTGTTCACATTTTTATGCATTATAATTGAACCTTACTTCGTAAATCAAGAAGCATTAATGAAAAGCCTAGCATACTTGCATTTTATCTCCACATGAATATCCTTTTTTAAGAACCACTTTGAACAACTTTTGGGTATGTAATCTGCATGGATGTTTTATGAATTGCAGGTTTTAGCAGGTTTGTTAAACATGGCAGATAGAGCGGACTGGCGGAATTGTAAGCTTGATAAAGAAGAAGAAATAAAAATGGTGGAAAGATTTAAGAGCAGTTTTCAAGAATATGATCCCAATCAGTGATACCGAGATCATAATATATGAGGTAGGGCCCATCTTCTAGAGTTATAACAATATTTTAGGCATGATTGTGGATAGAGAGCTGTTTGTTCTGTTGTAGTATATTCTTCATTTGAAGGCTTCATTTGATTTCATGGTTTGCTTATAACCTTGGTTGTCTCTGCTTTGCCGCTTCTCTGTTGTCGTCTCCCTCTTTGCTAAGGAACGAAGAAGAAAACAAAAGGGTCCTAATGACATGTATTACTATTGTTTTTAATCTAAAACAAAACGTGACCGACTGGTATAGTTTGTTACGTTTTTGTTTTTTTTTCTGTGATTTACATCCAACAAATTTATTAACGTCTGTAGGTTGATGAATGAACCAGCAAATCATGTTAAAGTATGGTCGAGTCAAGGTAGCATACTGAATTCCCAGCACATCCAAAATCTGATGTTACCATGTCGGATCTAGGTTTGTTGGATTTCTTATAAAGAGCTGAAAAGAATGAAAAGGGGAGATGACATAGGCTCGGCATTAGACAGATTTTTATCACTATTCCCAGGTTTTTGAGTTTTTAATCCTAGGAAGTAATGTTTGTGACATTGTTGGTTCATCTTTTTCCTAACTATCGAGAACAAGTTACTACACGCGATTTTGATAATGTGATGAGTTGCCTGATTCTAACACCGTATGTTTTAACTGGTTGTTAGTCCCATTGATATTTTGTTTGTTGTTGGCATAATGAAACCTAATAGTGCATATGAGGTGTTAATAATGTGTTTAACTTCTATAAGTAAAGTTTTTTTATTTTTATTTTCTATGATACATCAAATGTATAAAATAGACTAAATAAGATTTCTTATAAAGTTGCACCTTCTCTTTTACTTTGTCTCATTTCACAATAGTAAGAGATTAATTTGGACAAAGTATGTTTGATCCTAACCTTTGTTGACTTGTTCCGTAAGGTTCTATGTGTGTAACCCAACTTATTTTGATAAAATACATGTCCCCTAGAGTGATTATTTCAAGTCTCATCTTAAGTTCTTTTCATTTGAAAAAATAAAAGATGGGATGCATTCAAGTTCTTTATCTTTTGGCCATAGACATTGCTATAAAATGAAAAGACTAAAATGTGTGAACACCAACACCTTCATAATAATATTAAAAAGAAAAAATTTGACTTGATATAACTAAGTTAATAACATGAAAACAATCCAATTTAAGGTTAAACATACTATTATAATATATAAACATCATGCGGCGGATGTAACTAGTAATGGCAAGTTACTAGCGAGGGTGGGACGATACAACCCTCCTAACATTCTCCAACTGTATAAAACTATGAACTCGCATGACAAGAAGTGTGTTTGAAATACATATAATATTCATCTTCAACTAATCTGTTAAAGTATTATAGCCTTTAAGGTATCTAGAATATGAGCATATCTCAAGACTATAATGTGGATTATAGAAGAACAAAATTCTACTTAGCAACTGCTAACCGTTAACCATTTATTATTGAAACAAATCTACCAACCGCTCATAAAACAAGACCTATCCCCACGAGTAGCTATTGACCTTCCATTCTAAAAGACCTCATATTACTTTAGAGGCTTTTATGTTCGATACTGTACGACATCCTCTTTGACAAACTTTCCCGGCATCATAATCTCTCTATATATGTGTTTGTAATCCATGGCCGTTTAAATGACATCCACCTGATTCATACATTTATAACAAATGAATGGTTATGCCATTTCCTACACATGCAAAATCACAATGGTCTATACACGCATCAAAGTCGCGTATGTAATGCATATTTGTCAGTTAACTACCACTGAAGCACTGGTTTCTGATTTGATGTGAGTGAGAAAGGGTGATACGCGAGCTAATGCATTTATGTATGCATTGATGGGCATGAAGTATGATGCGTGAGCAAAAGGTTAATAAGTGGCTTTAAGGCCACATATGTCATGGCATGTCATCTTGAAAATCATAACTCTCAAAAATATATCTTTAAGGCATGCTGTATTGAAAATCTTAACTTTAAAATTTATATCTTTAGCCATGCTGTCTTGAAAATCTTAACTCTCAAAGCTCAAACTGGATTACAGATTCAAAAATCAAACTTTTTAATCAATTGATGTCTTCTCAGCTGAGCGGAGATTAATAAAATGTTGCAGAAGATACTGAGTAAGGCGTTTTACAAGAACATGAAACGGATTCTAGTGCCAGTGGAACACTGGAAATATAAGGAAATGGGGATTGTAAAGAGGAGATTTTTGTGGGTTTTGTTGCTCTTTATTATGGTTGAGTTAGTTAATTTGAAGGAATGAAGGTAAAAGAGATGGTTGATTATGGTGTGGCTGCATCAGCAGAATAGAGGCAGCGGTTCTCAAGAAATGCGCAGTGATGAAACAGTTTCATCAAAAGCTTCTTGATTCAATAACTTCACACATTTATGAGACAGTGGATGATGGTAATGGGTTGCAGCATAGGTGATACATGAATCCATTTCTAGAGCTTTATGACCATCATCTGATGGTTTTACCAACTCTGTTTTTGTGCTTTTAGATACATATATTCTTGTGAGTTATCAGCAATAACTAGCAACCAAATGGAATGAAACTAATCTTCAATGTTAATTTGCAATGATGATTAGGGTATGAGGGCCATTTCATGCAAGCTTAAATAATGTTTAAAGATTGTAACTTGTACATATAAAAGTAAAAGAAAAAAGTGTTTAAATAAAACCAAATTGTTTGTTGTAATATAAGCTACAAAAAGTAACAAACCAAAAGGCCTATGATTTGCAAACTCACTAGTTTAGAACAAAAATAGTGACCACCACTTGGATCATGTCATTTTGCTTTGAATTTGTCTATGCACATGCACCAGGAACTCCACATAGGACAGACCACTTGGAGACTTGTCTTCCACCATGTATGAGAAAAACAGAGATCCTGACCCCAACAAAGAAAAAGGAAAATGAGTGATCGACTTTCTCAACATGTCATATTTGACTTTTTGTAGTAAAGTTTAAACTAGGGTGGCAATTTCTGACATAACCCGAAACACAATGCAGATCCAACACTAAAGTAATCAGGTTTTGGGTTGACATGTCTAACCCGTTAGATTTTTATAGAATTAATCAGATTGACCCATTTAAAAGTAGAATAAAGAACTATAGATGTATAATTTAAACTCTATTGCAATCCGTTTATGATCTTATTACAACCAACCAACCAGTATTGACTTGCCAGCTTGTGTGACACATTTAGATAAATGGGTTAGACATGTCGTTATTAGCTTACATAGTTTTTAAGTGTCTGGATTAGGATTGATGTCTTTGACACATATATACATGGATCGTGTTTGGGTTCATCACTTTCAACACAACACGATTGCACCTAAAACTTTTGCAAAATTGAACCAATTTAAACAAATTATAGAAATATGCATGCAAAAAAGACCTGGATCGTGACTTTTTGGCATTTTCGCGAAGAACAATTAGCAATTTGGAAACATATTCATTAGGTATAGCCCAAGAAAAAAAGGGTAAAAAGGAACAAAAAAAGAAGGGGGGAAAACAGCTTTTTGATGGTTATGTTACCTGATGGGTCTCCTTTCCTGCATAGTTTTAAGCTGGAAGAAGTAAAACAATGTCAAGAACGGTTGTATATCAACATGAAAATATATTAACGACCAAAGATGAAGTGATCAAGAAATGCAAAAAGAAAAAACATCATACTTACCGCAGATAGTTGCATCTTTGTCTCCTGATCTCATTTATGACCTCATTTAGCTTCTTGGATAAAGGATTATCATATTGCTGCAATACAAACTGAACAGAGAAGTAAAAGTTATCAATAACTGCTTTATATGTTGTATATAAACAGCAGATCAATCAAGAATACACTATACTAGGCTAAATTTATTAATTGTATGATTTGTATCCATTGAATCTGAGATAACCATACAACCCAGATTGACCCGTTTGGCCACTTTAATAACTCGAGTAAAAGACCTACCTTTGAAATTTGGGAAAAAAAGGGGTGCTCAATTAGGACACAGATTTAATGCAGTTGGTCCTATCATATTTCATAGCCAACTAACAGTAGGATGATCATGTACCTCGATAACAAAAAAGAATGTTAAAGAGATGGCAAGATGAGCAGGTCAACAAGTCATTTTCAGTACATGTTGAAACAAGCGGAATTGTGTTGACACACAAAAGATCTTATGTTTATCTCAAAAAACTTTCATAAATAGTTCATATTTTAAGTATGACTATAGAAACTATATCATTATAAAACTAATCAAATCCTTGAATAAGAACAACCACAAGGTTGAATGCGGTAGAAAAAAACTTTAGGTGACTTTCAGCCCGTTCAACCTTATTTAAACCCTTCTCATTTCAGCTAACCTTTTTACTTGAACCGTTAGAAAGAACATACAACCGCAAACAACCAGTGCATATGCGAATGGTTTGAAATCACCACTTCAAAAACGTTAACGTACCTGACTAGGAACTGCATCAACAGAAGAAATGCCAAACAGTTGCCTCATTGTATCAGGCTCTGCAGTGCTTCCAACATAAACTAAACAATCCTCACCATTTTCAAGAAGATATATTCCATGTTCATTCACGTGTTCACTTGAGAGAGGAATAACAGCAGGAATAACAGATCCCTCTGTTTCCTGTAACATCAAATGAAAAACAGATAAGACATCACACAGACTAGTAAAGGGAAAATTGCATTTATAATCAAACAATGCCCATTTAGCAGGTAAGCTGTTCCTTATTAGATTATCAACTCATAGTCTTTAGATGTTGATTTTGAAAGTATGTTACCTAAAACAAAGATCAACTTGACTTACACTCCATTTACTTGCAATTTGACCAATATTATTATAAAAAATAAAATAAAAAACTTTACCTTTAAATCAAGATCATGTATACTAATCATTCTGGGGTACACAAGAGGAATTGCCAATTGCGCAGAAAGAGGGAAAACATAGTTAATCCAAAATGAACGATCGTCAATACGTGCATCGGTTCGCAATCCAACACTTTTAATCAAAGCTAAAATGAAAAAATAAATAAATCAAATATCAATCCACCTGAAAGAAGAATCATAGATAATCTATAGTCACTTATATCAAAAAAAGGAAAAGAAAAAGATGTACCAAGAGTGTATAAGGGCAGCAGTTTAAGGGCTTCTGGAAGAATGAGTTGTCCCGATGATGATACGGTAGCACAAAATTTGCGATAAGCATGAAGAATATTGATGCAAAGGTTTGTCACTTGCTCCCTTACTTGTAATAGTGGGTGTGTAAGAATTTCATTTGCAGCTGTAGCAAATGAATGATTAATCAATACTACCCTCAAAAACAAAAATTAACAATGGAGATTATAATAATGTAAGGAGTCTCATTCATTTGGTATAATTAAGATTAACAGACACAAATGCAAGTATAAAGTAAGAATTAAATACCTTGTTTTAGGAAACATGAAAACTGTGTATCCAAGTCAGCTGACCGGAAGAGGTTACTCAGCATAGTCGTGCATGGCAGAGACAAGGTGGACACACGTATTCTTCTTTGCCCATTTACGGTAGTATAAAGAAGT
This sequence comes from Flaveria ramosissima, assembly GCA_025215565.1. Lineage (NCBI taxonomy): Eukaryota > Viridiplantae > Streptophyta > Magnoliopsida > Asterales > Asteraceae > Flaveria > Flaveria ramosissima. Next base: position 52,518,528 of record CM046038.1, read on the forward strand.
GCACACTGAGCAGTATAAACATACAATATTGTTATAACATATACACAGTATATACTTAATCGATATGAATTTCAGTAGGTCAGTAAATATGGACAAATACATACCTGAAAGGAACATTCTGTACCATCTTGCAATTTGTCATCATGTTTCAGAGTTACCATGATAGATTTGTCACAATCGATCTGAAAACGAAAAATAGTTCAACTAAACATAATAATGATTCCAGAAGTAAAACTCTTGTGAGTGAACTTAATTGTGGGAAAGGACTGACCGCAGGTAGGTCCACATCTGTTGGAATGCGCTTACAGAAGTTTCCAGAGTATTCTTGAACTTGAAGGCCCTGAAAAGTTAATGGAAAAAAATCAACCATTTTATGACTAATTTAAAGAAAATCAAACTGTAATGGTGTTGGAATGAAGAACTGACCTGACTGCACCTAACACGCATCACTGCTTCAAACCCTTGAGGCCTTGTTACATTCCATCGGAGATCATTGTAGAGTTTTGCAGGATCAGAGAGAGCAGAAAAAGGGTGGTAATAATACATCTGAAAAAGGTAAGTAATAATATAAAATTAATCACAAATCGCCAAATAATTGTCGACTAGATGAATTTTTTTGCCATTTAATTAGTGATGACTACCTGTCCTCCGGTCGTCCTTGGGATGATGGAGATGGAAGCAATGTCCACATAACTTTGGGTAGTAAGGAACACATCAACAGAAACCTGAAATTATTGAAAATAAATATATAAAAACAACGGTCAGGACTTCCAGTCCACTCAGAACTAAAAAAAATTTCTCTAAAGAAAAGAGATGAAAGTTGGTGAAGACCTGGTACTCTGCAAATTCAATAGCCATAGTCTTAAAAGTCTTGTCTACTGGTTGGAGTAGTTTATGAGGTTCCTGAAATTTAAAAATAAACAGATCACTTTGAGACTTAAGTTAAAGAAATGAACACAAGCAAGACACATTTGTTTAATCAAAATATTTATAAACCTTGTCTCCAGCAGATATGTTAGTTCTTCCTTCAGCTTCTCTAGCAGAAAGAGCCCCAATACCAACAGAAGGCAAAACTGAAATATTAAACAGTGATTAGAACATAACAACTACTCAGTAGAGAATCATTTTATAAATATTCATGCAAAATCATTTACATATATTTTGGTAGAATCCTCTGGTTCCAGAAGTTTAAGAATTATTATTTTAATAGAATTAAAAGATATTACTCAAGACTCTCTGCTTGTTTAATTCAAATGTAGATTAAGGTAATGAACATAACAATAGAAGTCTTTATTGAATCTTATATACTCAAGAGGTATGTTATGATAAATATAATTCTGCCACTAATGGTTAAGTACAAATATTAATCAGAAATTCACGAGCTTGCCTGATTGAAATACCAAAAGTTTGCCTCCAGTGCTCTTCATTGCCATAAAAGCAGCCTGGGTGATAAAAAAATGAAAGGTATGTGACATAAGTCAACAAAAATATTGTGCTCCTTTCCAGGGGCGCCATTGTCAAACAGAAGAAAATTAGTACCTTAATCCCAGCACCAAAAGCTGAATCAGCTGTTTTATTATTCTGAAACATAGTTGGGATGCTTTCCAGCAGTAGATCTAGATGCTGACGGCACTGTAACCTCAAACATAATGTTAGTTACTTCCAAACATCTTGAAAACATAATTTCAGTAAACTAAATAGATCAATTTAACCCGCTTATAGAGTTATAGATGTAAAGAATTTGCATAAAAGACCTCGGAAAGCTGCACAATAACATCAGTTTGAAGAGGAGTGTAAACATCTTGTACATCAGGAACTATGAGCATTAACGGCTGCAACACCAGAATCAGAAAAAAAAACTGCACTTAGTAAACAATTTACTTTTTTTTCTTTGTTATTTCTTATTTTTTATCATTCAAAACATTAAACCTGCTGCGATGCACGTTTCAGGTTGTAAAAATGGATGGTTGAGTCAAATGTAGCAATTCCCACCATCGTCCGAGGACCCTCCTGTACCAACCAGATTATATAAATCATATATATGAACTAAAAAGAAGATTATAATCCAATAATATTACTTTCTTATAAAATTCTGTCTTCTGATCCACAGATACAACATCAATTAGGTTCACAGGTTACAATCCATTTGTTGACTATATGACAATTAAGGCTATGATACATTTATTTTATCATGACAGACCATACAAACCCTAAGTGTAACATTTTCATAAGCTTGAGATGCCATAGTAAAAACACACTTACAGGAAGATCTGAAATAACTCGGCTGATAGCACTGCAAGCTCCAGCTGTCGCGCCTGTCTGTACAGCGTTCATTGATACATCAATGAGGAAGAAAAACACAGCTGGCATTGGATCACGCACCTGGAACATACAAGAAATAGGATGCCACTTAAACCTAGTTCAAAAAACATTATATTTGTTCTAAAATAATTGGAAACTTCATTTACGAAAAAGCAGTAATCCGCACCATAAATTCCCTAGTAGCAACAAATTCAACTGTGCCTCTACATAGCTCAGGTCTCTCATCAGCATCTCTCCTTCTACCATCTGGACCTAGATTGCACTGATAGTCACGGGGAGTTTCATCTGTGAAACCTGCAAAAAAGCAGCATCAACCGAGTGTGAAAACTGCATTCTTTTACATACAAGATAGTCTGCCATCAGACAACAGGAAATATCAATACTCACCACAAAAGTTACATATAAAACGCCTTCCTTGGTCAACAAATTTCATGAATGGATTAATGTAGCCTTTGCAACGAGAACAACGAACAGGACCACTCTCTCCAAAATCCACTATCTGGGAATATTAACATTTATATATTTCAGGAATATTAGAAGGGTCAAACTGCACATATTGTAAAGAAGAATACCCATTAGGAGCATCTTTACAATTTCTCAACAAAATATAATTTCATATGCCTATAATGCATTTAATGAGCTTCAATTTGTTAAAAAAATATATATTATCAGAAGAAAAAGACACTAATGCATTACTTGAATCGGCTCCTCAGATGGATGAGGTAGGGCCAGAGGTTGAACCAACAAAGCCAACTGCATCCCAGAAGTGGTCAAAAGATCGGAAGTGCAAGCAATCTGAAACAACACAACAATCTTACATCAAACCAACCAACATGTTCGAACAGAAAGTATATAAGAGGAAGTACAAATCACCTGGTTGATGGTACACCTCATGTACCGTGGACTGCAATTTCCAGTATCCTTTACGATGAATTCACTTGTAGCAGGCTTCAAAATAAAGAAATAATAAATCATAAATGAATGCAAAATAAAGCACATTGCTGGAATATTAAGAGGAAAAAAATCAAAAGAAGTTTAAATACCGGTGGAGGATTGGCTTGGTTGCCCTGGCGAGTTTCATGAAGAAGCACTGAGGTATTGGGTATAGGCCGGGGAATTTGGTTAGGATCAATCCTTGATGGACCTGTAACTGCAGTGCCGCCAGCACCCATAGCGGGTGATATTGTAGCCATTGCTTGTTGATTCGGAAGTGGTGGTTGCATGCCATACATTCGTGGTGGTTGACCAGAACCAGGGATTGGAGGAGGTGGTACATTCTAATACAATTTATGAATTCATAACTCAATCTTGAAATAAAAGTGATTAAAAGGAGAAAAAGTTGTGCATCATAGGAAAAGTGGATATGCTTGAAAACATTGATCTCTGATACTCTAGTACATTGTGAATCTTAATAGTGAGCTTATGAGTTACAACACTAGGTACTCTTGAACCTTTGTATCATGTATTTCAAAACATATTTGTCTCTAATCACGTTGCAGAAGTTATTTAAAATGTTCTCAACACAATCAACTGCCAAAAAGAAAGTGACACTCTTTTAATGAAATATCCTATCAACCTTGCCATCTTTAGACGTTTTTCCATTGAAAACACTTTTTTGCATAACTGTATTCCTTGTGCAGCTGCATTATGTCTTACGATAATGTGGACTAAATATACATTTCCTAGTTCTATAATCTGCAAGTTGATATGCAAAACAAAGTTTCATAAAATTGCTTAGCAAGATACATATAATATAGAATATACTGTTCCTATATTTCACTTTGATGCTCCCTTTCTTTTTGCATAATGTTTGAAGTAAGAAGTGTAATGTGTTAGTGATATATCATAGTCCTGATTATGCAACTCAAGATTTCACAATTTCAATATTCATTATTTGAATTTGTTTAGACTTTAGAGATGATAAAACTCAGGCACTCCTGAAGAGTAGGTTATTAATTAGTATTGTTGCTTATCTAAATTTTGTTTCCAACATATGATGTAAACTAAAAGGATATGTATACAAACAAACATACTCAGCAAAAATCCCAGTCATACAGTATGGTCTCTTGAGGGTGAGATGAGGGCAAACCTTACCTCTTTCCCATGGGATAAAGAAGTTGCTCCCTGAGAGACCTAAGCTCAAAAAAAAACTAATTTTCTTTGTTTCTTTTTTTAAAGGATATGTCATATGTATATATCATACAAAATAATTTTAGAATTTAGTAAAATTGTTCTTTAATCATCCGCTTTCAAATATTGACCTCAATAATTTAGCTAATCAAAATTAGTATTCCGCTAAGCCCTAGGCATTATGCATTAAACATCCCCATAAGGTTTCAATTAGTCAAGGCCAGTTAATTGGATGCCTAAGCATGGAATCATCGTTGCTTTGATTAGAAACTTATTGTTTAATCAAGCATTTAAAAACTACAATTAAATCAAAGCTTCTTTGCTCGGCATTATCAAGCGATTTCCTACAACTTGGTGGTAATCTTTCTAATCCTTAACTAGTAATTGGAACAATCAAAATAGTCATTTAGAAAAATGAGGGATATCTATATGATAAATGACTTCTTCAGATGGCATAAATATAGATTCTATTTTATACATGAAAATGAATCACACGCCTAAGCATTACAGATCCCATCTCAATATGATAATTCATGACAACTAAAATGTAGCATCAATTAAATTACGCTAAAACATGAAATTTTCAAATTTGAAAAAGAAACTTACTTGTCGGGGTGGCACTTGCCATGGTTGAGCCCCAAAAGGAGAAGCTTGTGGTTGAGGCACACCTTGAGCCTGAGCTGAAAATGTTGGGGGTCCTCTCTGAGGTGCCGAAAAGGGGGGTGCTAGTGGCGCTGGCCCTCTTGGTGGATGTTCTGGCGGACCTCCAGAAAACGGTGTTGTTTGGGCTGAAAAAGGACTCGCGGGGGATGCCATGGTAGGCGGAGAAGGTGTAGGACCAGCAGACGGTCTTGGTCTAACACCAGCCGAAGGGAACTGAGGACCGCCTTGCACACCACCTGGTCCAAACATTGGAGGGCCATTACTCACCACACCACCACCCACATTCGGTGGTGGCACAGTCGGCCCTGCAAAAGGACCAGGGCGAGGACCAGGAACACTAGTTGTTGAAGAAGGAAAAGGCCCCGAAGCCATGGATGGTCTCGAAGCAAACGGAGGAGGCGGGTTACTACCAGGAGGACCACGGTTAGGACCCATGAAAGGAGGCAATGTACCTTGTGGAGGTCCAGTAGAAGGTGGCACCGCACCCCTAGGAACAACACCAGGCGGTGGAGGCCCCGGACGAGTAGGTCCAGTAAACGGAGACGAAAAAGGAGCCGACGAAGGGAACGGTTGTTGACCAAAAGGAGGAACTGGACCTCTAGGTCCAGCACCAGTATTCGGGGGCTGATTAGGGCGATTGATTTGAAGGTTTTGCATATTATCCGCAATCGAATTAGGGTTATAATTGGGCGGTGGATTGCCAGCCCTAGGTCCACCGGGAGTTGCCATCAACACTCACAATTCCTCAACAATTTCACACTGCAACGGATAAAGATTCAATATTTACACATCTACGATCAATAAAGAACAAAACCCATGATCTAAAACGGATAAAAAAGATCGCAATCGATGACTATTCATCAAGATCACACGTAAATTCGATAAGATCTGTGATTATTAGAGTAAATGAAGTGAGATTGTGTGAATTAGATCGACATACCTGTATCTGAATATCACTGATCCGATGACTGAAGAGGGAATTCAGGAGAAAATCAGAAAGAAAAAGTGTATGTAAGAAATACCTAACCGAAGATCAAGGAAGAGAGTCGGAGGAGAAGATTGATGAAAATAAGGAATGAGCCTCAAACCATTTTCTTCACAACTACCCTAAAGATTAATAAAAATATCAAATTGTAACTTCTTTTGTAATAATGTTTTCAAGAAAATAATTTACTCTCTGTTATATTTGATTACATGTATATATGCGGTATACTTTTTTTTGGTACGATACAATTAGTAGAATGGTACTTTCTTATCAAAACACTATGATTTGTATTTGTATATATGTAGTATGTAGTACTAGTTTATATACTCGTGTGATACACGGCGAAAAAGTAAAAGAAGTTAGATTTATGTTTGTCTGAGACCGTTACACTCATTTGAGAGGCCAAAAATGATCATGGTGATGGGTTTTGCCACATCTGAACCATAAATTAAAAGATTGGATGGTTATGATGAAGACACATTTAAATCGACGTTCATTGTTATGGCGTGACGATGGAACTTTTCGCAACCCTATGAACTATAGTTTACGAGCCTTCCGTCACATATTATTGTAAACAGCTATGTATATGATTATGAGTTGTGTTATGTGCTTTGTTAAGGAATGATGGCCTTTTGGGCTTCTGATCCTGCCTCGTGAATTTTTAACTTTTGCGTTGTTGCCCCTATGGCACGCCTTTTTATTTCGGTTGGTGTTTCGAGGTGTGTTAATGTTGTATACCAAACATTAAGGTTGTGATGATGGGTAGATGTATTTGTTGTTATAGTGTGGCAATTGTCTCTTGCCTACAGTCATGACGTAACGCTAATACTGACCCTTAATAGTACATTTGAATGATGTAATTGCATTCTGGTTGAGTCTATGACCAAATAGATTTTTCCCTACAAAACTGTAATTGTATCTATAGTAAATGTTACGTGTTATATCTTTAATCATCAAGTCTGCCACCTAAGAGCACTCACAGTGGATTCCTTAAAGTATGTGAGTGCGTTTGGTATATTATATGGAATGGTTTTGGGTGGTTGTGAGTGAAGGAGAGAGAAAATGTTATTGTGGATTGGTATATTTGAAGAATCACTGTTCAAATCCTTATAAATTTTTTAATATTTTTTAAGTGGTTGTGAGTGGAGGAGAGAGAAAAAAGTAATGATAATGGTATAAAAAGTATTATTTAATTAAAAAGGAGAGAGAAAATGTAGTGATTTTTAATGTAATTATATGGATGAGGATAAGGAAGCTGTTGTGAATGCTCTAACACGCGTTGCTAATAAATATCAAACACAACGCGTGACTTGGAATGTAGATAGTTGATCTATTTTTTGTGTGTGACCTTAATTTGTAAATCTTTAATCGATTATTTTAGCACTGCAAAGTGCAAACCTTCTATCCAAGTGCCAAGCATTCACTCCTTGTTGAACCCTTTCTTTTTTACATATAGTTCTAAACTATACAATATAAGCATGACTTATATTGTTGAACCCTTTATTTTTTATACATAGTTCTAAACTATACAATATAAGCATGACTTATGTATATAAAGGAGTAACTAGTGGTACATGCATTAAGAAGTTTGTATATATGTATATATCTTGCTTGATCACTTATGAGAATAGTAGATAAAATTCCTTTTTAACATAAGATTAATTAGTGTTGTTCTGGCAAAACTATTGATAAAATGAGAGATCATAAACGAAGCGATTGAATACTCAATGTAAATTACTATCGTTGGTCACAAACTAAACCGGTTAAATAATTAAACCCGAACACAACCTATTTAATAAACAGATAAACATAAACACGATCTATTTTAAAACAAACGAGTAAGTCTGTTATGCGTTAGGACGGACTTATGTTATGCTAAATGTCAAATAACTATATTTGAACTCGAAAATTCATACACCCCACAAAGTTTCAAGCATCCAAATATCTGGCATAATATATCCGTTACCAATAAAATGTAGGCTCCTCTCGAAAAGTAACTTGAATACAAAATGATTTCTTGATTATTGGGGTTGGTTCATAACCTCATATCTAATTTGCGAGCTATTCATAAATGTACAATTGCACTTAAACAAATCAAACATTTTTTTTCAGTTTAAATAATGCAACCATAGATTAAAATTTGGTATCTTTTCAGCAGGTTAAACATAGACACTTAATAAATCATTAGTCCTCTACATGCATGCAAGAGTATCCAAAGCATAAGTATTTACCTGAAATGAACAAAACTTCTCAACAAAGGTTAAAAAGAGCGTTTGGTTGGAAGGAATAGAATGGAATGGAATGGAATGGAATAGAATGAAATTGATAAACTAGTATAATTTTTAAGTAAAATTATGTTTAAGTGGGTAATAAAATATAAACACAAGGGAATGTTTCACCTCAAATTCTTTTGGTTGTGGGATTTCAAAATCCTTCCACCTAGAGAGGGATTTGAAATCCCACAACCAAGGGAATTTAAGGTGAAACATTCCCTTGAGTTTACATTTCATTACCTACTCAAACATAATTATACTTGAAAATTATACTAGTTTCCCAATTCCATTCCATTCTTCCAACCAAACCAACCAAACGCTCCCAAGAGTATCGATGTTAAAGCATTCCCACTCTCCGCCATCAAGCTTCTACCAATTATTAGATCATATGCGGAAGAAGGTTTCTAAAGGGATTTGCGGGAGGTGTAGAAAATCCCGGCGTCTATGTCATGCCCGCGAATAGGACACCGCCTATTAGAGGGGGATCTTGTAAAATTGTAAACTTTAGTGGCCAGTATATAATACAATTAAAATTAAAATTTCCTGTAGCAACAAAGTTGCTCTTTAATATATATAACTAGGAGTACGTTATACCCGCGTTCCGCAGCGTAATAACGATTTTCTAGTTGTATTAAATGCATTCAACCAAAACATAAAAATAACAATATATGTAGTGGGTTTCCACTATAAAAAGAAAAAAAGGACGTTTTGATAAATGCAAAACAAAGAGCAACTAGTATTAAGTCCACTGCGTTGCAGCAGGAGACGTTAAACCATGTCTAGTAGCACTAATGACAAACCAGCGTTAGGGATCACCAACATCAGAAAAAACCCGCATTAAAAAGAAATAAAAAAAAAAACAAAATCAAAAGAAAAGTAGACGTAAAAACGTTAAACAACACAAGCGAAAAGTAGAATATCTAAAATAACAAGTAAGTCAACCAAGGAACATTACCTTGCGATGGGCCCGTTAAACGGGAAAAAAATAAGCGTAAATCGGTGAACCATACACGCATGGTATGTCGTGTTAACTCGTAAAATTTAGATCGAAATGTAAAGCGAAATATTTTTAAAATATGAAAAGTATAGGAAATCAAAGTTGCAAGTAAAAAATCTTGGGGTTAAATTATAAAAGATGTAAAAGTATTGGATTAAAATAAAAAAAAGATTCTTTTTTTTAAATATAGACAAAAGGTGGGTACAAGCCAATTAGCACATGGTATAATCCATGATGCATTATCAAGTTGATAATTAGTATATATATAATAACATACTTGTATAATTATTTTTTGTTTAGATTGCTAATTTTTATAGTAACTAAATATAAATCCAATAAAAACAATCAAACGGCAACTAAATATTATGATTTAGTGGTTATTCTTTCATTAAAATAGAAGTTTCTTTATAAAGTACAAAATGAAATAGGTAGATTATTTTATGTCATAATGTATAACTAGATTTTATACCCCGCGCGTTGCCGCGACATTAGATGCGACATGATAAAGTATAGATTACAATCAACTCAACTCAATTTCAAACTAAATTTACGTCAAAACGTAAATTAACTTGAATTTATACGTTGAATGAATATTAGACCTGACTATTTTTCAAATAAAGTTTATGTCATAAACCTACTCTAAACGTAAATAAAAGAGCATTTGCAATGATGCCTTATGCGGCATGATAAACTATGGATTACAATCTCCCAACTCGTTTTCGAACTAAATGAACGTTTAAACGTAAAGCAATTCTCTTTTAAAAATTTTTAACTCGCGTGATGCGGCGCATTTTCAAACCCCGTACACGTATGAATTTGGGACGATTTAATATAGATATAAAAAAGTATTATGTCTAGTACGTTGCAACGTAAATAAAACCTAAAGTTGAAACGGCTATCGCTCAAGTAAAATAAAAGTGTTTGAAAAAAAGAAAATTCAAAAGAGTAAAAGAAAAAACATAAAAAAAAGAGAAAACCAAAAACACAAAGTTGCACGTCATTCCAACTACACAACACTAAGGGGCTGTTTGATAAAACTGACTGAGTAAGATCTGATTGAGTCAGAAGCTGACCCAGTAAGAAATTCTGACTGAGTCTGCATCTGACTGAAACTTGGCTGTTTGATTTAGTATCTGACTAACTCAAATAAAAAACAACTCATATAAACAAAGATCCCAAATCAACAACACACAATCCCAAATCATGTCATTCAGATCAACCAAAACAAACAATCAAGCAATCCGATCAATTCACCAACAAAATTTAAAACTCTATTGTAGTTAAGATAAAGGTTTTGAAACTTTATGATTACTTATAGTTTACAAACAAATACAAAAAAACAGACCATCACAGAATAAAAATTGACACAACTCTATTGTAACAAAGAACCAAAGCAGTCAGGCCACCTAGGAGGCAATCAATGCTGGGATTTGAATAAGCATGCCACCGCAGGAAGATGCTCGGGAGGTCGCTCGGGAGGTGCTCGGTTAGGTGCTCGGTAGGCTCGCGCGGGTTGGGAGGTCCTCGATCTGTCCAAATGGGAGGTGCTCGGTCGCGCTCGCGCAGAGGGATGTGCTCGATTTGGGTTCTCCGATCGGTCGCGGAGGGGCAGTCGCACAACGGGAGGTGCTCGATTTGGGTTCTCCGATCGCGCAGGGAGAGGTGGTCGATTTGGGTTCTCCGGTCGCGCAGGGAGAGTGGTCGTTTTGGGTTCTCCGGTCGCGCAGGGAGAGGTGGTGACGGGAACTCGCGCAGGGGAGGTGGATTTGGGTGTTGGTGGTGTGCAAATGGGGGCTGGTTTGGGTCAGCAATTGATTTTTTTAGGTTTGGGTCAGAAGCAATGACCCGGTCAGCTGGCACCACTTCCGTATCAAACAGGCTGACCCGCTGACCGAGTCTGCCGGGTCAGATATAAACAAACAGCCTCTAAGTTGAGATTGTTGAAACATAAGATATATAACTGCAGTTTAGTAAGAAAAAAAAATTAATAATACTCACCGAGCTTCAATTTTAAATATAAGTATAATATAATATAATGTATTTTGACAATGAGCTGTATTCCTTATTCACCCATGGGATAAAACGAATTATCTACTATGTGTATGGTCACATGCCTACAATTGAAATTAAAGGTGAAAAAAAAACCGGTTCGAAATAGAAAAATCCGGTCCGGTTTATAAAAAAAACTACTTTATCTGAATCACTGGTTTGGTAGCCCAACACCTATACCTAGTGTACAAAAAAAACCGATTGAACCAGTAAAAAGTTGGTTTTTATCAAAACACCGGTTTATAAGAAAAGCTACTTTATCTGAACCACTGAATGGTTCAGACATTTGCCTTTGAATAGTTAAACATTATACTCATGCTGAATGGTTAAGAGGTCTAATGCTGAATGGTTAACCTCTTATTTGAATTGATCAGACATTTGCGTTTAAATAGTTAAGCGATATACTAGCTATTAATGGTTCAGTTCTTTTAATAGTTCAACACTTAATGATTCATACCTTTTATTAGTTCGACACTTAATTATTCAGAAATTAACAAACAATCCCTTAGGGGCCGTTTGGTTCGCAGAATGTTTTGCAAAGAAATTGGAATTGGAAATGAAATTGGAATTGGAATTGAAATCTTGTTAAAAATAATAACGTGTTTGGTTGGTTAATTTTAAATGAAGTTGGAATTTTAATTTTGAACATTCCATTGGATTGTTAAACATTCTTTGAGTAAGTGAAAAGAATGTGAATTCCAATGAATGAGAAAAAATTATCAATTCCAATTTCATCGGTTGACCAACAAAACATGATTTGGATGGAAAATTTTCCAATTCCAATTCTAATTACCGAGAATTATATAAACCGGCCTTAGTGTTTTGACTATAAAAAATATTAGAATTAGAAAAGAATTATATTTTCCAATCATAATATAAAGGGCATGTTTGGGTTTGCTTATTAAAACAGCTTATTGACTTATTGATTTTTTTAATAAGTTAATAAGTTAGTATGGAGTGACTTATTAACTTATTTCCCTCACAACCATTATATTGCCAAACACTATAAAATGACTTTTTAACTTTTAAAAGTTAATAAGTTAATAGGTAAGGAAAAAAAGCACTCCCAAACACCCACAAAGTAGTTATATGGGCTGGGCCGATGACACCATCTCAAGTTCTCCACCTTTCATATCGGAGGTTGTTTAAAACCCTAAATACCTAAAACCCTCTAACGTACTCTCTTCTTCATTCTCATCACATCACTTTTGCTCCAAATCAAAGATGGTTCGAAGCTTGAAAAACCCAAAGAAAGCTAAGCGGAAGAACAAGGTTATCTCCCAATCATCTTAACTCTTCCATCGTTTGAATTCCCAATTGATTTAGGTATTCATTCTTGATTGATCATTGATTTAACATGGGAATCGGATGTTGTGATTGATTAATTGATCAGAGTTCAAAGAAAGGAGATGGGTCTTCTTCTTCTTCGTCAAATTCAATACCTTCGATACCTGCGAAGGTGTGGCAACCAGGTGTGGATGCTTTAGAGGAGGGTGAAGAGCTTCAGTGTGATCCTTCAGCTTATAATTCTCTTCATGCTTTTCACATTGGTTGGCCCTGTTTGAGGTTTATTTCATCATTTACTGTCATGTTCCCCTTTTTGTAGAAATCTTAATGATTCATGTTCTGGTGATTAGAATTATGAGCTTTTGTAAGTATTTGTTAATGAGCTGCTGATGATTTTGTTATGCTAGTTGAGAATGATGAAACACTGGCTCTATAGAAGGTTTTTGTTACAGCATAATGATGTGAGTTTGTTTGATGTGTTGTAGCTTTGATGTCGTGCGTGATTCGTTGGGGTTAGTTCGTACTGAATTTCCGCATACGATTTATTGTGTCACTGGAACTCAGGTAATGTTAATTGTTAGCTCTCAAACAGTCAAACTTCTTGTGTTTCTACTTCAAGTTTTGTTGTTATAAAAGACATACTGAAATATGTGGTTGATGAAGTTTTGTTAGTAATTGATTTCTTCAGTATCTTATTCCTTTCTTTCTGCCGTTGTATACTTCGTTATGGTTCTGTCATTACTATCTTAGGCACACAATGCTCCCAACTCAATTGGAATATTTAAAATATCAAACATTTCTGGGAAACGACGGGAACTAGTACCTACAAAAGCATCCAATGCTGATACAGATATGGACAGTGATAGTAGTGATAGTGATGATGACGACGATGTGGAGAATGACGGACCGAAGGCTCCAGTTTTCCAGGTGACACATGCTTGTTGTTGATGCGCCAACTTTTTCTTTCGTTAAACTTTTATTTGTGTTTTAATTTCTGTACACTATTATAGGTGCGCAAGGTGTTTCATGAAGGTTGTGTGAACAGGATTCGTGCTATGACACAGAAACCCCATATATGTGCATCTTGGGGAGATACTGGTCATGTGCAGGTATAATGGGCTTCTGTGAAATTATATATATAACAGATCATAATCTTCCTTTTTTTTAGAATTTTGTTGTTCTTTGAAAATATTTCTTTGCTACTGATGTTGTGCAGATTTGGGATGTTAGCTCTCATCTAAATGCAATGGCAGAATCTGAAACTAATATTAGCAAGGATGCTACCACAATATTGAATCAAACTCCTTTAGTTAAGTTTACTGGTCATAAGGATGAAGGCTATGCAATTGATTGGAGTCCTCTAGTCCCCGGCAGGCTTGTTACTGGTATGAACCACACAAAACTAAACCGAGGGGAGGGGTTGGGTAACATGGAAAACGGGCAAATTTTGGGTTGGGTCGAATTGTGGTTGAGACATAAAACTAGCAGTACATAAATGATGCAGATCTTTTATCTTTATGATAAGCGTATTTTAGGATTGTAAACACTTGATTATGTTATGTCATGGGATACATGTAATCATGCTCAAGCCTTTCGACTCATTTCTCTTTTTAGCCGAGTTATTTAGTTTTATATGTTTGACCACCCGTTATCACTAAAATAGAATTCTAATAAACTTTTACACATAAACTGGTTGATATTGACACCCTTGATATTTGATACAAAATGAAATTTCAGCTTTGATTCTTGAATGTATATTATTTGAGAGCTTATTTAACAATGTCATTTTGTCTTTGGTTTTACAAAAGGGGACTGTAAGAATTGCATTCACTTATGGGAGCCAGCCTCTGACTCAACATGGAATGTTGGTGATAAACCGTTTGTTGGACATACTGCTAGTGTTGAAGATTTACAGGTAGGCATTACATCAATTTTCTTAACGCTTATCCATATAATTTATGCACATAGAAAATACCTTTTGATTTTCAAGGTCAAACTGGCCGATTTCAACTTCAAAATTGTTTTAATTTGTAAGACAAATGAATTTATTTAATCAACTTTCTCTTGATGCAGTGGAGCCCTACAGAACCATTTGTCTTCGCCTCTAGTTCCGTTGATAAAACTATAGCAATATGGGACACCCGTGCAGGAAAATCACCAGCAACTTCCATTAAAGCACATGAAACAGATGTCAATGTTATTTCTTGGAACAGGTTTGTAGTTGTACCATGATTTATTATTCAATTAAAGCTCTTATGCACGTCATGTAATGTAGTTTTTTGGTTTGTTGGTTCTAATTAGGCTTGCAAGCTGTATGTTGGCATCTGGTAGTGATGATGGGACCTTTTCTATTCGTGATCTTAGAATGCTTAAGGTATGTCTTCAGAAATAGTTCATGATAATCAACAAAAACAAAACTTGTTTATGATTTTCTGTTTGTTAAGGGTCAACATAATCACATCTGGAGGAGAAATCCAGAGTGGAAAAACCGATTATTGAGATAGATGTGAAATTCCCTCGCCAATCGTTAATTTAATCAATTATCTAGTTCCAATTTATAACATACATCCAAACACCTTCCAAATAGATTAACTTTATATCTCTATATTGGTGTTTTGTAAAACTATGTGTAGTGACTGTTTTATTTCTGCAGGAAGGTGATTCTGTAGTAGCTCACTTCCAATACCACAAACATCCAATTACATCCATTGAATGGAGTCCACATGAAGCATCCACCTTGGCAGTATCATCATCTGATAATCAACTCACGTATGTACTTTTTTAAAAGAAATATAGTATAACCAGTTGAATGACTTTTACAAAATTCCAACCACATAACTTCATTCTGTTCAAATTTCAGAATTTGGGATCTTTCTTTGGAACGAGACGAAGAAGAAGAAGCAGAATTTAAAGCCAAAACGCAAGAGGAAGTACACGCACCCACTGATTTGCCACCGCAACTTCTTTTTGTTCATCAGGTAAACTTGCTCTTTGGATCTTGATGTTACCAGTTAAGAACATTTTAACCTTTTGCTGACTTTTTCTTTGTACGCGAACAGGGTCAGAAAGACTTGAAAGAACTTCACTGGCATACACAGATTCCGGGAATGATCATATCTACAGCTGCTGATGGTTTCAACATCTTAATGCCTTCTAATATCGAAAGTAATCTCCCTGCTAATGCTGCTGCTTGAACACCATGATCTCTTCACTCCCGCCATTAAAGATGAAGGTTTCGCTTAGCATGTTAAGAATTGGGTTGAAGATCTGAGAAAGATGAGATAATCCGAGGGTTGCATTTTTCCATAGTTGCTATTGGTGTCAAATTGTGAGTGCATCCTATGAGGCATGGTGTTTTTTGTACCGAGTGTATGGATTATTAAGTTATGTGAAACTGTGAATGGTATTTTTGTGATGCAAGTATAATTTCTGCTATCAATTTACACGCGCTTAGTGCTAATTTGAGTATGTTTAAATTTAATGAGTCAAAACTGTTAATCTCTGTTGCCACCATCACGTTGTAGGACCGCCGGTCGTTGCCTCCACCACCACCTTTCGCCGCATCTGCCACCACCGTAGACATTGTCATTGGCACCATTAGCACCAGCCATCGCTTGAGAATATTGAATTGAATCTCCCAATCCTAATTAAAGCCTCTTTTAGGGTTCAATCTATCTATTGAATACATGTTTTAAATCATCTACACTTGATGTAAAACATGCAATTAACAAAGTTTGTTTCTATATTTTAACTGTTTTGGTGGTATCATTGGATTTCTAACACTAAACCATTGTTTGTTCTACTAATTGGTCATTATCAGTGTCACTAGTAAATGAACCAGTGGTTTCTCTGTGCTAGTAGGTTACTGTTAGTATATTGTATATGCATGATTAGTTATTTATTTGTGTTGTTGAATCTAGTGGAGGACTAGAACTTCTTTGTGACTCTGTGAAGATCCATAATGTTGATGTTGAACTACCAGCTGAACAAAAGAAGGTGCAAATCTTTACGTTTTTGAAATTGTAGCTCGCCTTTTAGATCTTTGGAATAATGATCGAATTCGACGTCTAATAGGTTGTTGTTAGCTCTGTTTGTTAGTTAACCATGAAACACTTGCTTGCTTGGGTTCGGGCCAATTTAATTAAGGAGAGGCTTGAAATGTTCATGAAGGGGGACACAGTGTAAGTTTCAACATGTTTTTTACATTTCGTTCTTGAAAATCCTAAATCCGTATCTTTTGGTCTGAGAACTATTGAGGTGACAAAATTAGGCGTGTTGGGTTGGTGTCACAATGGATGATTTGGGTGCGGGCTAGGTTGGCTTACCGTCAAAATGGGTAAATTTGGGTACAGGTTCGGATGAGTTGACCAGAAAAACTTTTTGTCCCACACTCCCAATTGAAGTTTATGTCAATAAATAGACGTGTTTTTAAATATGATTACAACTTATAAGGATTGTATTGTTAAATGTTTTTTAGTATAGCGATTTTGTAAATATTATGCGCTAAAAAACACTTTGGATTCCTCCTATTTCCTTTTCAGCTAAGCTCTTTGATTTTACCTGTTTGAACCCGTAAGAAATGCCATCTCTACTAAACCAAACGTCTTTACAATGTAGCTCTTGCTCTTACTCTTACTGTAAATTGCTCTTACTCATGATCTATACTTGTGTTAGGATGTCTTCGTCTCGTTTGCCACTATCGTCATGCTTGGGTTGTCGAATCGATGTAAAAAAGTTCAAATATACCCTTATATTAATAGTAAATTTCTTTATAAAAAGAGAATCATTATATTCATTGAAAATAAATTTATTAAAAAGCAGTTAAAAATTAAAAAAAAAGAATGTTGAGAGTGGGATTTGAACCCACGCCCTTTCGGACCAGAACCTTAATCTGGCGCCTTAGACCAACTCGGCCATCTCAACATTTGTTGATGTCTTGTTCATAAATAAGATTTTATAATGTATAGCTGTATATTGTGTGGATATATTATTTTTTTCATGTGGAGAAAGTATTGATGAGTACATCTGCTTTTTTAGATATCTATATTTAACATATGTTGAATATTATAAGGAAGTAGTTATATGTATGTTACAGTATATGAACATGTGCAGGTACATAATTGAATGTATATTTGATTGAAGTTGTTTGAATATTATCATTTTCAGAATGTAAATGTTTCTAGTATTCACATGTCTTTGATTAATGTTTGAATGCTTAGTATGATTACACAGAACCATTTTTTATTAGAGAATTACAAGAGTAATAGTACACTCAAATGGACTATCGACTTATCATTAAGCAACGATATATTGAGTATAAAACTAGTTACTTTTTGTCATTTTAGGATATTTCAAAATTTTTTTTAACAGGTTTCAGTATAAAAAAAGGTAGTACCGCTGTTTGACTTCTTGCTTTACGCACGGTCCGAAGAAGGGCTGGATTGCTTAGTAATCTGATAAACACCGTTTTAACACATTTAGTACTTGTGGCATAATTACATAGATATAAACAAATATATTTATTTAGACATTCATTACCCTTTATCATACTGTCGTTATATTTAATTCAAACTAAATAATAAATAACAAAACTAAATTGTTGGTCATATTGATTCTTTAAATCTCGTAATATACATATATTTCATTATTAAACCCTCCTTGTATATCATATGCATTAATTTAGAAAATATATTTACAACCATACCATCTTTATGTAGAAAACAAATTAATGCATCTATTTATGTCGAATTAATTTAGAACAATATATTTACAGCTATACCATCTTTATGTAGAAAACAAATTAATGCATCTATTTGTGTAGAACTACAAATAATATTGCACCATACATACAACTACACAAGCATCCAAAAAGCTTGAGCAACTTGATTCAACCTTGCATTCCCAATACTTGGTCAAAATGCTTTGGATTTAAATAATTGTAACTTAAAGTTCCAATGTCATATGATAGTGGTAGACTCCATATAATTCCTTAATTAGCTGGCTTACGTATGGATGTTCATGCCTTATAATTAAAAAAATGCCTACAGTCTCCAAGAGCACATCTTGTTGATAAATTTACGTACTCTCTAGCTAATGGTTGTAGGTTCAGATCCCGTTAAGTGTATATATGGTTATTTATAAATAGCAGTTGTTGTGTAAAGTAGAGAATGTGTTTGTTGATCAAAACAAAAAATAAAAATGCCTACGATCCTAGCTAGAAAAAAATATATAATAAAATTTGTTATGATCCCGATGTGGATTAAGTTTCTTCTTAACATATGTGATTATTTGTTCACACTATATACCAGGGTCGGTGCTAAGGATTAGGGGTCTGTGACGAGCAAGAAAAACAGGCCCCAAACGAAAAAAATGTAGATTGCATTTTTGTTTTCTAATGGCTTCTAAACTGTTTGTGTGTGGCGGACTAATCAAATGAGTTAAATGTTAAAGCCAAATCATATTTGGGTATAAACAAACCAAACAAACCAATTTAAAGCGTGTAATAGGTTAATTTAAAGTGTGTAACGTGTCAATTCTATATAATATTAAAAAATTAATATATATAAATATTTTAAAATTTTTGGATCTCTCGGAAGACTGGGGCCTCGGGCCACGCCTGCTATAGACACTAATATCGTTGGTTTATATCTTCCCGCGTGTTAGATATATAGTTAATGATTTGGTTGACTTGATAATCATAAAGTTATATTTATTATGATTGATGATTGATTGTTACACCATAACAAATTAATGTTGTATTGAAAAGGTCATCAACACGCGTGATCCAGTATTTCTGAAGCAAATTGCCACAATATAAGGTGGTACACGTTAACAATAACATACAAAAAGGAGTTTTTTGGCGAGTGGGAAATGGAAAAACAAAATTAAGTTAGTGATAATAAAGTAATATATATGCACATGAACGGTGACAACAAATTGGAATTCACGTACATCGATGGAGGAAATAACTTTTGAAATTAGTTTTTGTTTCAACAATAACGAAACAAGTGGATTACACAATGCTGATATTAGAAATTAGTTTTCCTTTCAACAATAACGAAACAAGTGGATTATACAACCTCTAGTTTTCAAAACGCCCAACTATTTGGTTTATAAAATCATTTTTCATCTTATAACACATATAGGATATATGTCTTTTTTATGTATATGAGTTGAAACTTATCAAATATAATAAACATTTAGACATACATCCTCAAAAGATTGTTCATGGAAAATTTGTAAGCCGGATAAAGGCACAAGAGTACAAGTACTTTTCAAGAAATGCATATTCAATGAAATAGTGATTAGTTAGCGAAATCAATGCAATATCTATACAAGTGTGACAAACCTAAGGGGAGTTTTATTACGCACAAGCTCACACGCCTCACAAGTGATCACTCTACACTCGGTTAGTTGATAGATGAGTTTTAAGTGAAACACTAAAAACCAAAGAATAGAATAAGTATAATTATAGGTTAAACCCGGTCACCTAGTTGACTTGGGCTCATTGGCTTTAAGAAAGCTTTAAGAGTGTTGTGCTTTGGCTTTAGTTAAGGGTGTGGAATTTTTGGTTAAAGGTGACTTATATATAAAACCGATGTGTCTCAATGCTAAATCATGACTAAAAAGATAACAAAGACCAAACAAATAACCTACTAGCAATGAGCTTCATTCTAGAATTTCTACATTGTAATCATAAAATCGTTTACCTTTTAACACCTCTCTCTCTCTTCCCCTCACTCCCTTCCTCCTTTTTCAACACAAACACAAAAACTTTACATTAACCTTTACTATGGATTTCTTTTTGAATGGCTTTGAAGAAGCTAGTACATCAATTATTTCTGATCAGTCTCGAACCTTGAGGTACTAGACTGACACATCCTTGAAGAGAAGCTAGTACATCAGTTAGCTTCGATCTGTCTCGAACCTAAGACCACCCTTAAGAGAAAACTCATTTATGATGAGAAAACTTTTGGCATAACTTAGATCCATTTTTTATCACTTTAAAATTTGAACTCACAACCTCTTCTTATTATAATAAAGTCTTCAGGTACCTCATCTCAACTACTTACGCTGAGAATCATTGGTACCTTTACTTAGACTATATACAACTATAACAAAACTTCCTAAATTAACAAGATGCAAGTCAACAATCTAAATAATTTGACTAAAATTGGGTTTTAACAAAGAGGTCAAAATGAAAAAGACTAAATTTGGCTAAGTGAGATTTTCACAAATGTGGTAAAAATAACAAAAAAATGGGTAACACTTAACTAATGGTAGGTTATTGAATATGGAAAAGAAATTAAAAAAGACTAATCCTAATGCCTTAATCATTTAATTACACAATTTTTGTTCATGATTTTGAAATGTATAAAATATAACTAATATGCAAGCATCACTTAGGGACACACAAAAATTGTCTATAAACGAATGAGCATGCATTTAATGAGAAAAATACTCAATAGGCTCAAATTTTGCTCAATGAAAACCGACAGTAGAGGTTAAAGTTTGATTTCAACATATTATCCATTACTTTAGAAACCCATGAAGCATATAGAAAATATTAGATTAATAATTAGCAATCAATATTTACAAATTATAAAACTATTTTTAATATAAAATATGATTGAAATTATGTATAATTAACTACATTAAGTAATAAAACAATAATAATACTTTTTAAACTTTAATCTTGAAAACTTTTGTTATAATTTTTCAAAACAATTTCATTTTTTTGGAAAGAGTTCTTTGTATTAATTTTTGTAATATTTCATAAAATTTTGTTAAACAAAAAAATTATGTTTTCTGATTCAAAAGATTTTTTTTATTTATAAAAAATCTGTTTTACAATCCCGAAATGATATATAATATCATTAACATTTTATATAATCACTTAAAGGGGTCGACCTGCTATAATAGTAACATGTGACAAAATGATTTTGAGAAGATGATAAATGACAAAAATTTTTTTCCTTTTTTATTCCTTTAACTTGCCACACTATTTGATATCATATTTTATTGTAAAAATGAACTCAGAGAACTTTCCAAATCATGTGGCCTGTGAATGAACCGAACAACGTTCATGAACAGTTCATGAACTGTTACGTGAGAAGTTTGTTTATGTTCGTTTATTTAGTAAATGAACAAACATGAACAACATTTTTGTGTTCGTTTAGTTAAACGAACAAACATGAACGCATGCTTTGTTCGTTCGTTTACGTTCATGAACGTTCGTTTATGTTCGTTCATGTATGTCCGTTTATGTTTGTTCATTTACGTTGCGTTTATGTTTGTTTATTTATATATAGTAATATATTAATAAAAGGGTATTATGTGTTAATATTTGAAACATAAGTGTATTATGTTATACTAGAAATCTATAAGTTTAGTGAGATTACAATTTACACTAATACACCTAAAAGTTCCAAAATGATCTTTTAACGTTGCTTTTTGTGCGTTCAGTTATGCTTATTTATTATTGTTCATTTATGTTCGTTTATTATTGTTCATTTGTGTTCGTTTATGTTCGTGAAGTGTTCATTTAGCTTTTTAACGAACGAACATAAACGAACACGAACATTTTTATTTTCTTAATAAACGAACATGAACGAAAAATCATGTTCGATTATGTGTTCGTGTTCGTGTTCGTGTTCGGTAAAAGCTAAACGAACGGACACAAACATGCTGATGTTTGTGTCCGTTCGGTTCATTTACAGGCCTATGTGTTTCTAAAATACTCTTATGACATGAATTTCTAAAACCAATAAAATGATTTTTTTTTTGCTTTTATATATTAGTCAAAGAAAAATAATTTTTCAAAAGAAACTATGTTTGTTTTCATATGAAAGAGAATATGTGAAGTGTATGTAAAAGCATAGTTCAAAGTAATCCGAAACCCCCTTCATAATTGATCTATACATTCTCCTCGATGTATATTGAATGAGAGAGAGAAAACTTAAACTCTATACACCAAGCATTCCACGAGCATATAATATTCCCTGTTGTGAATAGCTTCAAGAGTTGAGTTAGAACTTTAAAAGAATGTTGAGTTATGATAGTTATAACAAGTAATATTCCTGTTTGTAGGTAAAGTAATTGTCTTTGTAGGAAAGATTAATTAGACAAAATTCTCTTTATTATTCCTAAGGAAGGTAGACAAGACATTGGCAGTACATTTTTAAGTTCTTTCTATATTTAAGGAAAACTTAAAATTCTTAGGTTAATGAAAAACATGAGGTCTGAATAATGGTGCTGCAATTATGAGAATCTTCTCATTCTGATTCATTTGATCGTATAGCCGGTTTAATTAATATCTTGTATCATTCTATTCTTGAAAATTTTAAAAATTTAAATTTTTTAAGAAAGAGCAATACTTGTATTAAAAAAATAAAGTCGGTAAAGAAATTAATAATCATTTGCTATCAACTGTTTCTCAGTGATGAAAATGAGAACCTATAAATAGTATTTGTTAGTCAACGTATGCTCACAACAAGTTTGATGAAAGTTTGTATTCACCTGATGTTAAAATAGGCTTAAAATCTTAGATTTATTAAACCATAAGTTAGTATTAAAATTCAAAGTCCTAGTGATGCAACTAAGAAATATTGATTAAAAATGGTTTATGTAATAGAACTAGACTATAGGTGGTGTAATCGTCTAATCGTGTTGTAGAAACGGATATCATATCTAAAAGTAATATTAGAAATCACACTTTGATTCCAAAATTGTGTTTGACACTTTCAAACAAAAACATTCCTTTTGAAATTTCAATAAAAAACAATTTTCAGTTGCTCTATGTTTCGCAATGATGTTTGTTTTTAAGACAACCAATTTTTAAGAAAACCAATTTTCACATATAAATAGTTGCGAGGATTAAAACAATTAGATGTTATTAAATATGGTAAACTTACTAATATAATATCAAATATTGTATTTTTCAAGATTTATGAATTATATCTATCAGTTTTTTTTTTCATTTTCAATATTATTGTTTTATTACTTAAGATATTTTACGTAATTTCAATCAAATTTCATCTTAGAATAACGTTCTATTATTTCTAAATCTTAATTATTAATTATTTAATATTTTTTTATTTAAACCGTACAACACACGTTTTCTAACTTGGTTATGCAATAGAACGATACACTACTAAACACATGGGTATCACCGATGATGAATTTTCTAGATGCAACCAGTCGGTAATTAGCAACAAAACCGGTAAAAAGCAAACAAAAATCTCCGCCCAGACTTTTAAGTCTAAAATTTCATCAGTTTTAGTTGGAACTCATTGTCGGAGGATTATCCATCGGCATCTTAAGTATAGTAACCCTGATAAGACACCTGCCCAAACTATTAAAATTAGATATTAGAATCCCAAGATCGATAAACAATTAATTATAAAGTTGTTAATTATATTTATGGCATCCTGGTTTTGACGTGTTGGCGTATTTGGAAAGCAAGAAATGAGAAGATCTTTAAAAATAATGATGTAAACATAATTCATATAGTGACGGATGTAAAGGCTTTGGGGTATTTGTGGTATAGAAGTAGGTTTAAAGAAGACACAGTAGATTGGAAAGGTTAGTGTAGGTTTCCGATTGATATGATGTAACTCTTGTTTGGGCGCTTATCTCTATCTTGGAGATAAGTTGGCTTGTTTTGTTTTAATGAAGTGCACCTTCAAAAAAAAAAAAAATTCAATTTTAAAATCTATCATTAAATGTGAGTAAAATACACAAGCAATATGTCGGAAATTAGGTTACTCATGAATATATTCTTCACGAAGAATTTTCGTTGGTGTTAACCTTTACAGACAGAGTTGTGTGACGGATTAGAGTATTAGACCCCATTACATAGGTCTCGGTGTAATATAGATTATAACACGTACATTTAAAACACACATTAATGTTATTCCAAACCATATACATATATTTGACTTTTGTGAAGCAAAGTGGCATAATACAACCATACAACGAGTGGCCGGCGATTTCGCGGGAAAAATAATATGTTTGTTGTGTGTTAGCCGAAGGAAGAACATGCAAAGAAGAAGATTTTGACGCACACAACGATTAAAAATTAAAAAAAAAATATGTAGAAATTGAAATAAAAAATAATCAAGTTACCGATAATAAAAAATATGCACATTAACAATGATTACAAAATGGTATGCACACACGTCGATGGAAGGAATATAAACATATTTTTTTCTCTTTCAACAATATCGAAACAAATAAATTTAAATTATTGGTTTTCGGAAAGAGTTAAGTTTGATTTTATATTGAGTTTTGTTTAAAATAATTATTTTTCTTTAAAAGATTAAAAATCATCAAGCTACCTTCAAAAGTTTCATAAATTATTTCAATTTCTGTACAAAAGTTTCATTAATTGTTTTAACTTTATCCAATATAATAAAACTTTTGAAGTGAAATTAAAACAACATATAAAACTTTTGGAGGTAAATTAATATTTTTAATATTTTGAAGGAAAATAGTTAATTTAATTAAACTATAGGAAACAAAGTTGAAATTAACTCTTTTAAAGATTATCTCTTTTAAAGATTACAATTTCCATATAAGATCTAATATATATTAGAAAGTAACACTAAAATTTAGATTAGTCCAATGGTCTTTGTAACGGGTTTAAAATACCTTATTACGTTCTAACACTCACGGTCGCACTATACATTATAGCTAACATCATGCATTATATAAGTTGAAAGCATATATGCCTTTGTTTTGGTGTAAATTATTTATTTTTATTTTTATAGGATTAAAGGGTATAAACAGGCTGGATGTTCTTGAAGATTTGGTGAGAGATATGGACATAAGAAGATAAGAGGAAATTGAGTTGTTAATTAAACCATGAAATCTTGTGACATAACCAATATTTTAACCACCCTAGATGGCTAGATATACTCCATTGAAGTGTACACAATCTCTGCAACAAGATTCTTTTTAATTATTAAATCAGATATTTATCGCCTTTTAAACCATCATATTTGGTTATATTTTGTTCTTGAAGATAAGTGATTTTCATATCCTAGAAGATCATTTAAAGATCTCAACTACTAATGGTTCAAACCATATAATGTATAGTTAAGAGTGTGCTTTTATGTAAGTGCTTTTAAAGTCTATATGTATATACGCATTGTAGAAGTGACTATTACATGTATATATTTTTATTTATTGATTTGTGTTTAGCAAAGTTGATATTAAAAGATATATTTCTAATTAAAAAGTTTTTCTTTGAAAGGCGGTATAAAACATAGAAAAAACGAAAGTAGCAAGATCCTATAAACAATACCGTACATAAGGAAAATAAAAAACAACATACAAATTTCTAAATAGTTGTTGCAATAGAACAATTATTAAGGATGAACATAAAGTTACATGGGATTATTTAATGTGACATGTCTAAACTTTAGATACCATCCTTGCATGATCAAACATTGGTATGATTAAAATTAAGTAAGATTATTATTTGAATACTAATAGTTCCCTTTGATTTTAAGTACAGAAAACATAATTAGCAACAACCATAGGCCTAAATGATGCAAATTTGAGGGGATTTGAAGCGTGTTTTTGTTGTTGTTGAAGATCCTAAGAAAAAGTACATGAGACACATTATTGAAGGAATCTAACTTTGTCCTTTGACTCCAAATTTAGGACACACAATTAGCTGTTTGATATTAGATTTGTCTTCCTAATGTTTGATTTCTTTATACTATTGGTTAAAAGTTTTGATACTCTAAATCCTGTCTACTTTTCAACCAAATCAAAAATTTTCATTGTCCCCTTGGACATATATATGAAATGCCATACAAGTATCTTAGAAAAAATAGGTTTAAAATCACTAAAAACAGATAAGACTAAATATATATGAAATATCACTAATAAAAGTTTTAAAAAAATCAACCTTAGAAAATAATGGTTGATATTCTTCCTCTTTTGTTTCTCTCACTCATTATTTCTGGCGACCACCATCCACCATGCACAACCTCCATCCACCACAGTGGCTTCCGCAACACTGGCGGAGCATAGTTAAGACCGGGGAGGCCGTCACCCCTCCTCTTTTTCTCGTCGTTAGTGTTAAACTTTAGTCCGGTAATGTAAATTTTTATATAAAACTCGAGTTCGCCCCCCTAACAAAAATTAATTTCGCCCCCGCTCCCCCTACGGGGGTGTTCAAGCTCCGTCACTGTTTCGCAACCACCATCGAAGCCATTTTGGGTTGTGTTTTTTGGAACTGATTTTATGTAGATATTGTGTATATTGCATATGCAATTAATTTTGTGTATGCAATTGATTTTGTGTTTGTGAATATTGTGTGTATGCAACTGAGTTTGTATATGTAACTTGTATTAACAGTATTATGTAATTGGTTTTGGGTTATGCTTTTAATTTTGTGAATGTAATTGATTTTGTGTGTATATTTTGTTTATATTGTGAGTATGTAACTAATATAGTTTATTTAACTTGTGTTACGAAATTTGGTATTGGGTTGCTTATGATTTGTTAACAGCGCAATGTCATCCTTCCGGCGTTACATATGTGAAACATTTTTGCTTAGATGAGGTGTGTGAGAATAGTTGGCACATAATTACTTGTGGTTTGATGGAATGGGTGTTCTAAAAATTTTTACTACCCATAATTAGTTTAATCTCGTTAGAGTCTATAATTAATTTAGACTTCATGTGAGCCTTTGTTTTCATTTTAAATTTTGCTCGACTAATTCGTTAAGTTTTATACTTAATCATGTTTACTGATTCTTGTAACATTGGCTTAATCATGTTCATCACAAGTTGTTACTTGAATTTCCAAAAAATTACAGTGCTAAAACCACATTGACTGATCTAATGATAAGATATCTTTTTTATTAAGATTACTTAATTACGAATTCATGCTTAAGGTTGACGATGTTCGTTCGTTATAACTATTAGGAAAATACTTTGCAAGAAGCACACTCAAATGAAAGCTAGTGTGAAGTATTAAAAGCCAAAACAAATGTTCTTCCGAAATTAAGTGTTCTTCCGAAGCTTAACATAGATCTTCCGAAGCTTAGTTGATATCTTCCGAAGGTTATGTTTGCTTCGGAAGGGATTTGTGATTTACTTTGGAAATCTTCCGAAGGAAATCTTTCGAAGGATTCTTTGTGTTCGGAAGATATAGTATAGGGTTTTTTATGTAAATTCTTAATATTTGTTGAGTGTGTCTGTTATAATTAGTTAGCAGTTTACTCCTATAAATAGGGTTCACCATGTAATCGGTGAGTAAATCACAATCATCATAAATTCTCTAAAACAGTTAATCATTGACGAATCATTCTTGACAATATTCTTTCTTGTATTCTCTTTAACGATCAATTCCGCGTTCTTGTACTCAATTAGTTTAACAGCTAGTGATTTGATGGTGTCTCATGGTCTGACCTCAATATCCTATATATATAATGTCACATGTTAACTCAATTCACAATCATGTCCTGTCATTGATGATACAAAGAAGGTTGAACATTTGACATGTGATTATCAAAGATTTAATCGTTGTGAAAATTTTTCATGTAAATTTTCTATCACGAGTGGATAATTAAAGACAAAACTAAGGATGTGTAATCATGGTAAAAGATAAAACTAAACTGAAAGATATAGATAGAACACAACCGAATACGATAGTGTTATTATTTGATGTATTTAACTCTTTAATACAACCATGTGTTTCAAAAAAAGTCTTTAAGTTAACAAGATTAGAGTTGAAAATTATAATTTTAGATTTGATTTATTGATATTTGAATGTTTTTACTCTTTATTGTAATGTAAATTTTATTTGGTGCATATAACTTCATTGAAATTAAGTCTAATATTTATAACTTATTTTTATTTTCAAGAAATATTTACATTTCTTAATTAATATTAATGACAAATTACTGAGGGCGTGCTCCATCTCTGCCCATCTATTGATGCTTTATCTGTCACGCACCCAGGTTTGGGTTATCCCGGATCATGTGAACCGATCGGGATCATTTGATTATTTTATTAGAAAATTATATTTAGTGGTTAATTGGCAGTGAAATTTTATCTGTAAAGATTATCATAATATTGTTTTATAAATCAAATCAAACTTCAAAACTGAATAATATTTTGATTCATAACGTCGTTTTATAAAGATCATGTTTATATTTACAAGCCATATGATTTCAAAACTAAAGATGCGTCCATCTCTGCTTAGTGCTTTCAGCTTGCATAACTCAGATATTGACGTTAGATACACCCATAGATATTATAATGTGACATGATCTAAATCATAATTAATCATTCTTTGTCTGTAAAAGGTTTAAAATACAATATCAGCCATATGCTTGTGAATAAAATTTATCAGGCCAAATCAATTTCGTAATCAAGCATGAACATATAAATTTAAGATTAACCATGCTAGTTTCATAAGATGAAATACACATCAAGATTTATTGTTGTACATGGGTAATAGTTTGTAATCAGCTCACCTGTGGAACCATCAATGCTTAGAAACTTGTAATCCTTTAGGCACCATATCATTACTAGTCATGCTTAGGCATAGTACCCCTTTGAGGGTCCTATCCATCACATGGTGCATCATTTTTTATCAGACCACACATACAATCTTAGTCCGATGATTGTCTTGTAGTTCACTAACATGCGTTAATACATTAACTATAACTCATGTTGATTTTCAAGATAATGGTGAATCTAAAGGATTTACGAGTTTTGTTTTTAAAAGACAAATGTATTCATCTTTATAATCAAGTTAAGCATTGTCTTATGATCTTTGGTTAGTCCCAGATGGCTTAGGTAGAACTTTTAGCTATTCACTTAAGCTAGAAACGTCCTCTAAAACTTTACGTAGCTTTGAATCTTCGGTTATTAAGCGTCGGGTCAAGAAACTAGTTGAGGAAGAGGTCGACACATAAATCAAGGTTAAGTGTGTCTATTGAGGTGTGAGTGTGTGAAAAGTGAGCTGAGAACTCACCCTTATATAGGTGAGGTCGGCTAGTCAATGTGCCTCGCATCCTTAGGGTGATGCTCCCCGTATCAGGTGTCACCCCTGCATGCATGACAAGTGTCGCGCATGCATTGCCTCGAGCCCCTTTTGGCGATGCAATGTAGCCCGCATTCAAAAACGATGTGGCTCACATTGGTGTCCGCATGTCCGACACTTGCCCATTAGTCAGCGTCCACGTATCGTATTCGTATGGTGTCCTTAACCAAGTCGACGCGCCCCGCATCACCTCTATGATGGGGGCCGCATCGGCCCTAATTTCCCAAAATTTTTATTTTTCTTCATTACACTAACCCTCTAAAATAATTTTTTTCCAACCCCAGCCAAGGGCTTTGCCCCTTGGACCCTACCAGGTGTTGCCGTCCTTTGGACCCCGCTTTCAGGGGTTGCTACTAGGGTGTTCAAAAATATTCGAATCCGAAGCCGAATCCGAAATATCTAAAAATCCAAATTTCGGATTCGGATAGTGATTTTGAGAATTTTTGGATATTTCGGATATTTGAACTATTCAAAATATTTTTACAAAAATTTAAAAATATTAAATATTAATTAAATAATTTGGATATTTTAGATATTTTGGATATTTTAATAAAAACTTTGAATATATGAAATAAATTTTAATAAAATTTATTATATTTTTATAAAATTTATTAAATAATACAACTTTTTTTTTGAAATTCGGATATCCGAATCCGAATCCGAAATTTCGGTTATCCGATTTCTGGATAACCGAAATTTCGGATTCGAATTTGGATAGTGAAATCCACTATCCGAAATTTTCGGATATCCAAAAATAAACACCCCTAGTTGCTGCCCCCTAACCCCTCGCTGTCCAGCGAATGCTTTGGATCTGAAATTCAGTAGTGTTACACTATCAATTATTGTCATCCTTTTTCATCTAAGAAAACTTTTGGTTATTTGCAACCCATCGGTGATTTCTTGAAGCCATCTGTAATCTTCGCAAATGAGAGTACCCAAGTTCTTTTTTTCAACGGACCATTACCGACGGACCTGAGAAAATTTTCCTTTATCAATCTCTTTTGTTTAATGTTTAGTAGTGTTACTAATTGTGTCATTAAAAGTATATATTCTAGTAGTGATCTTACCTACTTATCGGAAACCCATCGCTAAATGAATGTTCTCTATTAATTATATAATTACTTTATTTTGTCTAAAATCCTACAATTGTTATAAATATTTATCAACCTTCCTTTTCATTTCTAACTTTTTTTAGAAGTTTCCATAAAAATGTTCATAATCAAATAGAAATCTTGTAAGAGAACAAAAGTCAAAAACATTTAAATAATTATATGAACCACCGACGAAATGCCAATGGTCATCCTTCACTCCTTCGACGCAATTTGCCACAAAGTTTAGAATTTATCGACGGAAGCTACAAAAAACTTTCTCGTTGTAATATGTTCTCAAACTAATAAGGTTTTATATCGTCGGTATTCCATTTTTAAACAGTAAACTCACTTTTCTAATATATGTTTAACCCTCTTGACTTTTTTTAAAAAATAATAAATTTTGTTTAATAATTCCACTCGTTTGGTCTGCGTATTCTGTTTCCATAGGTTTATTATTATTTTGTCAATTGATAACGGATGTCAAATTAATTTGTTGTCAATTGACCAGATTATCTTTATTCTCTGAAAAACATATAATTAAACATTCATTAAACAAATTTAATTATGAAACAAAACCGTCTTTAACACTCAAAATATATGTTTAAGTACGCTACGGTTTATTAATAGTTTTATCAAGTTGAGTTTTATTATATATTCAAATTAAATTGTTTGAAAGTTATGTGTTAATGTCCTTCACGTAATCATACTTTAATTAGTGGGTTTAGCAAATATTTTATTTGTTATACTTTATGATATGAAATAGTCTTTAAATCGAAGTTGATGCACATATTAATTTAAAAAAGTCTACTAAAATATTATAATGTCAAGTTCGAAGCAACAATTCATAATGGTGCATATCATGTAAATTAAAAGTTTGATTAGCGTAAAATATTATATGGAATTGGCTCGTGAAGCATGAGCTAGAGAGATTTTCTAATTAACTTATATCATGCGTATTAGTCAATACATAATCACATTAACTTGTTTTTAGTAAAACTAGTTAACAATGATATGTATGGTGTTAGATAGCTAGTCACAATATTTACCTCAAATTGACATGAAGAAACTTATTGTAAAAAAATATTAGAGATGGGATAACAATTATATAGTGTTAGGTAGTTTATTCTATTTTATTTTCACTTAACATATTCTTCTCTATCCTCTCTAGCTCATCTTAACATGTATCATCAGTCTATATTTGATTCTAAAAATAAAACATACGGATATATTAAGATATAACTTATTCATGAGTAGGGGTGGCCACAACCTACATACATAACAAATGAACAATAAAAGTGATGTAACATCACATGCTTATTACTTTATATCGTGTCATATAATATATGTCTTTATTTTAATATGTTATCTATGTATTTAACATTAAAGTGATACTGATTCATAAAAAATAACATGGAATGAAAAGTAAAAAATAAAATCCCGAGTTCTTCATTGTTTATATATGAGTGGAAATATAATTTTCCTAACCATTCCGTTTATAATTTCTACCCAAACCTAGATCTAAAAGATCCAAAACCCTTCATTCCACACACATTAGACCACGTAGAACAAATGATAAGAGAAATGATTGAACTTTCATGTAATATGTATTGGAATGGAAATTATTAATTACAATATTTAAAAAGGTTTGGTTATGATCTTGCACCTTATTCTAAACAATTAATCATTGCTTCCTTTTCCACTTTATTTATAAGAGAAATTATATTGACATGTTGTAAGTGAGCCCCACAATACTTTTTGCTATTTGTCTGCATACTTTGAGTTCATGCACTTCCTATATATAGGGGGCTTAGACAATGTTTTCATCATTCACTCTCTCTTCACATCCTTCTATGTACCTCTCCCCTCTTCTCTCTAAAGTTCTCTGAACACAAACTTGTTACAAATTTCACTTGAATTCAAGAAACCTCTAACTTACTTGAAAGAATTAAAGATTGATACTCATGGCTATAGAGATTGTACAACCAAGTGTAGGATTATCAAAGATTGCAGTATCAGAAACCCATGGAGAAGACTCCCCTTATTTTGCAGGATGGAAGGCTTATGATGAAAACCCTTATCATGAAATCAAGAATCCTTCAGGGGTCATTCAGATGGGACTAGCAGAAAATCAAGTAAGCAATGATACAACTTTTCAAGATTTCAATACTTTCTTGTTTCAATTTTGATGATTAGAGTGAGCTAACAATGGTTTAACTTGGTGTCTTTTCATAGGTCTCTTTTGATTTGCTTGAAGAATATTTGGAAGCAAATCTTGAATCAACCAACTGGGGCCAAAAAGT
The DNA here is from genome assembly GCA_025215565.1 of Flaveria ramosissima. NCBI lineage: Eukaryota > Viridiplantae > Streptophyta > Magnoliopsida > Asterales > Asteraceae > Flaveria > Flaveria ramosissima. The sequence goes on from CM046038.1 coordinate 52,551,695, forward strand.
TTCTGGCTTTAGGGAGAATGCTTTGTTTCAAGATTATCATGGGCTTCAATCCTTTAGAAAGGTACCATCTTTTTCAAAAAAATATGCAACCCACAATGCTTATATGTTGTAAAAGTGATCAAGAAAGTCTAACTTGTTTATTTCTTGATTATTTTAGGCAATGGCAAGTTTCATGGAAGAAGTGAGGGGCGGAAAAGTGAAATTCGACCCCGATAGAGTTGTCTTGACCGCGGGTGCAACCGCTGCTAACGAGCTTTTAACCTTCATTTTAGCCGATCCTGGTGATGCTTTGTTGGTCCCAACCCCTTACTATCCAGGGTAGGTAGCCTTTTAATTTAAGTTTATGAGTCAATTGTACATTGATGTATATTGGAATTTGATAATTATGCAATCTTTCTTAACCTTTTACCTTTCATTATTGCAGATTTGATAGAGATTTGAGATGGAGAACTGGTGTACAAATTGTTCCAATCCACTGTGAAAGCTCAAACAACTTTCAGATTACCCCAGAAGCTCTAGAAGCAGCATATGATCATGCAAGATCAATGAACATAAAAGTGAGGGGAGTGCTCATAACGAACCCCTCGAACCCATTAGGCGCGACCATTCAACGAAAGGTTCTAGAGGAGATTCTAGATTTCGTGACCCGAAAGAACATTCACCTAGTTTCAGATGAAATCTACTCAGGTTCAGCATTCTACGCCGACGAATTCGTCAGCATTGCAGAAGTTCTTAAATCAAGAAACTACAAAGACTCAGAAAGATGTCACATTGTTTATAGTCTTTCAAAAGATCTTGGGCTCCCAGGGTTCAGGGTGGGAACAGTGTATTCATACAATGATCAAGTTGTGACAACTGCAAGGAGAATGTCTAGTTTCACCTTAATTTCATCACAAACACAGTTTCTATTGGCATCTATGCTATCAGATAAAGAATTCACCCAAAAGTACATCAAAATCAACCGCGAAAGATTGAAGAAACGATACGAAATGATCATCAATGGGCTGAAAAAGGCCGGTATCGAATGCTTAAAGGGGAATGCAGGGCTGTTTTGTTGGATGAACTTGAGTCCTTACTTGGAGGAACCCACAGTCGCAAGCGAGTTAGCGATCTGGAAGACGATTATGCATGAAGTAAGGCTAAACATATCACCTGGATCATCTTGTCATTGTTCCGAACCAGGGTGGTTTAGAGTTTGTTTCGCGAATATGAGTGAAGAAACACTTGAAGTTGCACTCTCAAGAATTGATGAATTTATCAAAAGAAGGAAGCAATAGGCAAATTTTGTGTATGATATGATTCTTGATGTACACAACATTCTTTCTTTTTTTGGCTATCATTTTTTAGGTGGCAAACCCTAATTAATCAAGATCAGGGTTTTTGCTCTTAAAAATCTGTAAATGTTAGTGGGGATTATTATATGTTTTTGCTCTAATTTTCTTTGGGATTATTTAAATCTCCAAGAATTTTGAGTTTACAGAATCCCTTTGTATGAATTCATCCGTGTAGATTGAATATGTTCTTGTAATTAAAATTACAGTTTCAAGGTCATCTTATTCTGTTATTGTTGAGTACAATTATTAGATAAAGCAAGTGCATGATTTTTATAAATATTTATGATTTTTTTTATTTTCAAAGGTAAAAAAGTACATGAACTGAAAATAGGGTAAAAAGTTAAAAATTGCAAGGAACATGTAAATATTCGCTAAACATAATCGATCTTATAACCTTTTTAATGTATAATAGAGTCAATTGTCATTTTTATCATTGAGTTTTGTTTTGTTTTTGTTATTTTCATTCAAAAAAGCTTTTTTTCTTCTAGATCCCTAACTTTTTAAAAAGTTATTATTTTCTTCTATTTATGTTAACTTAGTTAACTGTGTTTGTTAATTAGTTAGAATCATTTAAGTCATTATACAAATAAAAACTTAAATTAAATAATTTCTATAATGACTTATGCCCGTAACTTAGGAACATAATTAACCAACTTAATAAAAATAGATGAAAATTACAAATTTTTATAAAGTTGGGGACCCAAAAGAAAAAAAACTTTTTTGAATGGAATTGACAAAACAGACTATAATTTAAGAACAAAAATAACAATTAACTCTTTATAATATCTATACAAATAAAATAAAATGTCTAGAAGACATATGTTATTTTTCAATAATGTCTATCTAGGCTTCACCTAGGATTTGAACATGTGCCGTTAGTAGAATGAAAGTTAACCATTTAATTATATATTAAATGCTAATGATTATTTATATACTTTCCAATATATAATACAAATTTTTTGATAAATTAAAAACATGTTTTAATTTATTCCAACACATAATTTTTTTACAAACAAAAATTTATGAAATATGAAGTATTTTAATACAATATTTTTTTAAAATGACATAGTTTAAAAAAATAATTTTCTAATTTTTAAGCAAAGTTCTTTTGAAGAAGAAAGTTTGGAAAACCTGCTGTTATTATTTTATTAACTAAAATAATTAATTATACATAATTTAATCATATTTTATTTTTAAATATTATTTTATATAAATAACTATTAATTTAATATTTTCATTCAACTCGTTTAGTACACGGGTTTTTAAACTAGTATTAATATGTATGTTTATATCCATTAATTACACAATGTTGCATTGTTTGAAGCTACCTAAAAAATAATTCGTAAAAGTTCATTTAATTTTAGCTTATGTGTACGCTTACAAACTCGAGCGTTAACCACTTAATTGAGCCTGATTATGCCGGAGTTCATCATCTTTAATCGATAATATCATTAATTTTACCTTTACGGCTTTACCATCAACCAAATGTAAATTTACTTATTAAAAAAGTGTAATTTTAATATCATTTCATAACATGATGTTAAAGACTCCAACTATCATCCTATCGTTTTGGAGTTATGATTTGTTTTGATTGCATAATTGAGCTCATATATGATTTACTCTTATCTTCCTAAAAATAAAAATAAAAATTTGGATTAATAAATTAAAGAAATTAAGAATCAACCAAACACGTATTGAACACAAAATCTAACCAGTTGACCACTTTGTATCAGCCATTCCAGCTCTTCTACAATGTCCAATTAAGAAATGGAACAATAAAACAAGTAAGATTAGGAAAAGATTATTAATATTTGTTATACTTTATCATTTGTACATTTTAAAAGGAAAATACCATCATTTTCTTTACTTACAAAATAATATACTATAAAAAAATGACGTTGTTTTGTCCGTATAGAGTCGTGGGTACAGATATTTAAGAAACAGAATGTAATATTGTATGTCACAAATGAAGTAGTTGAGAATTAAATAGTTTGACTTTAACATAAAAAACCAATGAAAAAAGCCCGTGGTTTTGAAATACTTCTAGTGCCGATCATGTGGTGGTTTCGTTCAGGACTCCAGAAACTAATACGATGAAATGTCGTAATCATCTACCAAAATCCATTATAGCATATGTGGACACCGAATACGGGGCAATATAGCGAGCCGAATTTTGTTCGAGCACAACACATTTAGCGTGGAATCGCTCGGGGTCGATTTCTATTGAACTATATGGTAACAGATTGGGTTTGGTTGCCGGTGGTGGACCCATAAATTCTTTTCTTGAGAGTTGAAAATCTTTAGAGGTCGAGTTTGTATTGCTAAAAATTAAATATTTTTAGTCCAGATTAGGTCAAGTCACACAATATAAAAAATTTATATTAAATTAAATCTCAAATGTATAATAATTATATGTCACTCGTTATAGAACCGTATAATATATAGAAATACTTATCTTTGTAATTGCTCTCTCTGGGCCTTTTTTTGTGAAATCTAGTTATTATTTTGCCTAGAAAAACATTACTGAGTGAATATTTTCAATATAACAATATAAATATCAATTCAATTGTCATCATCAAATAAGTCGGATGTTATCTTGTTCTCAAAAGCATATAATTTTCTAAAATAGTTATTGCTATACTTAGGTAAGTGATATAAGAACTAATGGAGTAAGTGCTGAATTGTTTAAATAGTTATTTGATCTATAACTTTTTTTAAGATGTGTTAATTACTTTATAATAAGTTTGTGATTGTAAATTTTAATATTTTAAAGTGATTTTTGTTGGTGTCGGGGGAGGTAATGTTCAAAATTTCTTGAGGTTTGGTTTCAAGATTGTGTGGGATTCGACGGTCAAAAATTGGGGGTCGATTGGGATTTGATCGTGTATATATTAAACATTTTTTTCATGTAATGCGGGTGACCCTCAAATGAAGTTCTTGAGTGCGCCCCTATAGTCGTTTATTATTTACTAATAGTTTAATACACATGTATAACTTTTTAAATAAATATAATGCTCTTTATTATATTTAACTAATGTGTGAACCGCGCTTTGCCACATGTTGTTAAAATTTATAACATTGATTTCGATTACTTGTACATTAGTATTCAATCCGTAAATATGAAAAAATATTATATTCACAACTCCAGTTGGAAAAAAATCATGATGAAACGTTGATATATTAAGCACATCATAACAAACAATGTAGATTTTATAAATCATCATATTTTTTATGATTATAGAGAAAAAAGTATAAGGTTTAGAATCTTGAAACAATTTTGAGAGCTTGTATATTTAAAATCCACCATAATATACCATACTAACCTTGTAGGTGTATTAAGATCAACAATTAAATTGTTATTTTAACATACTAAAATGCTTTATAAATAGTATAAATAATATTGATATTCATTATTGCTTTTTATATATATGTATAATAATTGACTCGCGTGATGCCGGGTAAGTAGTATTTAGTTTATAAATAAACTTAATTTAAATAGTAAAAATATAAATAAAAATATAAATTTATGTTTAATTTGAAATTTTATAAATAAAATAATACTTAATATAGTGAATTTTATCATATTCATTAACTCTTGTATTAATTAGAATAATTTTGTTAAAGAGGACAGTTTAAAAATACTTACATAAAACACTTGTATCATATACTTAAAGGTGTTATAGGTGTCTTATAAAAATAGAAAATTACAATGTACTCATGGGTTTTGTATTATATAGTAGTAGAGAGATAATAACATGTTAATTTATTAATCTCACATACCTAGTGAATTTGAGTTTGCAAACCAAACGGTATTAATTTATCAACAGTATGTATAAAAACTATATCATTAAATGGTATTATATGTATCTAATAGAGCATCGATCCACAACCTATTTTCAAAAGTTTGTGAGTGTAGAAATTATATTATATGAAATGATTTTAAATGAGGGAGTGGATGAGATTCATAACCATTCCTTATTTTTAATAATTATATTAAAAATAACTACATTCTATCTATTTTCAATAAGTATAATATTTTATAAATTTTATCATTACATTTTCTCTCTCCTCTACTCACAACCAATTAAAATATATTGAAAAATTTTTAAAGGTTAAACTATGAATACTCAAAATTATAGATAAATAATAATATTTTCTCTAATCACTCATAACCACTTAAACCAATTAAAATCATTCTATATAATTTAATGTTTACACTCTTAAACCTTTAAAGAATAGTTTTCAATATAGCACTATTTATATAATACTTCTTAATGATTGGCATTCATAAGTTCTTCCCATGTTTTATAGGGTATGATTATAATAAAAAGAATATTAATTTAAAAATACTAGTAGGATAATGGTCTTGATCCTCGTTTTTTATTATTTATACATTAGTGAAATTTAGTCATTATATCAAATACTCTAGGTTATTATGTCTAATATGTCAGATATTTATGTTAAATATGTTAGGTTATCATGGATACTTTTTTATAATTTATTATATGTATTATCATTGTTTTATATTTTATATTATTCTATGTATTTTTGTCATTGTTTTTATGTATTATATAAATTTTTTGGTGTTTATCATTAAATTTTACAATTAAAAATAAACAATAATATTAACGATGTGTTTTTTAAATTTTATCATTTTAGAAACAAAAAATTAGTATTTGGAAAAATATAATGAGTAACATAAAAACAAAATGGAATATTATATCATTTTGTTTTACACTATATATCATTTTGTATAATTTTATTATTATTTAATGTATTAGATACATTAGTTGTTACTTAAACATTGTAATTTGCATACAAGGCGTATATAATAATTTTATTTTTAACATTATATTTTCCAAAATTTATCATTAAAAAAATGGTATTTAGGAAACCATAATAAAGAACGAAAAGAACATAGTGAAGTGCATGAAAGACACAATAACAAACATGAATAATATTGTAACACCCAACCCCTCACACCAACAATATTGTCCGCTTTGACCACGAGGACCTCACGAATTTGCTTTTGGTTGCCAGGGGTGAAAACTTCCCAGGGAGGTCACCCATCCCTAGATTGCTCCCACCTGAGTACGCTTAACTGTGGAGTTCTCCTCTCATCCACAGCCAATACGCCCAAACGCGTTGTTAATGTTAGAGACCAAAAATTCCTTATGAATCAGGAATCTCTTCTGCCGGCCGATGTGAGATATGTGTAGGGTGTCACAAACACCCCCTGTTTTGACTCATCGTCCTCGATGAGCCCGAGAAGTCACCATTCTTGGTAAGGTATGTCACACCCCGAATGACACAAGAGTGGCTCTGATACCATTCTGTAACACCCCGACCCTTCAAACCAACAATATTGTCCGCTTTGACCACAAGGACCTCACAGATTTGCTTTTGGTTGCCCGGGTGAAAACTTCCCAGGGAGGTCACCCATCCCTGGATTGCTCACACCTGAGCACACTTAACTGTGGAGTTCACCCTCTCATCCACAGCCAATACGCCTAAAACGCGTTGTTGATGTTAGAGGCCAGACATTACTTATGAACAAGGATTCTCTCATATCCACAGTGGATGTGATAATGTGTAGGGTGTCACAAATATGAACTGCAAAACATAAATTTGTATTTTTTATTATGATCTTGTATTTATTTTAAAGTTAAAAACTTGTTTTGTGGTGTTATTTTTGTCAAAAAATAACTATATACTCGTATATAAAAATTATGAATGTTAACAAATAAAAACTTTAAAAAAATGTCAAAAAAATAGAAATTTCTAAAATACTCTTATAACAAACTTTTTTCTTAAAATTTGATATCAACCATTGAATAAGAAGATTAATAGTTAAGATTGTTTTTTATACTTTTAGATTAAAAACACTTTTTACTTAAATTATTACATTGTTTTATAACTTGATAGAGAAGAAGTTTGTTTGGAAGACATTTTAGCCATGACAAATTCTATTTTATTTGATTTTTTTTAACCTTTTTTTAAACCTTCATAATTTTATTTACAATTCATTATTTTTTTTATTTATATAATTATTTTAATATAAATTACACCATTAAATATGTGTGTTTTCTATTAAATTAAGTACAATATACTTATATACAAAAATAAAAAAAATACTTTTCCTCAGCTCATATGATTCATGTAGCTCATTGTGTTTTTCTTGTAGTTTAATGTGTTTTTATGTTTGTTATTATGTTTTTCTAAACACTTTGTTTTTAAAGGGAAAACTTCACAGAATAGTAAGCAAGTTTTAACAGCGTTCCAATCTAGTTACTCATATATTTATTTGTCTAACTAGGTCACTAAAGTTTAAAAGTGTTCCAATTTAGTCACTAATACTTTCATTTATTTCAATCAGGTCATTAAAGTTTTAGAAGTGTTATAATTAGGTCACTTATAGTTTTTTAAATTGTTTTAAATAATCCACAAAAATTGTAAAATAATTCAATTTTTTTATAAATATTGTTAATTTTTTATAAAACTTCAAAATTTTAAAATTTTATGCAACTTATGAATGACCTAATTAAAACAATCCTAAAACTTTAGTGATCTGATTGGAACAAAAATTTTATAAGTGACCTGATTAAACAAAAAACTTTCTAAGTGACCTAATTAAAACAATTTTAAAATTTGATTACTATTTTATAAAGTTACTTTTTTTTAAATGATAAAGTTTCAAACATAATGGTCAATTAATGTTGTTATGTGCTTCTAGTATATAAGTCACAATAATAAAATAACAACTAATTTATATAACACATTAAAGATAATGACAAAATAACATAAAATGATATAAACGTAATAATAAATACAATGATAAGATCTCATTGTGTTTTTTAGTTTGTCATCGTGTTTTTCAGAAAACTTTTTTTATTTTTTTAAAATGATAAATTTTAAAATAACATATTAGTGAAATAACATCATTATGTACTTTAATTGTAAAACAAAATGATAATTTTTTTATATAATATATAAACACGATGATAAAAATAATACGAAATGATATAAAACGTAAAACATGATAACGAATACATTATACAAATGATGAAAATTATTTGTCATAATAACCTGACATATTTAATACAATTACCTGACAATGACCAAAATAGCATCTATTGTAGAAAATAACAATTAAGGAAACATGCCAACTTCAAAGTCTTTTTAGTTTTCTTAGATTAAATATCATTTTTTTACTTTTACCCTATCCTTATAACTTACATAAAACAATTAATATTGAATAAAAGATTTATTAAACTATGCATTTGAAAATATACAAATAAATAAATAAATCTATAATATTAACGTTGTTTCAGAATGAAGCAATACTTATTTTAAGATCAATGTCAAACCTTTTAGCCACTAGTAATTAGTAAATTAGTTTTTCTCAAGGTTGACATTATATAAAATAAACTTAAGAAACTGACTGATGTTGATTACGTATAATATAGCAAGGAAAACCACTAATACGATACACTATATATTATATAGCTCTGTATATATTTTATTATGGTAAACCGCATAAAGTGTGTATAATTATTGACAACGAAAAAACATATTTTTAGCAAAGAAGAATTCATAAACGGAACAAGAAATCCTTTGGCGCCGTGATCCGGTCACAAGATAATTTCAGATTTCAAAATTAAAACTATTTTTAACATATAATGTTGCTAGATGCGGAGTTAAGAATTTTAATTTACTAATAAAAAATAAATAACATCTTGACATTTTATTCTTTGCTAATTATACTCTATATAATAGAGCAATTTTAGCTACAACTAAGTTTAATATTCTTCAAATTTTACCACAAAACTTTTATGCTTTAGAAATTAAACACATGGAACAATATTTTCTTCTAACATTTCTCTTTCTTCACTTATCATGGCTTCACAATATCACATTATTATTTATTATATTAAATATTATATTAAATGCAACCATTGTGCTAGAGTTAAGTTTCTTTGATTTATGTTTTGAGCATCAAAAATTTGGATTTTATATGTTGTCACTTTTATATACATAGAAAAATTGAAAAAAGTTATTACCGAGTAATGTTTCATGACACAAGTGATGTTTTGTAAATAATGATTTTGTCAGCATATCACATTGATATGGTAACGATACATAACGAATAGCAGCGAACGTCATTCCACGTTGATAGCGATTGATGGTCCGGCGCGAAGCGCCGATAATAAATCTAGTATTTATAATAGCAGAATCTAGATTTTTAAAATAACAAATTACGATCAACATGCAGTATGATTTAAACCTTCAACTTTTTAGTCGTGAAGTATATTACTTAACAATCATACATCGGAGACAAAGTCCATCACAAATATGTTGATATGATTTCGCATAAGATTTCTTCAAGGCATTTTAGTATTCATGAGTAAGACTAAATATACGACTATACGAGTAGGAAAATCAATTCTGAATGCATAAAATTTCCATATAAGATTTTGGTCAAGTTTTTTCAACAGTTGTGTCGTAAGTCTAAGTTTGTGACGAAGCATTCGTCGCTAAGACAATCCTAAAATTTGAGACAATACTTTTCCAGAAAAGATCTGTAAGTAGTTGGAAAATATTAGTTGCCATGAGTTAATCTGTCACAAATACTTATTATATGTACTCTCGTGATCACTGTAATCTTCAATTTTTTTCGTTCTCATTTCTTTCTAGCTGTGATTGTTGGAACCTTGGGTGAGGGTATGTTGGAATAGGTTAATTTAAAATTTATAACCACTTTTACAAAATCTTTGTGAAAAAAAACAACACGTAGCACAAAGATTTATAGTGTCTTGAACAAGTGTTAACTAGCATATTCATCAAGAGTTAATCTTACTGCCACTAATCAAGGTTATGATCACCACTTGAAAATACAACGTAATTGTTTGAATTTAAGTATTACGAATAAGCCTCACAAGCACTCGTCTCTTATGCGTTAGATATCATCTATCTAAATCTCACTTTGAAGGTTGGATGAACTCTTATATTTAACCACTCTAGTGTTAGGTAAAAAAAACATCCATGAAGAACAGTTGATATTTCTATCATAAAGGTTGGATGATAGAAATATTTTGAGCTTAAAGAGCACTAAGTTTATCATTTACAAGTTCTACTTAGTTTATAAAAGATACTTTTTATATGAGCTATATGAAAATAATCATCTCATGTGATCTTAAAGGTCAACTTAAACACTCATCAATATTCATCCTTACAATAGATTTGACTGTCCCATTGATTGTAAATTTTTCATGTTTTTAGTCTCGCGAACGTTTTTATATGCACCTTGGATGTCGATGCATTGGATTGATTATAGCATCAACGAACCATGCATTGAATGTGATGCTTCTATCTAATATTTCTTACTTAATTTCCTTGTAGGAAGTAGGTTCACTTTTATATTAAAAGATAGTAATTCTAACGATACCCTCGTTAGCCATAATAAATATTTTAGTACAATACCGTTTACAAATATGACTATAAAAACATGTCAAACCAAGACCGATCAATAGCCGAACGGAATGGATTCGAACTTCTCCTAGAATAGTTTCCGGTGCGAAATGAAATTCATAGGATATATATATGAGTAATTCAAAGGATTAATAGAAAGATTTTTTAGGATTCTTTAGTAAAAATATATATATATATATATAATAAAATTATTATGTATCACGATTTAATATAAACAATATTTATGACCAAACTTGATTTGAACATCCGTCTTTAGTATATACTCCAACGAGTCTTCATATAATATTCTTGATATGAGCCTTCATCGCGTTTGAATATTCAACTATACCCTTTTACTGCAACAAATAACAAATAAAAGATTGACGGTTGTGGCTGAGGATCGTGTTAGACACGGGTCCCTTAAAATAGATTTCGCGTCTCTACTCAAGACAACGCGTCTGTCTCTCAGGGTACAACAACAAAAACAGTATGTACTGCTGGAGAGTGCCTAAAGCTTGAGAGATCACCGAGTAAAATGAGTGTTATGATATTATGTGGAAAAAGGTTAAAGATAATGGTGTAGGAAGAATAATTTAGAGAGTGTTCCTCTCTAAATTTCTATAAAATTTGTTAAATTTAAAGAGAATAAATGTCTTCTTCTTCTTTTTTCTTTTCATCATGAGTTTAGTTATATACTCATGTAAAAAACTTCACATTAATATTAGTTTATGATTCACAATCAAAACTTTCATTTGATTTATGAAATGTTTTATGAGACCAAATTAAAACTCTCATTTTATTCATAACATGTTTAATATCAATTTTAATAAAAGTTATGATTCATAATAAACATTTATAATATTTATTAAAGACTTGGTCAAAACATAAAACATCTATGTTAATCAATATATGGTTTTATTAACATTATGCAAGAAATTACAATAATTTCCTACTATAATCACCCAAGTTTTACTTTTTTCATTCCAACCATTCAGGTTCGAGCATCGATATCTAATTCATCTTAGTTTCAGTTTGGACACGGTATAGTTCGTTACAAAACGAGAACTTAAACCAATAAATAAATAACTATTTATATAAAAAATATATAAACATAATTATTTTATGTCCAAAATTCTAACAAATTCATGCATCGTATATTATAACCAGGGAATAAGGAATATGATCAGATTAAAAAATATTATTTTAGCATTTGTATAACATGTTCATATTTTATTGCTATCAGCAGATGGAGTGTATCTTATAATATGCGACTATGGTTGCACTAGAGTAATGTTTGCTCATATTACTCGATACTCTTTAAGATCACATAATATTGTTGGAATCAATAGTTTCGAAGCCATAATCTGCTACAATTGTCTCTAAAAATGTGTTTAATGGAGAACAAATGGCTATAGTGTAATCAGTAGTCGCATAACCAACGTTTATGAGACTTGGTCGGGTACATGCCATATATTATCAAACGAGTCTAAACCTGACTGATTCTAATTCTAATCATATACAAAAGTTGTTCTTAACTTTTGAAATTTGTTACGTGAAAAAATATAAATTTACAAATTTGTTAAAAAATAGGTAATTTTGATAAGATCATTGACTCTTTTTTATCACAATAAGCCTTATATGTATTTGTTTTTGGAAGTGGTATCTTATTGTCAAAGGAGCATCCTTACAAGAATATTCTGTCGGTAGAAAGAATACAAAGTAGAATCAAAGAGAAGTTTAGAATCGTTCTTAGCTAGGCTTACTCATCCATAAGCTTAATTAGTCGACATTTGGATTATGATAACGTAATTCAAAGAAATGATTGCTTGATTATTTTAACGATGAACACATTTAACTGATTAATTAAATAGACGAAAGCGGATTATTTTTCTTAATTTGGGAGAAATGTTGGTTAAAAAACCTTTTACTCTCGGTAATTTTTGAGTTATTCGATTTTAATAATCACAACTTATATTTATTGGTCGTGATTAATCTCAACTCAAGGAATTACGTGAACTACTTATATGACCAAAACACTAAGCGGAAAGTTGAAATCAATCATCAAGTTCGTCAATTTAAAACGTCTGCACTTTGAAACTTATTAATCTTCACCTTCTGATCTAAACCATTTGGCTCGTTGAATGTAGATTTCAGGTGATGATGGAGGCTAGACACCGAAAAACGAACTTGATTAAGAGTGGGCGGCGCCTGAATTGAAAAAAGAAAAGAAAGTTTTGTATTCATGACTGAACCGAGAGCCCAGGTTTGAAGAACATAATTATGAACCTATTATACAAATACCACTCTTTTCAAAGTATAAACCAACAAGACAAGTTTTAAAAATGCTCTGGTTTACATATTTTTATTTATTTTAATTAGATCTCTATTATTTTTTATTTGTTCCAAATAAGTTACTAAAGTTTTAAGAGTATTTTAATTGGGTCATTCAAAATTTTTTAATTGTTTAAAATTATTTTCAATTTTTATAAAATAATTCGGTTTTTAATATTGTTAATATTTTAAATATTTTAATTAAAAAAATAATTTTGAGTGATCTAATTAAAATAATCGTGAAATTTTAGTGATTTGATTGGGATAACAAATTTTATGAGTGACCTGAATGAGACAAAAATTTATGAGTGATTTAGTTAAAACAATCTCGAAAGTGAATTATTATTTTACAAAGCCACACCTTCATGAATCTATGAATCAATATACAAGTGCATGCTTCACATCAACTTACTAGATATATAGTAACACAAAATAAAAATATTTCGATCTCCTTAGGAAACTTGAATCCTGATGGAAGTAGAATATGATAGACATCAAAATCTACATACTCATGTTTAGGCAGATCCATAGGGGTTGCATTATTAGGCCACTTGCAACCGTGACATTTTTCTTGTTTTTCTCATGGTACAAATCAACATCATATAAGTTTTTCCCTTTTTACCCAGCTTTTTTCCGTTTTACATGGTATCATTTTTTTCAATGATGTCCCATTTTTCATAATCAAGTTTTCAATTTGTGGAGGTGTGGTCAGTAAATCCCGATAAAAGTTCACCTATTGGTGGCATAATAAACCAGGGGTTCGATCTTCCCGGCTGGCTTCGGTTTTTCCTGGGTGACTTCCGGCTTCTCCACCTATCGATTCCGTGGGCACTTAAGATATAAGGAGGGCCGGCCTTGGGCCTGTGCAAGTTAAAATAATTTTTGGCCCAAAATTATATAAAGCCCATTTAGTGATGTTAACCTGCAATCCATCTCTGTTGTAACCGACTCGAGGCCCATATCTATTTTTTTTTTACCTCCAATCAACCTCTATTTTAACCGACTTGTAAATTCATAAAACTAAAAGTAATCATTCCAAAAAGTTTTACCACATCCAATTACAATTAAACAAACCTCAAGATTTGTAAAAAAACAATACTAAATTACCAATCGGTAATTCTCCAGAAGTTTGGTTTATAGTCGCAATTGCAACTGAAAATAATATAAGTGCTCATGCTTCATTGATCACAATTTACTATCGTATATTCAATCATTAACAATTCATTAATCAATAGACAATAGGAGGTAGCCAAATTCATTAACATATGGTTTGCAACTTGTATTATTGATTGAGGCCAATTGTCCACTCGAGACCACAAGCACTAGTTAGTAGTTACGCGAGTCTAAAAGGTTACCAAATCATATTCCTTTTTTACTTTTTCACCGTGTTATTTACTTGATTTAGTTTACTTTAGTCTATGTAATTAGATTATTTTATAAGATTAATAACTTTTTATTTGTTACTGTAACATGGGACGTATAGGGTTATATGGGACGTATAACCCGCTGCTAACCCCCCTGAATTTTCCTTGTTTTCATTGTCTCCGACCCTATACGCCACGTATAGAGCTATACGAGACGTATAAGAGACAATTTATAATAGTGAATGTCTTAATATTAGGACCCTTTGGTCTTCATGACACCACTTCTTTTAATTTTTTTCAGTAATATCAAATATTTTTATAACTTAACTCCATATCAATTCATATATAATAACCATATTAAATTGAAGTACAAAATGACAAATTAAAAATATAATTAATCAAGGGATATTCATTATTTATAACACTCAACTAATCAACAAATATTCCTCTTATAGTTGTTGGACCACACCACTCTCACATGCTACAAAAAGCTAGTAAAAGATGTAGAAAATTCGAAAACGAAGGAACAAAACCTCTAATGATATGATGGTGTTATGCTATTCGTGTTTCCCACTTCAAATGTAAACCATATAAACTAATATGTTATAAGATCAAAGAGTTTGTGGAGAATATATTTAAATAATTACAAACTCACACGTTCTTTAAACATAGTAACATATTCTTAATCTATATAAACATCTATCATAATACAAAATATTTTAATTATGATACCGTTAGCTAGCTACAAGTCTTTTAATTTGATGGGAAAATGATTTATTTTGTTTTAAATTATCCTTACATATCATATTGTCTACCTTACATTGTTATGCTCTTTCCAAGCTTTCAGTTAAGAATGTGGTGCGGAAGAATTAAGAATTAAAATGTACATAATTCAATGATCAATGCATAAATTCTTTACACAAGTTTGATTTAAAATTAAAAAATTTATTCTACTTTTTTTAAGTATAGTATACATGTATTTAAAAAATAACCTTTTTTTAAAAATTCACGAATTGTATGTATAACGGTGCATCTAAATCGTTAACAATGATAGGTTTAAGTCAAGCATCCTCTCATGGTAACACGTCTAATCCATACTACACTGCGTTTAACGTATGCATACTCGCGGTCAAAATTTTATTTAATAAAAGTAGTAAGTATAAATCAAGTGTAATATACAATGATTATGTGAGTGAGATTTATATTAATAACCAAAATGAAAGCTAAAAATGACATTGCTCCAACTGACAAGGTAAATTATTCTCGATGATCAAGTCGAATTAGTCAAAATTTTTACTTTTAAGATCCAATTCACCTGGCAAAAATGATCAAGAGTTAGAGATGTAATCTTTTGTTTCCGGACATTTAATTTTTCGGTTAGATATTGTAAGAAACATAATAAACAAATGAATGTTATAAGACTCATTAACTCACTACTAGCCTATGTCACGCCTCACCCCAACGCGCACAAGGCAATGCAAGACATACAACTTTCAAGGTAGTTCGTTAGCAAAGTTCGACTGTTATCTTTACCCTACATTCTCGTTAAGCTACTTACCTGGGGTTCTAATGCTATTCTCATCCCTCAAGACTAACCAAAGCAAGATGCACTCAAAGATGACCAAACCCTAGTCTCTTGGGAGATTAAGAAACATAACATTTTAATATTAAGGTGTTGGATATGATGGAAAGTTATGATAACCAAGAAACCGAAAAATTGTCATTACTAATCGACATCATTTTGAGGTTGAGATTTTTAATACGGTTTTGAATATGCAAATTCAAGAATTGGAAAATCGATTTAATTAGGTATCAACTGTATTGGTAGAAAATATGTTGGGTTTAAATATTTGTAATAGATTTTCAAAGTTTGACATATCTAAGATAATGGTTTTTTTCTAAGATGTATCCGGTTGATTTTAATATGAATGAATGAAGATGTATTTTGTGTGAGCTTAAGGTGTTTTATCACTCAGTAAAAGAAGATGATAGATTTACAAACTTGAATGGAACGTGTCATTTTGCTCGGCTAATGGTGGAAACCAAACAAATTTTATCTTTTCCTTTGTTCTATTGGATATTGAAGCTAGCATTGATTTTGTCGGTTGCAACCGCAACCGTTGAAAGATGTTTTTCTAAACTGAAGCTTATCACGACGGATTTATGGAATCGAACGAGGGAGGAATATTTGAACAATGCTCTAGTATGTGTGGTTGAAAAGGAAACGTTAGACGAAGTAACAAATGAGGATGTAATGCTTCATTTTCAAGCTATGAAAAACCGAAGAGAAGAGTTCTGAGATCAATAATGTATTTCTTTAACTATCTTTATTATCATGTTTTTTATTTATATTAATGTACGGTAAAAATAAATAAATTACGTTACCCCTGAAATAAGTTTCTAGATTCATCACTGTGCACATGGCACCAAAAATCTCAAAAAACGACCCTGGATATAAGGTATTTGATTATTAGTAATATCTTTGTAAAGTTATGTGGTGGATCAAAGATTGATATTTATGCCAAATTAACGAATCCGAAAAAACACAAAATAAAAAACTACAAAAGTTAAACTCTAAAAGAAGTTGATAAGGGACAAGTAGTTCGAATAGTTAAATTGAATGTAAATCGATGAGAGTGTGGAAAGACGAATGAATAAACCCATTAATAATTTTAAGGGCCGTTTCATTTCATTGGATTGTTAAATATTGCAAAAAAATTAAAATTGAAACCTTCTTAAATTTGATAACATATTTGGTTGGTTAGTTTTGAGGGGAATTAAAATGTTAATTTTAAACATTCAATTAGATTGTTAAACATTTCATGGCAAAATGGAAGGAATGTAAATTCCAATAAATGTAAGAAAATTTTCCAATTTCAATTCCATCACTTGACCAACCAAATAAGACTTTGGATGGAAAATTTTTCAATTTCAATTCCAATTCCTAAAATTTTAGTGAACCAAATGGAGCCTAATGGTCTGTTTAGTATGGTTAATAGAATGAACGAGGGAATGAAACAGGTCAAGTTTTTTTTTCTCTTTTGGTATGGGGTAAATAAACTTTAGCGCTCAAAATTTGAAAGTCTAAAACTTGGGGTAACCAAGTAGTAAAGTCCTGCTACTCGAGATAACCCAATGGCAAAAAGCGGCCCCAAACGCTCTCGATTGCAAATAGTGCCAGATAGCCTAAGTCCATCTTCAAACTTCAAATACGACCTATATAGTTTTTGTTAAAAAATGAATTTTAAAACTCATACAAAGAGAAAATATCAAATCAAGTGGCATATTAAAACATATCATAGTTTTTCATGGATAATGATAATTATAAAAGATTTACAATATTTTAACTTTATGTTAAATAAAGAAACTATGTGATAAATGTAATACCAAAATATTTATATTTGTAATCAGAACTTTCTAGAAGCTCTTCCATAATTATTTGTATAGAATATATTATGGTCAATTTTTTTACTAATCTAGTAAGAAATATGTAAAGCCCAATCAGAAGGGAAAAAAAGTGGGCCCAGAGTAATGCAACGAATCGTTTGTACAACGTGTTTGTAATTATTGGAATTTTGTGCCAATATATAGCAAAAAAAGTTTCAAAAGTAATTTTGTTTTTTTCGTGACATTCACATTATTGTTTTTTTATCTTTAAAGCTACGGTTACAAGTTATACATAGTTCAAAAAGAAGTGATCATTATCTATCTACACAGTGTTAATTATTGAAACTTGCTACTTAGAGTCCTCGTTAACTTAATTGTTATTGTGATTATTTGTGGTCATTTTAGATTAGTTTAATTAGCATCAATATTGTTGAAATAAATTTCTGAATTCAATTTAACGTCAAACATATGGTTTGTACTATATTACTATGTAATCTTCTTATTCATATGGGTTTATAACCCCGCAACATGTGATCATTTTCTATGAAGCTTATATTATTATTCATCTCCATATAATCATTGATAACATTAACATGTACCATTTGATCGTCTTTTTATCTTGAGATGTTGTCTACGTCTTTAGGATTTCATCATCGTATCGAGATGAAATCATATCTCATTGCCTGTAAGTTTCTATCCATCATGTTAATGGTTAAGTCTGTTTTTTTATTTCTAATGATTTTGTATTTGACTGCTTTGGTTTGTTCTCACTTGAATCTGGGTATTTTTAATTCATTTGTGATAATAAGATAAAGTTTCTCAATTTATTGACAAATGTTATAAGTTTGATAGTTCCTTAGCTAATTTTATGTCAAATCAAAATTAAAATCAAAAAAGAAAAAAGTGAAAATTGAACCAGATTCCTCAATTGAAAAAGGGCCTCTGATCTTTTAAGAACAATAATAATATATTGTGTTTGTTGTAAACGAATTAGGTTGTTTTAAACAATCAAGTGACTATCATATAAATAACCATGTTTGGTAAATTGTGATTTTGTTTATGTCAGTTTACATTTTCAGGTTACAACTATAACTAATTTGTTAACAACACCACACGACTAGAAAAACGGCAATAGATGACGCGCATTGCGTGTCATCTTTGGGGTCAGATGACGCGCAAATGCGTGTCAAGGAAGGGGTAGTCATAAATGAAAGATGACACGCTAAACTACACCAAACCGAACGGCCAACTTGTAATAGGTTTGGGATTACGCTAAACCAAATTGGTTCGTACAAACCGAATTCCGTGCCGGTTTTTTTACTTTTAAAAACTAGCCGTTAACTAGTCGCTGGAGGTCAAAAAAAAAGCCAATTTTTTTTTGTTTTTTTCACCCATTTGACTCTCATACACTACTATAAATAAATTGTGAGTGTTTTGGTTGAATCAAAACAATAAAAAAACTCACTTTACACTCTAAAAACTAAAAATACGCTCACTTTTCTCTTCACATTAAAAAAACTCTAAAAAATGACTTCAACTAGTGCTCAATCTTCGGTTGGTTGTGATGTCTCTTATCAAAATGTGGTTCTTTAGTTTATCCGTACTACGAGGAACCGGGAGATTTGGCGCAACTATGATTCGTGTGAGTTGTCGTTGGGTTCGAACAAGGCTTGTTGTAAGTTGTATTTCAAACTTTTTTCAAAGGATGTGAATTCTACATTGAAAAATCATATCCTATTGAAATATTTCAATACGTTGAAAGGGTAACTGTCTCGAAGTCAAACTTCGATAACTAGTGAAGGCAATTTATGGGCTTAAAATGTTACTACGGTTCGAGAGCAAGTGACAAACTTTGTCATCTAAGAAAGCTTACCATTCAAAAACTTTGACAACGCGTTTGACTCTACTAATTCAAGAACTCTCCAACCGCGTTACATACATGTAAGTCGTGCTACTTTTAGAAGAGATTATTTAAAAATATGAGAAAAAAAAGCTAAAAATGAATTCTTATTTTGAAAATTTACAAATCGGTGTTAACTTAACTAGTGAAGCCAAACTATGCCAAGACGAATTAGACGGTGGACTGACACCCCAAATGACAGATGATGAAGCGACATATGATGATTACCTCCGAAATAGCTAGGGTATGGGGGGCAAAAAATAAAAACATCTAAATACGTAACACATGAAGGACTACATTAGTTTTTATTTGTTAAAAATAAAAAATGAGTAAAATGTCATTTTCGTCCTTAACATTTCCTTGAAATTGTCATTTCAATCCAAAAACTTTTTTTCCATTTCAATCACCGTAGTTTAACTAATATTATCATTTTCATCCCCACAACTAACACCGTTTAAAACTACAGTTAAAAAGAAAGGTATTATAGTCTTATTTACACTTCCCAGTTATTTAATACATTAAAACCAATTTAATAATTCCCCACTAATATTTTGACCACAAAAGTCAAACCCCACCCCTTAACCTTTTACGAATGATGCAGTTAAAACAATTTCCACTTATCATTTTGACTACAGAAGTCAAATCCCATCCACTAAACATTAAGAATGATTAAATTATTTGGTACTCATTTTAACTTTTGAATTCAAACCTCCCATATTGACTTTTAAGAATGATTTATTTGTTTAAACATATAGATACATACATGATCACAAGTCATAAATATATTAGCTACAGACAATGAATGTAGTTTGCTAGTTTGACTTCTGAGGTCAATCTATCATGTTATAATAATTTGATATTTCAAAAGTTTAGCATAATCACATCAACATAATCAAAGCATAATCAAAGCTAGCTAAACTTGTTCAAGTTGACCCGATTGACCCATTTCATAAGATATCGCATCAACATAAGTAGAGCTAGTTAAACATTATCAATTTGACACAATTGACCCATTTCATAACAAAATCATAACAACATTATCAAAGATAGTTACACATGTTCAAATTGACTCAGTTGACCCATTTTATAACATAATCGTAACAACATAATCAAAGGTAGTTAAACATGTTTAATTTAACCCAATTGACCCGTTTCATAACATAAGCACAGTAGGAACATAACACAATCAAACATAGCTAAACACGTTCAATTTGACCCAATTGACCCATTTCAAAACATAATCATAGCAGTAGCAAAACATTAATCACAGGTAGCAAACTATGTTCAGTTTGACCCAAATGACCCATTTCACGGGGTAGCAAACCATGTTAAGTATGTTAAATTTGCCCCACATGATCCATTTCATAACATAATCACAGAAGTTGCAAAACATAATCACGAGGTAGCAAACCATGTTTAGTTTAATCCAAATGACCCATTTCATAACATCCCTACAACAATAGCAAATGATGTTTAGTTTGACCCAACTGACCATTTCAAACAAAAAGTATCAAAACCATTACTTGACCAACCTAAATAAAAACAAACCACTACCATGACACCTAACTATTGCATGACCTCTTGTTGTGGCTTTGTTTTCCTTTTTTTGTTGCATTTGCTACAACAAACACTATTCTCCACTTTAGTCATCTTCCCCCTTGACTTAACTCCTCAATGGTCTTGCTTCTCTTCTTCTTTGGTCTCCCTATTTTCTTGTGATGTTTTAGAGGTTATAGGGTTGTTGGGCACATAGAACGGGGTCACATATCTCTACCATTAATAGGATCAACCGTCATCTCGTATACCTTTTTCCATGTCTGCAAGTAGTACACATCAAACCCCCAACTTTCTGGAATACCAACTTCAATTCCATTGCTTGCCATGTCCCAGTTAACTGCTACTGCATGCTTACATGGTACGCCAGTAAGCTCCCACTTTCAACAAGAACAAGTTTTTTCCCCAATGTCAACCACACTTTAATCTAACCATGGCCTATTTACTTGATACTTGTTGACTGCATTTCAAAGAATTGTGTATTGTGATGCCTTCGCTTTATTGTTATTAAATAGCCTAGTTGCAGTAGGGGTTAGAGGACGATCACACTTCCCAATTACTTTATGCACAATCACTATTCTCTTCATCATATACTCCTTAATATACTCCAAGTAAGTAATAATAGGTTTGTCTCGTGCATTTACAAGTTGCTTGTTAAAAACTTCACAGATGTTGTTCAAAAGAATATCACATTTTGATCTTCCTATATTAGTACATACCAAAAACTAGTCAACAATACACCATTATTATAAAAACAACTTTACACCAATCATACGAGAAAAGTAAGCTCTAGATCTGCCTTAAGTTTTCATACAATCCAACATCTTTCTCTTTAATGACTTCCATTGCCTTGTCAAATTAGGGCACAGTTGATGGAGTAGCACACTTCCACAATAGCTTTTTATACAACTGACCCCTCCACCTTGCTTCATGTTTTCATGGATGTGTCTTACACATTATCTGTGTTCTGCGCTAGGGAATACCTTCTGTAAAGCCGGAATAATACCCTACACACAACACCAAATTAGATATATATGTATACACACACACACAATAATTTGACATGTAATATTAAAAAATATACGCCTTCAGTCTATCACTAATGAAAATTAAGTTAGTGTTTGCTTCAAGATCAAGATTCTTTCCTAAACACTCTAAAAACCATATCCAAGAACTAAAAGTTTCTACTTCAGCTATGGCATATGCTACTGGGTATATCAAATTGTTTGCATCCACTCCCACTACTGTAAGAATCTAACTTTGGTATGGTCCTTTCATGAAGCTTCCATCTAGACCAAGTATTTCTGTTCCGTATAGTTTGAATCTAGCCTTCATAGCATTAAAACATACATATATGCTTCTAAACTTTCTTGTATTAGTGGATGGGTTAGGATCAGTCTTAACATCTATAGTAACAGTTGTACATTGGTTGGATCTATGAAACTCATCATAATAATCTCTTAGGATTTGATATTGTTGATTAAAATCACCTTCTATCTTGGCACTTGCAATAACCTTTGTCCTAAACATGTTGTTGCTAGACAATTAGATTTGGTACTTCTTTCGAACAAGATCTTGCAATGTTTTAATAGGGATGTTTGAGTTTACTTCAACAATTGGTTGTATCTCTCTAGCAATAGATGAAATGGTGAACAACTTGACATCTTGTATTTGAAGACAATAATGGTCATGAATGAATGTTTTAACCACCCATGCATCTTCTTTAAAACTGTTAGAGACTTGCAATATCCAAGAACAAATTGGGTTATGAATCTTTTAAACTGTTAAAGTCTTTGACCCACTTGTTTCACCGGACCCACTTGTACCCTATTATGATAAAATCACACCACTACCCTCCTATTGTTATGTCCCTTCAAACACTAGACTTTTCCCCAAACATATCATTTTCATTAGTTAGAGGCTTAATAACTTTAACACATCATTTTCATTAGTTAGAGGCTTTAATCCATAATCTAAATCACTATCAGGAACCCAATGATAATACATCACTTCTTGTTTTGCATAACCTAACTCTTCAATCATAACATTCACCTCACTAACTGAGAATGTGTTAGCAGAAACCATGTCAACATAGTTAACCTTACCCCCGATATATCTCCTTCTCTCGAACAAACCAAAGAGTAAAAGTCATTTTTTCCTAATCAAACAACAATGGTAGAGTACATAATTGAAATATAAGCTAAATTAAACAACAAATGAGAATATCTAATAAAAAACAAAAAAGTGTTAAAATCAAACCTCAATTGGCTGCTATGTGAAATTGGTTTTAATGGAGTATAAGGGTGCTTAATTCCAACAAGTTATCTAATTAGTAAAGTTTCATACACATCGATCAGATTCTGGAAGGGGATTAGGGTTAATCAGTTGCGATGTGAAATTGGCTTGATCGAGCAAAGTCTGTTCATATATTGATAACGTCGGTTCGTATCATCGGCCTTGTGTATATGTATTTGTAATGAATTATATTAATAGGGATTTAGATTAAAATACGCAAAACGTTAGAGACAAAAATGACATTTTACTATTTTAAATAGAATCGTAGTTGTTTTGTAATCTTTTTATGTTTTTTATGTATTTCATTTTGATTTGTAAACGTTTAAGTATCAAAATTGAAATTCTAGTAAATTTTTAATCAATTAATATTAAAAAAGGGACCGGTTTGGGCTTGAACAAGTTTAGGAACCGGTCCAATCGGTTTGTATAGAGTTGGGTTTCATTGGCTCCAAACTGGTTTCAAACCCGAACCGGTTTGGCCCAAACCGGTTTGAACCACTCTAAAAAAACCAGGTTTGGTTCCCAACCCGAACTGGTTTTGCAAAAAAAAAAAAAAATCGATTTGTAGTTGACAAGGACTGTAATGTGGCATTGTCGGTCCATTTAGAGTCCGTAATAGTCTCACCCATTTAGTTTCATGTGCATCCAATTTACTGTCTTAACTACCAATATTCATTTAAGCAATTATATGAAGATAATCGGATAGATCAGTGACATGTTAGTAATCTAGTTAGTCGTTTAAAAAATTAATTAATTATCTTAATATTGATACACTAGCTTTAATTAACCCGTGTATGAGTTCAATAAAATTAGTGTTGAATGCCTGAAAATAAAGATCTTTGCACGACCGTGTAGTCTCTTGGCATGGCTGTGTGCTACCACCTTGAGGCTAACTTCAAGACTTAGCTGAAAGAGGAGAAATCCGAAAAAGGAACGGCCAAAAAATGTTATTATAGCTACATCTTATACGGTCAGGCACCTCAGTAGATTTCTTTAAGTCTCATTCTAGAAAAATGTTATTATAGCTACACTTTGTATGTTATTTATCAGTTTTAGAAAGTTTTGATTGTTCAAAGAAGATTTGAAATGGATAGAAGACCCGGTATTCATCATACAACCAATAATCCTTCTTATTTCTTGCATATGTTTTGAATCTACTTAATTTTTAACCACATATTTTAGTAGTTTAGCAAGCATGTTTGTAGTTGGTGTAAAGCCTTATGGGCTAATTACTCTTGTTATCTAGATCATGATGAAACTATTGTTGAGGTAGTTTTTAATTTGTATGAAATAATGATGACATGTTTATGTTAATTAATCTACATGATAATGTTGTAAACTTACGTAATATTGTTAAAGTTGGATTTCATTTAATTTTGATAAATATAGCCATGATATGTTGGAAAACCATGTGTCCGATGTTTGTTATTGAATTGTGTTGACTTGTTAATTAAATTCATACCATGAAACTAGGAATGATAGTTGGGGACTAAGGTAGCGTTTGGTATGCAGGAATGAGGGACGGAATGGAATGAACCATTGAGGGTGAATGAACAAAACATGTTTGGTTGTTGAAGGTAATGGAATAAATCATTACATAGTTGATTTCATTCCCTCCGATTCATTCCATCCACTCCCCCTTCTTTTTTTTCATTCCATCTTTTTTTCCATCATTAGTCACCACACCACTCACTCACCCACCACAACAACCACCACCGCTGCCACCGGGAATACCACCGCCAGAGCCCGCCTCCACCGCCGGAAACAACCGAAAGCCATCGCCGCCACCGGGAACCACCGCTGGCCACTTCCGCCGCCGGAAACCATGGCCACTGGAAACTACCGCCGGCCACCGCCGGAAACCACCGCCGTCCACTGCCGCCGCCGGAAACCACTGCCGTTCGCCGCCGCCGCCGCCGGAAACCACCGCCGCTGCATGAAACCACCGCCGTCCACCTCTGCCGCCGAAAACCACCGAAATCCATCGCCGCCACCGGGAACCACCGCTGGCCACTTTCGCCGCCGGAAACCATGGCAACCGGAAACTACCGCCGGCCACCGCCGCCGCCGGAAACCACCGAAAGCCATCGCCGCCCCCGCGAACCACCGCTGGCCACTTCCGCCGCCGGAAACCACCGAAAGCCATCGCCGCCACCGGGAACCACCGCTGGCCACTTCCGCCGCCGGAAACCATGGCCACCGGAAACTACCGCCGGCCACCTCCGCCGCCGGAAACCACCGCCGCCGCCGGAAACCACCGTCGGCCACCGCCGCCTCCAGAAACCACCGCCGTCCGCCACCGCCTCCAGAAACCACCGCCGTCCGCCGGGGCCGCCGGAAACCACCACCGCCGCCTCCAGAAACCACCGATGTCCGCCGCCTCCTCCGGAAACCACCGCCGGCCGCCGCCGCCGCCGGGAACCACCGCCGGCCACTGCCGCCTCCGGAAACCACCGTCGCCGGAAACAATCACCATAATAACCACTTATACATTTCATTGATTCGTTTTTTCATACTTAACAAACAACACAAAGTAATGATTTATTTATTTTTAAAGGTTAACCAAACAGGACAATGGAATGTAATGATTCATTTCATTCTCTCATCCATTCCATTTCCTCGTTCATTCCATTCCTTCGTGCATTCCATTACCCCATACCAAACAGACCCTAAGATGTTTTAAGAACTTAAACAAGTGTGTTTTCTTTCACATAGGTATGGAAAGACCAAGATGTGTTATGAGTTCTTAGTCATATATATTTTGTTATGTATTTAGTGATCGTTGCCAAATTACCTATTTGGCATGTTTGTGTTCTAAGATTCATAAGTTAAATGAGTTATGACATTGTTGATGTATTTCGAGAGAGATTTTTTTCCTAACTACTAGCTCACGTTTAAAGGTTAACAAAAAAAATCTAGTAATAGGACTTTATTGCTTGATTTTAGGTATTGCTAGATTTTAGGTGATTATTAGAATGTAATTTTCATTTTAATTTTCTAAATAATTATAAAACTAGGATACCTTAATTCAGAATTTGTTAGGAGTTGTAGTTGACTTCATGGGTGTTTCATACTAGTTTGCATTATACTATATATGGATTCTTGATCTGGATAACCCTTTGTTGATATTGTTTGTGATCGTGTTATTTGCTCGTTCTTGTTTTAATTTGTATTCTAGTTTAAAAAGCCAATCTCTTTACTTGATCAGTTAGATAGCGACAAGGGTTTAGTATCGAGAGCTATAATTTCTAGGGTTGATGTTTGGTTCTTATCTTAGTTATACTATTATCTTATAGGTGTGTGTGGTTTAGTTTCTAGGTGAAAAGCCCTTTATAAAATTAATATTTGTGTGAAAGTATCTTTATAATAATATATATATATATATTTCATGCACATCAAGCATCCAATGTTCTTCCTATAATCCTATGTCCCCTTCATCTTTTTTCTATAACTTCAGTTCCGGATCCATTGGAAACCGAGTTCTGTTGCATTCTAAAAGACCCGCTTGTTTTTGAATCTTTATTACGAATTCGGTTTTCATGAGATAGATTCCTTGGGTACTTTGCATTATTTCTATACCAATAGTAATGTAAAAGACCAAGATCTCTCATCTCGAACAAACGGATCCTATCTGTTAATTACAATCGAAGCAAAATGTGGACTATATCGGTCAGTGCAATCGGGGTCCATAGTATTAGCTGCAATGTTTTTTTTATTCATACAACTTTTTTTGAAGTAGCTTTCGCACTATCCGTAATTGTTAGCAACATGGAGAGGTTTCGTTTTTAATTTTATATGTAATGGAATGGAATGCATGAAAGAAAGACAAAGTGTTTTATGATCAAATAAATATGTTAATTTTACTAACTGGATATGGAGTGAATTGATTTGTCTATGCTAGCTCGACCATAAGACGTTGAGTGGTGTTTTTATAATCGGTTATCTAACTATAATCTTGTATTCATGTTTATAGTTGGAAATTGTCGGCCTATCGTTTGTTTGTTTTGATGTATCTGTATGATAAAATTTAGAACTGTTTTATTTCTATCATTTGATTTTTAATATTTTTACATGTTGCCTACTCTGATATACAATATCAACTTCCTCGAAGTGACGACAGATTAATATTATCATTCTGAGTATGCCCTTCAACAAATTTCTGGATTTGATATCAATTTACAAATTTCTTTAACCATATATGCTCACGACAACCGATTCTCTTTTCATGCATTTTCCTTATTCACTTTGGCTTTTCGTCATCATAAAATTTCAGTACCGACTTTTTTTGTTAGACTTTGGACCCTTCTTTTGTGCAAAAAATAAATTTTTTTTGTAAGATCCACCTTTGATGAGTGTAATTAAATTTAAAATTAGATTGATTGAAATTCTATTGCATTGTGTGATTTTAGTTAAATGATTCCCGGTGAAGAATAGTTTGAAACTAGTCATTATATTATATTATAATATATATTAATTTAAGTGGTCGGTGAGTGCAAAGAAAAAGTAAAATTTCATAATTTGACCACTTAGCTTTAATAACTTGAATTAAAGTTTTGTTCGTATCTAGAAAATAGATAATATAAAATTAAACATTATATATATTTGGATTCATTTAGAGGTTTAGTATTATTATCAACTAACAAGTAACATCAAATATTTGAGGAATTTTTTATAAAAATATAAGAGTACAAAATATATAACGTAATTTCTTAATTATCCTAAAAACAGTTAAACTGGTTTTTATATCTGTTGTTTTTTAAATGATTTTATTTGAGACCCTTACTCTTTCGTTATTTAACATAATATTTTTACAACACGGGAATCATAATTAATTAAAAAACCAAACCTAAAAGAGACCCGCGGCAACGCGCGGACCACAATTTCTAGTTAATTATTAAACATTTACTTTTGAGTTAAATAATATCTGATAATTGTAGATTTTTAATTTAACTTAAGTCCTAAAGTTTAAAAATCTTATATTTGTATCTTAACTTTTCATTTGTGAATTGACTTGAGTCTAGATTACCAACGGAAATTAACTTTTCTTGTAACTTTTTTTGGTTTGATCAAAACAACTTCAAGACTCAACTAGTTAAAAATATTCTTACTTTTTACTTTTGCTATTAGTGTGTTGTGTGTATATATATATATATATATATATATATATATATGCATGTTTAATAAAACTTTTTATTTGTATATATAAAATAAATCTTTTTTAATTTAGTTTTAGAAAAAATTTAAAAAAAGTTAACCGGGTGGAGTGGTGCGAAAAAAGGGTAGGGCCGTAGGGGGCGCCACACAGGTTGTGTTGGGTAAGGGTAGGGTGATGTATTCCACCAGGCCAGTTCGGATACAGGGAGGAGTTTGGGTGTGGGTAGTAGGGAGGTTGGTTGGGGTGGCGCCCACGGCCGCGGCCGCCGTGCTTTGATCGGGATTGACCCCGGCCTCTTCCCCGCTCCCGGGTATTGGAGGTGTCACACCCCAACCGACGGCGGAATTATCGGGGCGGACGAATGTGAAACGATTGTTCATAGAACATGAAACTAAATAGGTTGAAATAATATTAAATATCATTTTCATTGAACATTACAAGACAATTAATTATTACAATACAAACAAGATATAAACAACAACATAATATTTTCAATTAAATTAAGTCCAAGTCCTAAATGAGCACAAAAAGATCCTCAAGTATTAAACCTGAAACATGTTAAAAATAAAGGGGTCAACTTTGAAAGTTAGTGAGTTTCCATGGGTTAAACATACATATATATATATATATATATATATATATATATATATATATATATATATATATATATATATATATA
Source organism: Flaveria ramosissima (assembly GCA_025215565.1). NCBI lineage: Eukaryota > Viridiplantae > Streptophyta > Magnoliopsida > Asterales > Asteraceae > Flaveria > Flaveria ramosissima. Next base: position 52,581,162 of record CM046038.1, read on the forward strand.
TATATATATATATATGTAAATAATATTTACAAGTAGCAATTCATGTCAATGGTTATGAATTATGCAAGTTTATAGAATACATATAGCTACAATAAAACCTTGACAGATTACAAGATTACAAGATTAAATGATTAGTTAGGTGTACTTGGATTAACCAAGTAGGCTTGTCAGGCCCATAGATCTATGACGTCATCACACTAGCAATAGTTAATGATTGTCAACGTATAATGTATCTCATATAATACTCACAATAATATCAATAACCATGACAAAAAGTAAAGATGAATTGCATGTGCATTTACAAGTATCTAGATTTTTACAAGTGTAAGTTTATAAGGTTAATATGTTTCACCCCAAAATGTGTGAAATAAAGTAAAAAGGGGTATGGAGAACTCATATGAATAACTCACAAGTATATTGATAGTTGTAGAGTACATAAGAAAGCTTGGATGTCAAGAGTCAAAGGTGATGTCCTAAATGATAGAAAAACAATAACTTGAGGTCGGAATTCATTACAAAAAGCTAGAACGTGTAGAGAATGCTAAAAAGCGAAAGGTAGATTGAAAAAAAATTATTGCATCAATTTAGATTATGAACAGAATGTTTGATATGTGTTTGAACAGGTTTTAAAAATAGTAAACGATTTTATAAAATTATAAAAATTTATAGTTGACTATTTTAAAGTCTCCCGGACGACTTTCGTTCATAAACATTTTTATGAAAAGATACGTAAATAGGTCAAAACAACAGCACAAGACAGAAGGTGCTGAAATACGCACTTATCTTATGAAGGCTATTGTTGAGTTGTCCGGTTGATTTTGAAGACGTATAAAATATCGTTAAAAAGATAATTCAATGAACTGGATATTGGAGTCTGATTTTACTCAAATTTAGTTTGATATGATCAAGTTATGGTCAGTTGAAGTCAGATTATATTCTGCCAAAATTATAGTAAGGCACTTATGTGCACTTTTAAAATTGTTAAAGCATGAAACGGGTTAGAACAAATTTATTATATCAATATATGATATATATTAGACTTCATTTGAGTTATATAAAAATATTTCAAGACTTCGGCATAGCCATTACTTATGAAAATAATCTTGTGGAATAACCGAATGCGGCGGCATAGCCTTTCATATGCAAATTAACGGGATTCTTTGTTTATGTTAGCTTGATTTAGGAATGTTAGTGATTGTTATAGGTTAGTGAATATTAGAAGGTTAATGATCAAATGATAATGATTAAAATTAAAAGAGATTTAGTAGAAGAAAAAATAAAAATAAGAACATAAAGTTATGAGATTAATTGCATGTTATGATGATTAAACAATATATAAATGCATAATATAAAAGCAATATAAGGTTACCTTAGTATTTGAAACTTCTTGAAATTACTTGTAAAAGAAAAATCTTGAAATTGATCAAAACCAAAAAATGAAAGAAAGGTTTGTTAGTGAGATTTTTAGAGAATGAGGAAATAAAAAATGAGGTCTAAGTCTTGCTTTTATAGTTGAGGTTAGGAAGAGGTTATGAATGGTGTTAATGGTGAGTTACAAGTCTTTTAAAGGGGGTTATGATTTTGAAATAAATATAAGATTAAATAAAATAAATAGATAAAATAATAATTACAATTTAAACTTTTAATTTATTAAAACTTTAATTTTAATTTAATCAACTTATTTTCTTATAAAATCTTTATAACTTTTATAAAACTTGTAACTTTATAATTTGATTATTTATTTCAATAATTAAAATTCATAATTACTAATAAAACTTTATAAGTTTATTAAAATTCATTTTATAACTTTATAAGTTTTAATAAGTCTTTTACATTTAGTTATTTATTTTAAAATGATTTATAAACTTTATAATTTTATGAAAAAAAATTATTTATAAAACAATAAATTATTATAAGTTGTTTAAATGATAAAATAAACAAATCAATTAACAATATTGTTTAAACTACATGTCTAATACATATAATTCATTAATGTTAAATAATAAGTTAAATAAAAATTCATATCGTATGAAAATTCAATTTTAGTTCCGGTTCGGGTTAATAACTTGAAAATGACGGATGTTACAGGAGGGGTATGTGTTGGGAGGTTGTTGGGATGTAGGTGCCTCGAGGGATGGGTTTGTGGTGGCAAGGACCGAGGGTGAGCTGGGTTGGCAGGCAGCAAGGCGTTGCACCTCCAACTATAACATGTTGCGGGTTGTGTCCCGGTTGGTGTTGCTTTGGTTGATGATTGTGGCGATTGGGTCGTATTCCCGGGGAAAACCGCGAACAAGTTGTCGTACAAGTCTAGATTCCAGGACAGGTTGGCCGACATCCCCGAGTTGATCTGCGATCTCCTTGAGGCGTTGGCAATAAGCGTCCAAAGACGAGCAGGCTGCAAGTGCGAGGTTGCAGAAGTTGCCTTCAAAGGCTGCAGCACGAGAGCCCTTGTTGCTGAGGAAAATCCGCTCAATTTTGAGCCAAGCATCGCGAGTGGTGATATCAGTGTCGTGGACCCGTACCAGTAGTTCATCAGATAGGGTGCTGTAAATCCATTGGAGAACGAGAGCATCAAGTTCCTTCCAAGCATCATAGCCCTCAGAATTGGGTTCGGATGGTGTAGTGCCATCAACGTGGGCCAAAACTTTGTAAGCGATAGCGTGTAGCTTAAAGAGTTTGGTCTAGGAGGAATAAGTTACCTTGGAACCATCAAGGGTGCGGATCTTTGACTGGATATTGGTAACGGAATAGGCTAGGTGAAGCGGGGTGGGTTTGTGTGGGACGGTTGCGGGTGTGGTGGGTAGATCGTCGGTGGAGGTTTTTGGTTCGGTCATGATGGCTGGAAAAAAAAGGAAAAGAAGAGGATATCGGCCGCTAGGTTTCGAAGTATGTGGGTGTTCCTCAGGGTCGAGGCTGCGATACCATAAAAGTGTGATAATTCTCGATGTTCTTCATTAACACCCAAAAGCCCTATTTATAGGGAAGATTACAAATCATCCTCATTAACTAACTATCCTTACTATCCTCAAAGTATATCTCTAGTTTAAATGTAAGATAAATATATTATTCAAAATAATTCAAATATAATAATAAGATAGATATGGCTAATACTTTATTCATTTAATCTCAAATCATAAGCCAAAAAAGTCTTCACTTCCACCTTTTTTATGGACCAATAATTTATTCATCAATCATCATCTACTTTAAACATAAATCATAGTGGCATACTAGGATATCTCTTGTACCAACTTTCTTTTATATTTCTTTCATGTACTTTATTTTTCATGCCCTATCCTAGCATCTTGTTACAATCTTGATTGACTTGGTTTCCTTATCTCATATCCAAGTTACACGTGGGTTATGTTGTTCAGCTTGAGAGAGAAAATGTTATAGATATACATTCAATTTAACTTAATATTATCATAGTGCACCCATATATCCATATCCTTTGTTGCTTGATATTTGATGTAATCACTTTGTGAGTTCAATGAAAACTTCACTCTCACAAATTTTTCCTCTTATATTATTAGAATTGTTTCAACTTTATTTCCAATGTACGTCATGCTTTCTTAGCATTTATCCAATTTATTTCATAGCGATGATTGATTAAAACAAAAAGTTATGAGTACTTGGCAACTCTTGTATTATCAATAGTGATCATGTGTTGAAGTACATGCTAATTCTACTATCACGAGGTATAACCTACTACTTATTATTTAACCTTCTTTTCGTCTATTACCAAAACAACTAATAATTAATGTACTTATGTACATCATAGAACAAAAAACCAAAAAACCAAATAAAATAAAAACAAAATTGAACGACATCAGCGCCAACGCATTTCAAGATAGAGAATTATTTAAGTTTATTGCACAAATATCATCGATTGTTATCATAATATATTGAAATATGTTGTAATAATAAGTTTATACTACAAATATCTAAATATAAGTATGTTGTAATAAAGAAAATGATTTATCATGTTGCATTCATGTGAAATATGAATAACATATTAACATCAATCGTTATCAATATATTGAAATTTAACGCCACAAATAGTATATTTGTATCTTGTAATGTTAACCAAACAAACCCTAGGTATTTTCCATAAGCGGCACGTGTTTGCTTCTCAATAAAAACAGAAGTCATTTTCAGTAATTTGAACCGCAACATCTTCATTCTTTATTCTAAGATTCTTTACTTGGTAAGGCAACCTTATGTTCCGTTGACTGTGTATAGATTCTCCACTTTCACCCTTATAAGTCGTAAATACACTTACACCACCCTTATAAATCAAGGCACTTCAATACTCATTCATTGATCTAATAAGCTCGTTTATATATGGTATTCTCATTCGTTGAATTATAAATACAACGAACTCTAATAAGCTCGTCGTTCATCTCTTTAATTGCTTCGGTCCATCAATTCGATCTCTAGCTAACAGCATCGCGCCTGATATGATGGATAATGGTCCACATACTCCGGCCACCGGCCCAAGGGAGATTGTCATTGCGATACATGAATGTGACCATCTGCCACCACCACAGGCGCGGTATGTGTACATACGTAACCTCATTTTTCTTCTTTATGTATACATGGGTGTGTTGAGGCCCTAGATCGATGATCGAATTGTGGATGAATTATTTATATACTAAAATATGATTCCACACACATCATATGTGGTAAATGTAGGACTATTTATATATACACATATATTGGCAGTTAACAACTAACAAAAGTACAAAACTAACACAATTAACCCTTTAATTCCTGCCTAATTACATCAGGTGATTTGTTTGCTGGACTTTTATGAATGATTTAATAATACTAATTGAATTATGATTTCTTGATTAAATCACTTCCAACAGGGTGTTCATCATTCCCATATATATCTATATATTGCTTAATGGTGATCATGATATATGACAGTTTCGGGCGAGTGAGGCGTGGAGGCGTGAGGCTGCCCCGGCACCGACTACCAACTGTTGACGGTTGGGGAACACCAACACCCTGGAGAAAGTGGTATTTTTCCGGTCATACATTGTGATATATAGGATAAGATCAAAGCGTGTGGGAGGTTTAAGGTGGTGGTGATTGTGTTCTTAAACTTTAGTAAGTTTGGTTATAGTTTAGTGTTTTATTATTTTTTTTTCTTAAAGTTTTTATTTATTTTGATTTAAACTTGCCTTTATAAGTATTTTTCTTCTTCTTAAAAGTTTATAAAAAATTTCTTTGATCCTATTTAATAATTAGTTTTATACTCGTCCAGTGGACTAGTAGGATAATCTTATGAAAGAAACGCAGTCTACATAGTTAAAACACTTACCACAACATGCAAACAACAAAATACGCTTACAATGGCAATAATAACAATCTGTAATCCTGTAATATCATGGATAAAATATACAATGACATTTAAATCTCAAGCTCAGTTTAAAAATCAAAACTCACTTAATATTAGTTATAACAGATCATAACAAGTCGGGTAAGAAAAAACACAACAAATGATGATAAAGTTATATTAATTCATTTATAGAAGTAAAAAAAACATCGCTTAATAGATATGATAAAAAAAATTCATACTACATTTGTTGACCACCACGTGTTTTTATCTTTCGAAAATACCAGACCACATCTTTATTACTAACATCGGCGAGTTTGTTTTTCTCTGCCCTAGAAATTACGAGTTTGTTTTTCTCTGCCCTAGAAATTACGTAAGTGTTCACGAAATGATCATCAATACTATTGTGTAAGCTCGGTTAAGTGTTGGATGAATTTAATATGCATATATAAACTAAAAATTTAACATATAGAAAGAAATTAAAGTAGCATAAAGAAAATGTGAACAAATTTGAAAGATACTAAACAATTTCATCTTTTGTTTTGTACTTTTGTTTTCTGCATGGTATACATCAAAGTGGGCCCCCAGTTTCTTTAAAAAGTGCCCTCATGTTGACTGAAAAATATACTTCATGAATTAGGAAGTTGGTTACTCACATTAGAGCCAAAAATGCAGCATCGCCTGTGCATACATTATAACAAACATAATGATTAAGTGTCATCAACAAACAATGGCAATTCGGACAATGATCTAGGTTACGTTCTATCTTTAAGCGGGTTAAAACAGTCATGCGCGTAATAACCTAATCTATTAAATAAGCCGTAACAGGGTTTTATAAATTATAATTGCAAGGTTAAAAAACTATAACATATACATAACAGAGTTTCCTAACATTTTGGTAGAAAACAGAGCATTTTAACTTACAAATCAGCTCAATTATATTCTAAGTTATACAAAAATGCATGTTTTTGACTGTTATAAAGAAAAATAATTACACCATTGAACCTAGAAAGTAAGAATTTCAGATTTTGAGAGTAAAGAAGCAAATATAAACATTAGTTTTATCTAAATTATCATGCTATTCATGTCAACATCATTGTGGATCTGTCATCATTTAATTGAAGTATGGATAAACAACAATTAAATTGAAGCCATGAGCCCATAAGCACACTTACATATGGTTCTTTTGAGGGCTGTAAATATCATCATTCTTGCATTAAGGCTCTTGATTATATAGCCATGGGTAATACCTAAAACCTAAAAACCAAAAAAATAAATAAGATCAATCCAGTAAAATTAAAACGTATACAAATCAAACCCAAAAAGTCAAACTTGGGTACACCAGAAATCGTACCAAAAACACCAATTTGATTTGAGAATCAAAAAGTTCATGAATCCCAATCTTGGGGAACGATAAGGAGGTTCAAGAGATAAAAGAAACCCAATTAATAACTTCTACAGACAAAAGAGGCGATGTGAAGGAGTTCATAATGGGTATGGACGGTGTAGATCTTCCGAAAGTTAATAACCGTTTAGCAGAAACCATATGTATAGAATTTAAAAGTTTAAGAACTTCGATTCAAAAAGTTTTATCGTTTATTTCGGTTTTAGTTAAAAAAAACTCATATTTTTGTATCAAAACTGAAACAACTAATACGACACATATAGGGCTATACGGCGTATATAACAAATTTCGACACTGACTACGAGGAAAAATACAAAAGACTGTAAAGAGGGTTATACGCCCCGTATAGGGCTATACGACCCCCCTATACGACGCATATGGGGCTATACAACTTGTATATAAATTTTAGGGTGTTGATTTAAAATATTAGGACGTCTAAATAACCAAGCACTTCACGAATTAATACTAATCAATCGAATGACATTTTGCTTTTGCTTTTACTTTTGCTTTTTGTTTGTTTGTTTTATTTCTTTTTTTTGGCTACATTAAATGCAGTAAATTCTATTAATCCGTTCTTAATGAAAAACAAAAATAAAAGATATGATTCGTGACATTTTTAATGCATTTACTAGTGTGTTAATTTTTTTTGCTAGTTTAAACGCACTAAATATACTTGTAATGTATAAACTTTAAGTATATTGTCTTGAAACTATATATTTTGTGAATATATTAACACACTAGCTTTTAAACCCATGTATGCATTACATGATTTAAATAAATAAAATACTAAATATAATAGAAATTTATTAAATATAAAATAATATTTTAAAATATGATATGATTAAAATCGCATATGGGTAAAAATTATAAGTAATAAAATAAAGATATCAATTTTGTAAACCTTTTTTTTAATTTTTTTAACATTTTGTTTCAAAACAAACCATATTAAAAAAAGTCATTTTAAAAAGTTCCTTATTACATCTCCCATTTATAAAAAAAAATTACTTATAAAAACACCAATATTAAAATATCTCATATTTTCAAAAAAAAGTTTGAAGATTTAATAAAAATTATTATTATATAAAAAATTATTTTTTGAATAACATAAATAGAAAGATCTATTTCTTAGTTTATTAAAGAATTATTTTTTAATTAAAAAGAGTAAAATAATATTATTAGTAAAAATAATTATTTAATTAAAAAAAGAAAAAAATTGATGAAAAAAATATGATTTTGTTACGTGTTACTCCTAGTTACTCTATAGGTAAAATCTATGTAATTAAAGTAAAAAGATATTTTCACATCAAAGAATGTATATATTAAGATTACATTGCATGCAGAGGTGCAATAATATGGATATACTAGTTCTTTAATTACTAAATTTGCATATCATATTAAAATAGCTGTAATGTCAATTACATATTTGATTTTTTTAGGTGTCAATAAAATCTATTTGTTATTATCTTATTTCAGGGTTGGAATTCTCAAGAAAATATATACCGGGGCTATTGTTGTCATGTTTCCGGCGTTGGCATCACTCGTTCAAGTAAAATTTCAAAACAACAAACAATCTCCGTTTGAAACTTGTAACTTCTTAATCAAGACATTGCTTGTTTCGTACACAATCGCGATACCAACATCAATTCTTTCATTTTATTTGAGCGGTCGTCACTCAGAAAGTATGATTAAGAAAGGATTCTACGTTATCCTCAATTGTGTTTCTTTCTTCTCGGCTATTCTTGCGCCTCTGATGCTTTTGCTGATTTTGGTCCTTCCTCTCGGGGTTTAACTGGCTCGAGTGTAGGTGGCGTTTGGAAGTTTGTGTTTTTAGTTGGTTATGTTGTTTAAAGGGATCTGGTTTTTAAGTGTTGTTTGGGTTGTGTTTAATTAGTTGTGTATATGGAAAGATAATAAGGGCTGAGGAGGTTGTGTAATGTGTTTGGATACCATTATTAAATTTTATTGTTCTTGAGTTGTATATAATTATATCTATACTACTATACAATAAAACTTTTTAAACAACAATATAAGTTAATTTATATTTAAGACACTTAAGAACAATGTTGTATTATTTTGTACATGTAATTATGTATAAACAACTTGTTATTACAACTTTATCCTTCTATATAGTAATATAGATATGTTTGTTATCCCACATTGGTCAAACAAGAAAGCAAAGTGAAAATTCAGTACCTATAAAATATGATACATGGACTTAAGAGAAAACAAACTTATGATTTGTGTATCATTTGTTGTGCAAGATCATGAAAAAAATTATTTTCAGGTAAAAAATTATAGTGTTATTTTCTTCTTTTTTGACGATTTTTCGATTCATCTCCGTTTATATAGTTGAGTTTGAACTTGATTCTCCCTAAGTCTCTATTAACATGGTAGATACGTCATGTTTAAGTTTGAAATGTTTTTTAAAATTTATAAATTTATGTTATTGGTTTATTTGTCAATTAATATTTTACCAAGAATAACCAATTAGTGTTTATCTTCAACTTCAAATACTAAAAAAATTAAATATACAAGTTAGACAATGTTTGTACGTCGACATTTAAGATCTTAGAGGATATCAATAGTTCTCTTATATGTACCGATTATGATTTAATTATAAAATTATTTTAAGACAAATGTCTACGGGGTTAGAAAAGATTTTATTTCGTCGCATAGCACGTGTATACCTACTATTATTATTATTACTTTATAAAGTATTTGATATGGACAATTTAATAATTTTCTTAAAGTTTAAGACAATTAAGAAAAGAGTGATTGTATTTGGTATACAGGGGCGGCTCAATAACTTAAAAAAATAAGCTAGGGTTTTAGTCCCGCCCATTCTAATAAGCCACCGAAAGTAAATCGTATTGTATAGTCTATTATCAGTCTAAGCCTAAAATTAAGTAAATTAAAAAAAGAATCAAAGAAAGAAGGAAACCTAAGTCGCTAGGCCGTATATCTTCAATACAGGCTATTGGTCGATTCCCGATTAGGGGGTTAGGACGGGGGAGTAGAAAGGAAGAGGCGAACAAAGCCGAAAGGTTAAGATAAACAACGCGCACCTTTGATTTCATCATTCGCTTAGGATATTACTTGCCCCAAGCGAACCCAGCCACCAAGAACTTTGATTTCTTCACTGGAGTCATGAATAAGAACCCCCTAACCTTCATTTGCTTCCATAGTTTCATCTGATGGAGTTACAATTTGCTTCTTTAATTTCATTATAATTAAGAAGCCTTTAAACTTCGATTTCATCTAGACATCTAGTGGAGTAACATACTCACGATTAGATTCTAGGCTCGGATTATTTTATTGATTGATTCTCTCCCTAAATAAAATAAATTGTTTAATGTATTGCTAATTATTTTTCTTTAATTCTTTATTCTACGGATAAGTTGTTAATTGCTAATTGCTCTAAATTTGTTTTAGTTTTGCATATTCTTCTTTTTATTTGATTTGCAAATTGCTAATTGTTTATTTGTTTTAGCTTTTTTATTTGTTATAGTTTATTAGAATATAAATTTGTTTATTTGTTTTAGTTTTTTACTTGTTATAGTTTATTAAAATATAAAATCATTAAATCAATTAAAATTTAGTTTAAATAAACTAATTTAAGAATCATGAATCAACTAGTGCTTGTACTTTAAAACATGAGTGTTGTTAAAGATAAAGTTTTAAGAGTCCTCCGATTTTATTTACGCTTTAGGTCTCTATAAACATTGAGACGCCCCTGCTGGTATAAGTGTTGATGCATAAACAACTCATCATTTACAGATTCGTCTCTCTAGTGATTAATTATTTCTATCCCACATTGGTTAAGCAAGAAAGCCAAAGAGGGTTTAATTATTATAAAAATGGTCCATGATAGGTAGGGGAAACCTGCATTGATGTGCGATTATTTTGCATGGTGTTGTGTATTTTTTGTGCATGATGAAGAAAAAAATAGATGTTTTATAATTTGTTTTACATCAAAGTTTTAAAGATCTCGTTTTGTTTTGATTTTTTTGTTTGAACTCTGGTTCACATAGTTGGATTTCATCCTAGTTCACTAGGTTTGAGAATAACCGCTCGGTTCAATAAAGCTGATCAAACTGGCCAATCGGGTTCAGTGTTCTAAACATTGAATTAATTAAATGGAGTGAACATTATCCCATCGTGTAGCATGAAAGCATTTGAGATGGACAATTTTGATATTTTTTTTAAAATTTTAAAAAAGGCAAGATAAATGTTCTTGTATTTTATACAAGTGTTGATGCATAAACTTATAGTATATAAAGGGTTGCAAATGAACCGAATGAACACGAACAATGTCTTATTCGTGTTCGTTCGTTAAGAAATAAATTTGTTCATGAACTGTTCATGAACACTCACCGAACGTGATTCTTTGTTTGTGTTTGTTCATTAAAAAAATAAACATGTTCATGAACTGGTACAAACACTTACCAAACGCAAATGAACATAAACAAAAGCAAACGAACACAAACAACTATTCATGAACATGACGAACACAAAGAAGCTCATGAACACAAATGAATACAAATAGATTTATTTTATAATAGAATTTATATTTTTTATTACAAACATTACACAAAGTCAATCAAAAATAAATAAGTACTTAAGATAAATATCAAAACAATACTTGATATAATAGTAATAAAAATAACCTGAAAAAAAATTAAGATTATAAACGAACACATTATCGAACGTTCACGAACGGACATTAACGAACACAAACGAACACATTAACGAACGCTCCACAAACATAAATGAACGAACGCGACTTGTGTTCATGTTCATTCGTTTAACTTAACGAACGAAATTTTCTTGTTCATGTTCGGTTGTTTACTAAATGATCGAACATAAAACTAAACATCTATAACATCATTTGAAATGCTAGGAACAAGTTAAGTATACATATTAAGACGTCGCGTATACATGGATTGCCATCACATTGCACACTGATGTTTATAGTGATTCCATCATGTCATAATAGTCGGTATTGGATAGTCTTCTTCTAATCGCACCTTGACATAATGCACACCATGTATGTGCGTAATCGTAAGCACTCTATGGTCTTCAATCTCTTCATGGCTTTACCATAGTAGGAAGCATATGCCTGAACCTTTTATGCTCAAGTAATGAACGATAACATTAAACCGGTTTGCAATTAATACAACTGTGTCAGGCATAATCATCCACTTTCTTCAAGATGCACTACCCGTTCCCACAAAAGACAAGGACTCATATATTTCATCAAAGTCTGTGCCAAACACATGCTTGTAGTGATCTTTTGTGTAATGTATCTCATCCAAAAGTTGATGTTGAATTAATACAACTGTGTCAGGCATTATCATAATTTGAATATTTTTAAAATTTGATTATTATTAAGTAAAGTTACCCTAACTAAAACATCTTAAACCACCAAAGGATGCACCGGCGCCCGAATAAGTTGTGTGGAAAGTTAAAAGGCAGTCATGTTCCTTTGGTTTAAGAACATATCAAGAGCACTTGAATTAAATTGGTCATTTAATTAATTTCATGTGCTAATGTTTTTATTTCAGCATGGCACCTTTATCTTATTTTTGTTAGTTTCTAATTAAAATTTATGGTTTAGAAAAAGTTTGTGATCCGCTAATAAATCTAGCGCGTGAAAAGTGTGGACGGGTTTTCATTGTTTCCAAGGATAATAATTCGTACCATTACTATCATTTTGATCATTATGAAATAGCGCTGACGTGACAATAACTTTTCTATATCACACACTTTATCGTGCTAATGACATCAAAACTTGAGTTTGTTTGATATCGTTTAATTAACTCTTTTCCTGTTTAACCATTTAAATAAATGTAGTGCTCGCGCTATAGTAGAGTAAACTATGATATTTTCTGACATAATCAACCTTTTTCAAACAAAGATTTTAGTGTATAACCAGGGCTCATACATTTTAATACATATGGTTAATATATATAACATTGTACTACTTTCTTGGATAATATCACTAATCGTTAAATGATGTTTTGTGCGGTATGCAAATGTCTCAGATGCCTAAGCACTGCAAATGTCTCAGATGCTTAAGCACTGGAGGATCTAATTCTGAAAACGACCATTCAAATGACTTTAGTTCTGGTGGGTCGTTGTCAAGTAGCACGGAATTGGATGTTCTAGAAACGTAACGAGCAGAAGATGCTCGTTTTTTTTCATCTTCTGATAAAATGGTATCGTGTGCTGATATATATTTATCTTCCATGAAATACAGGATTCTTCAGGAGTTCAAATTATTCCTCTAATTCCCCTCTCATTCTATCATGAGAGGCTATCACAACAACGATTTAATTATATATATCATTGGCGAATGTTGTAACCATAGACAGAATTGTAACCAGCGATTTTATTAAATTACAGTAGGCATCCATTTCATAGATTAAGAGTATGCACAGATTTGTGCATACTCTTAATCTATGTTCATCCACATAATCGATCCTATTCTACGATTCGAAGGGGCCTCAACACAAATAACCACAGTTCTTATGTGTTTTAATTTAAAATATTAACAGTTTGACGTGTTCTTTTGGGACTAGAATTAAACTAAATGGATTAGCAAATCAAAATTCTCAACATGTTTATTAAACAAGTTAACGGCTCATGCCCGGATTAACCATTATTAAATGGTTGTATTTGTTACCCGGTTAATAAACATGTTATATGAACTAACTCACTATTTAATTAGAACTAAAACCACTACTTTTTTTTATTAATCATATTTCGGTTAACCATCGGTTATGGATCAATTACTGTTAAATCGGTTAATTAACCAAATGAATTAGCTTTGGGCTTTTTACAACAAATTTAAACCAGTGATTATTTGTTGGGCCAGGTTTAGAGCATAAAAAAATTAAAACCCACGCATGTCTAGTAGTCTTGTTAAGATAAGACAATGTTAATACACCACAAAGTCTAGTGTATGCACAATAGAAAAACAACACAACATTATACAGAAATAATTTTTATTTATTCTGACATTTTATAGCAATTGCAGGGGGCATTCCCACATCTAAACATCAATGTAGCGCTTTATATAGGGAGATTTGGTTGGGATCACAAAAAGATTCAATCTATAAAATATTAAATAAGTTGTTCATGGAAGCACAATAAGCTTTCCTGATGTATTTAGTTTTACACTAGTATGGTTATTTAATATTCCAATTGTAATTATAGTTTGAGGTACTGGTTTAAATCAAAGGAAAGCTATACGATGATGAGGCTTTGCATAGGTGTTTATTCTGCAGATGTGTTGCAGCAGACACTTCAGATCACATAACTCTAAATGTGACTCTGATTTCTCATCGACGTAAGGGCTTGAAGACTTCTTCTGCTAGCTTGAATCACTCGTAAGTGTAAGAATTCACATAAATATTTAATAGAAGAGAAGAAGTACGTAGCTATATATGCTCTACAACCCCTTTCGACTTTTGATACCCTTCATACATCTCATGAAACCTGTAGATTTTCTTTAAGGAATTTTAGGTTCTAGTTACGTATTATGTTTGTAATCAACATAACAAAGTCATTAATATTAACATTAATGTTATATTCTTACTGATAATCTTATATTCTTACTGATATGCTAATTCTGTCTGCTTGTATCCAGAATGTTGCATCTATAACTCAAGAAGGATCATCACCCTCTTCTGGTGTAACATCCAAGCTGTAAAGTTACATCTGAGTAAGTAAAGAGGACTCAAAATCATGGATAATAAAAGTGTGTTTGTGTTTGTTATGTTTAGTTTTCAAAATACTGGTGTTACATCAACTATCAACTATAATTTATATATTAATTCAGACACTTCGGTGCCAAACCAACTGTCGCGTGAAAAAAAATAATCAGAAATTATCATTTTTATATATATCTTCTGTAAGAAAAAAAATGAGCTCAGGAGGGCCTGTTTTATCCTAGGATATTCAGGTTGATCTGATGGACCGAACCACCAGAGAGGCTTATTCATCATCGCTCAAATGCACCAGCCGGGAATCGAACCCGGGTCTGTACCGTGGCAGGGTACTATTCTACCACTAGACCACTGGTGCTCTATGTTATGTGTTTGCATATGTTGTCTATAACGTTGTTAAAGCTTTTGACAGGTGTGATGTTGATGGTTTATAAATAAATTAAATAGCTTTTTGTGTGATATTGATAAGACTTTTAAATCTCATACAGCATACCAATACCATCAATGCGTATATTACAAGTGAAAAAAGCATGAAAGTTCCTATGCGTTTGATTTGGCTGCAAAAGTTCGATTCTTATTGATTATTCTCATTAGTTTCTATAGTATATTAATAACATTTTTTTTTGCTGTTTATAAAATATGTCTGGTTTTTCTAACTTATAATAATATTCATGTATTAACTATATTTAATATTTATCATGTCTTTTATATAGTCAACATATTTTAAACAAATCAAAATTTATATATGTTGAATTATATGAATGTCCAATTTAATTACAAACATATTATTTAATGTTTATAACTTTTTTATACTTTTGTTATCTCTTTTGTATATAACATTGGTGTTTTGGGTTGGATGTGAATTGTCACTTCTAATGGACTTGGGTAGCAACTGATAGGCTAGAATGCATGTGGGCTTGTAACAGATTAGCGAGTTGGGCTCGTCTAGCTTTCAATGACAATGTTTTGTTAAGCATTATTACATTATATTGATTAATTTAGAACTCAAAAAGAAGAAGAAAAAAAAAAGGAAAGTTATTTTTTGCATTGTGGAAAGCAAACTCACCATCTCTATTGGCTTTCACACAGTCATCATCTTCTTAGTCAAGTCCAAGTCCTGCTCATGACTTGAGTTTTAGATTGTTATCAGGGTCGGTCCTGAGAGTGTTCGAAAATTTTTGGGTCCTACGCGAGTAGAAGAAAATAGGTCCTTATAATATTAAGTTAATAACACGTATGTAAAAAATTTATGATACGACAATAATTGTTTTACTAATATACAAAAGCATTGTAGCAAAATAATCAATTTACATACTTAAGTGTATCGTGAGACACTCCTAAAGTTTTTAAAATGAGTTTAGATTGAATAACTGGTAGTGTACTAAACTAATTAAAATGTTAATGGAATCTAAGTTCCAATAGGTCAACATAATTAAGGGGTATGTTATAGATACACCCTAATTATTTCATACGGGGTATGTTATAAATACACCCTATTTATTTCATACTCTCTATCTCTCTCTATAGATACATATAGATACATGGAAGAGAGATAGAGACAATACGGTGTCTAAATAACAAAAAATGATGTTTGTATAATTTAGACACCCTATTGTCTCTATCTCTTTCCATGTATCTATATGTATGTATAGAGAGAGATAGAAAGTATGAAATGGGTATGTTATAGATACACCTTATTTATTTCATCCTCTCTATCTCTATCTATACATACATATAGATACATGTTATTTTTCATTTTTATAAGAAGAACTACATTAATTACTAATAATATTATTTATTCATTTTTACATTATAATTAGTTTTTTAATACATTAAGAAAGAGATTTTTTTATTAATGTTATTTTTATAGCAATAGTTTTTTATAAGAAGAACTTTTTCTAAAAAATCAAAAAAAAATTACGTAATATTTTAAAATTGGTTTTCTTGAAGTAAATTTTTTACAAAAATAATGGTTAAAATAAGAAGTTATATACATTATAATCGTTTTATTACTTATAGTTATTACTTATACGTAATCCCAATCATATCATGTCTTAGTATATCGTTTGATAATTAAAAAAATTTATTGCATTTAATATTTTATTTATTCAACTCGTGTAATATACGAGATTACTAAAGCTAGTACTTTTATATTAAATAAAAAAGAAAGAAACCGAGTTTATAGAAGGGGCAAGATTTTTGGAGAAAATCTCGCTGAGTTGGCATGATCTAAGTGGTCAAAGGTTATTTTTGTAATATAATAATTATAATAATTCAGTGGTTATTTTTGTAATATGTAATGGCCAATTGTTCATTTTAATAATTTTCCCAAAATAATTTTCGAAAACCGGTTTGAAAACCGGGTTTAAAACCGGTTTGGTGAGCGAGTTGTGAACCGGTTTGAGGACCGGTTTAGAACCGGTTCGGTTCAGAAACCGTTTTCAAATGTGAAAAGGTCAAATCGAATCGAACCGGACGGTTTGGGTCGGGTTCAAACCGGTTTCGGGTTTTCCGGTCAAACCGATTCCCGAACAGGTTTTTTTGCCCACGTCTACCATGCATACACTGAATATCCCTTGATGTTTAAGAATCTGAAATACTCACAAATCCTATAGGTAATTGTAAAAGATTCCAATAAAGTCCACATACTCTAGTACAATATTCCAACAACTCCCAAATATGAATGACATAAAACAAGATTCATATATACACTTTAATTTAATATAATTCTAGTCAAATACATACGATCACCTGAGCGTGGAGAATCTTGTTTAGTCCACTATGGATGAACATGAGAACATCCTTCTTGAAATATGATAATTTAACTCAACTAACGCGTAAGCAGTGGCGGAGCTTGAACACTCCTGTAAGGGGGGCGGGGGCGAGATTAATTTTTTTTAGGGAGGGCGAACTCGAGTTTTATATAAAAAATTACACTATCGAGCCAAAAATTTACACTACCGGGCCAAAAATTTACACTACCGGCGAAAAAAAGAGGGGGGCGGCGAGATTAATTTTTTTTAGGGCGCTGCGTTATGGATAGTCTTAGTGCTCTGTTACCTTTTATAATAAAACACAATGAAACTTGAAGTCCAATCTTCTTCAACGTCTCATGTATTCCACTTGGTTTTCTTATAATATTTTTGTAGTTGACAGATCATTCATAAGTGTACGTACCTATAGAGTGGGGTCGTGTAGATACCTTTATTCACCATACAAATAGACCACCCGGATCTTTCATCTCATACATCGATCATTTGTGAGAATAACAAGGTCGCTATATATGGAGAACATTCGTCCGTATGCTCGCAGTGGGGAGGTTGTGATTGACATACCTGACGGAACCGATATGCCACGACTGCGGTGACTTGCTACGTCTTTTCTTGTTCATACATCCCCAATGCTATCTCTATGTTTTCGTTGAAACACGTACTAATTACTTGTGGATGTATACAAATATGGCAGTTTTTGGCGACTCAGGCGAGGGGGCAGGCTGCCCCCTCGAAACCGAAGACCTCCAACAACATGGAGGCATTGGTAATTTACTAGTATAGAATTAAATTAGTTTTCAGGCGGTGAAAAAGCCCTTTTGAGAGGCTTAGAGCCGCCTCAAAAGTTTGTTTATGTGTATGTTTGGGATTACTTTTTAAAACTACTTTTGAGTTTTTGGGAGGGTAAAAAGATAAAAATACCCTTCCAAAAGTCACCAAGAGTTAATAATTTTAACTTTTGGTGATTTTTGAAGGGTATTTTTGACTTTTTACCCTTCAAAAAAGTCAAAAGTAGTTTTAAAAAGTAATCCCAAACATGCCCTATATCACCTAAAATGTCCATAAATACACTTCTAGTTGATTTTTTATAAAGAATATAGCTATAAAAGGAGAGTACATGAACACATAAAAATGTCCAACTCGGGGACTTTTTCCACTAAAAAAGTATTTTTGAAAAATTTATTTATCAAAAATATTTGTACAAAAAAAGTGTGGAAGGAAATTAAAATGACCTAAATTAGTTGAAAAATAATTAAAATGTTTTTTTTAAATAATAAATGACACAAGCTCATAATTTTTCTTAAACTTCTTAGATTACATATATATTTTTATTATAACCTAACCCTATTAATAAATATCTATTTGTCATTATCTTCTATTTCAGGGCCCGAATTTTGAACAAAATATATATCTCGAGTATTGTTGTCATGTTCCCGGGGTTGGCATCACTCGTTCAAGTTAAATTTCAAAACAACACACAATCTCCGTTTGACACTTACAGTCACTTATTCATGGCATCCCTTGTTGCTTATGGGATCGCAATTCCAACTTCAATTCTCTCATTTTACATGAGAGATCACTCTGAAAATATGATTAGAAGAGGATTCTACGTTATCTTCAAATGTGTTTCTCTCATCTCGGCTGTTCTTGCACCTGTAATGCTTATGCTGATTTTGTTCCTTCCTCATGGGGGTTAACTAGTTCGCGTTACAGGTGGCGTTTGGAAGTTTACATGTTTGTAAGTGTTATTTGCGTTGTGAGTTTAGTTATCGTGCCTGTGAAAAGATAATAAGGGCATGGACAATGTGTAGTGTGTTTGGATTCCATTATTAATATAGCGTTTTATCTGAAATTACATTCTCAATCTTATACTCATAATAAAGCGGATGTTCTGAAAGTACATTCTCAACTTATGCTCATAAGTCGTGACAACTCTATTCTATTTTTATAAGAAGTTTGTTAAATGTGTAATAAAATTTTTGTATGCACACTTACAAATTTTGGTTGGTACTAACACTTATAATTTGTCCTTGCAATATTAATTAACATCCGCCCTTATGAATATTCTTTTAACTGTTATCAAAATCTATAAAATATTTCATACGCACTTATAAGTTAGTACAATACTTATAATTTGTCCACATCAATATTATTTACAAACTTTAAAGTAGTAACTAGGGCAATAAATATACCAAGTGTTTGGCGAACCACTTGATCGGCTAAAAGTTCATTTATGAACTCGCTTTTAACAAATTAAGGAGTATTAACAAACAACGTTCGATTAATTAACTGAATGAACACGAACTAAACAAACACAAACAATGGGTGTGTTCATTCAGTTGTATTTGTTTGCGTTCGGTAATATGTTTGTTTATTTACGTGCGTTCAAGTTCATTTGTTTATATCCGTTCACTAAAAGTGTATTTTATTTTTTTGAAAGCCTTTTTCTATTGTTTGTCATTTTCACATTCATTTAATTTTGCGTCATCAATCAAAATTTAGTCTGCCATTGTTCCAGATTCAGAGAATGATATTTATTCAGAAAACAATGATGAATAAATTTACAGGTTTTAGATCTTTTTGTTGTTGATTTTACTCTTGTAGTTGGTATAGTTAGTGGGGGCTTTAATAAACATAAGAAGCATATAAGCGACAATTTAAATATAATTTGTTTACGTAAGATAACAAAAATTCACCAAAGTTGACGAAACTTTAATGTGACATTTTACTGTTACGTGAATATATACAAGAACTAAAACATTTTCAGAAAGCATTTTAAAAAATGTGAATCCAATAAATTGTATTTTTAATTTTTTTAGATACTTTTCTAAGCAATTTTAAAAAACATCATTTTAATACAATTTGGTTTATCCAATAACATTAGGAGTGATAAAGGAAAAAGTTTTAAAAAACACTCATTTTGGTAAATATTTTTCAAATCACCCATTTTGGTAAATAAATTTTTGATAAACACCTGTTTGAAAAAAAAACTCATAGAAGTGATATGTAACTATGGTCTACAAACCCTTTCGACTTTTAATACCCTTCATACATCTCATGAAACCTGTAGATTTTCTTTAAGGAATTTTAGGTTCTAGTTACATATTATGTTTGTAATCATAATAACAAAGTCATTAATATTAATGTTGACAGAGTTGTCATTTAGACCTTTTGACTTCCAAACATCTGAGTAACTAAAAAGGGCTTAAAATCATGGATAAAAAAAACGTGTCTGTTATGTTTAGTTTTGAAAATACTGGTGTTACATCAACTATCAACTATAATTTATATACTAATTCAGACACTTCGGTGCCAAACCAACTGTCGCGCTATATATATATCCCGGTAAAAAAACATAATAATATCAAAATTATCATTTTATATATCTTCTGTAAGAAAAAAAATGAGCTCAGGAGGGCCTGTTTTATCCTAAGATATACAGGTTGATCTGATGGACCGAACCACCAGAGAGGCTTATTCATCATCGCTCAAATGCACCAGCCGGGAATCGAACCCGGGTCTGTACCGTGGCAGGGTACTATTCTACCACTAGACCACTGGTGCTTTGTGTTGTGTATTTGCAATGTATTAATTATAAAAAATTGACATAGAGAGCGACTGATTCCAGGCTTTTAACGTTTAACAGGTGTGATGATAAAATAAATAGCTTTTTGTGTGATATTAGTAAGACTTTTAAAACTCATACAGCATACCAATACCATCAATGCGTATATTACAAGTGAAAAAAGCATGAAAGTTCCTATGCGTTTGATTTGGCTGCAAAAGTTAGATTCTTATTTATTATTCTCATTAGTTTTTATAGTATATTAATAATCTCTTATAAATTTTAAAGTTAATTTTTTTTAAATTGCGAAGACATTGTTAGGATGTGGTTATTTTTATCTACGTTATGGCGTAAGTTGCGTTCAATATTGATCCGGGTTAAATTTAATATATTATTAATTTTGTGACAACAAGGTAATGTTTTTGGTAATTCCGAGAATACTGTTGCAACATTATTATCTCTATGTACATTTTGATATAAATTTTATTTAAAACCAACTTTCGCAACATGCGGTCAAAACCCGTTGTCCAAGTATAATATATTTTTAATTCTCTTCAAAACATTGTAATTGTTTACAATATATCAAATATATTGTTATGATGTGATTTTCGATATGAACTTGATTTGAGCCAGCGCAACACATGGGCAAAACACTAGTAATTGTTAAAATTTTACTGTTGCGAGTCATTTTTATAGAGAGGAAGGGAGAAGAAGAATCACAATTCACAAAAAACTAGATTTTATGAACGGAAAGTCGATATCACGAAAACATTGTTGGAAAAGCACAAATGTTTAGTTCTACAAAACATAACAAAAAAAAACGAAATAAGTATTTTTTAGTTATAATAATTTACCTCGAAACGGTGCTCCAAACGAAACTACAACTTCATCTCTATATTTTAGAGTTTTTAAGAATAATGATTTTTTAATTAACTCATCATTTATATGATTGTTTGTGAGTGCGAAATAAAGAGAAAAATATATATATGGTAAGTGTTTGTGAGTACAATCTAGATTAACACGGAGAATGAAACAAAGAATGAGATGTGGAAGGTTAAACAAAATATAAAGATAAATTTAGAGAAACATAATATTTATTTAGGTTATAGAGATAAATTTAGAGAAACATAATATTTAATTAGATGTGATATCATTTAAATTATAAAGATTAAAATTTTACTGTGAATGCTACATTGCTAAAATTAAGTTAGTTAGAGTTTTATTTTCAAGATCTTATCTATTATCTATTGACTATTAACAAGTATTTTGACATGTCGTTTAAGAACATCACGCTTCAACACTCTAGTTGGTGTTTCTTTGTAGCTTTAATAGTCGTGTTTATATGTGTGATTAGAAGCTCTCTAATCAATCGTGATACACACAACAGGTTGTAGCATAAGAAACATCACGTTTGGTTTCAATCAGTAATCATGTCAGGTTAGGGGAAGATTAATTTTGACAAGTTTGATGAACATGACTCCAAGTCTCCAACACGTTAACCAGATTCAATCATATGTGTTATTCATCTTCCTCTCCACCACAACCATCGGTGATTCTAATGACATATTTCTCGCAAAAATATCCATAAAATTCCTCTCAAATTCATGAAATAGCACAGAAAGAGTTTTAAACAGTTAAGATCGTTTTAGCGAGGGCATATTGTAATGGACCTTATGAACGTTGTTTACTTTAAATCACAGGGTATTCTACTGGATGAAAAAGTTAACAGAAAGTCTAATGGTGTTAGTCTACTGGATGAAAATGACAAGTTTTGAAATTGTTAAAGATCCAGATGCTATATGGTATATCTTTTAGTTTTAATAATTACATCTAATGTCTTTTTTTTAAATATGTGCACATCTATTGTTCTTTACACTAACTTTCATCTAAATGTAGAGTTAACACAGTTATGTATCTCTCACATGAGGTGTATTCTTATCATTTTCTTTCCACATCTAACATATTAAACAAATAAAAAAATTAATAATCATATATGAAAAATAAAATTAAAAGATATGAGACCGTTGGGTAAGTCAGTGACTTGCTATCATTAATCGTATATGTAATAAACGATCAAAAACGTTAGTTTGTCCGTCGTGTCAATTATCAAAACATAAAAGTTTACCTTTTTCGAAACGGTGTCCCAATAATTCTCGATTTGTCACTTGTCTAAGGGGCTGTTTACTCTGTCAGAAGGTGATGACCGGGTAAGAGCTTGTTTCAAAACTGACCCGGTAAGAGGGAAAATAGGCGTGGGTCAGTGGCGTCGGATTGGGTCAGACACGAAAATGTGATAATCAAACACGCTGACCGACCAAAATGTCTGACCGGATCAGTGGGTCAGACATTTTGACCGGGTCAGAAGCAAATCAAACAGCCTCTAACATGAGATTGCAGTTAATGGGCTGGGCTATATTTATTGCCCCTGACTTGCTATCATAAAACACCATCAGGCCATCGCCTATCAGCTTCCATATTAAGCCCACAAAATTTAGCATCTTTTTGGGCCTTTGGCCTTTTTCCTCGACCCAACAGATACTGTAATAAGCCCACAAAATTAAGCAAACCCTACTTTTGATTAGGGTTTTTATTGCCCCCATTCCATCGTATCATCTTGTTTTCATCTTCACTCGATCTACCAAATCACAGGTTCGTTCTGTGTCTCTATGTTATCTCTAATGCACAAAAGCTTTCATCTTTACATTCTTTTTTGCGTTTTAGATGCTTTTGCGATCGAAATTAGACTGATTTCGTTGTTTATTTGTGTGTTTGCAGGTAAGGTGTAGTTGCAGGAGTAAAAATGGTGGAGAAGACGAAAGGAAGAAAAGAAGAGGTTGTGACTAGGGAGTACACCATCAACCTCCACAAACGCCTCCATGGATGGTAACATATATGCTTTATGTTCATCATTTTTCATGTGATTGTTGTTTGTTGTTCTTTTTGATTTATTTGTGTTTGTTGGTTCTCAATCTTTCGACATTGAATTGGATGACATCTTCATAGCTTATGTTAACCATTTGATTTTAACAAATAAGTGATTGATTGAATTTTCATTCAGTTTGTCATCTAACATTTTGCATCATTTGATTGTATCTTCAAGAGTTTGATCTTTGTTGTTTGTGTGACAGTACGTTCAAGAAGAAGGCACCAAAGGCTATTAAGGAGATTAAGAAGTTTGCACAGAAGGCAATGGGTACAACAGATGTGAGAGTGGATGTGAAGCTAAACAAGCATGTATGGAGCAGAGGAATCAGAAGTGTTCCAAGGAGAGTTAGGGTTAGGATTGCGAGGAAGAGAAACGACGATGAAGACGCGAAGGAGGAACTCTACTCGCTTGTAACGGTTGCAGAGATCCCAGCTGAGGGGCTCAAGGGACTTGGCACAAAGATCATTGATGATGAAGATTGATTCGTCGAATCTATCCTTTTTGAAACATCAAGCAGAGTTTAGTTTTCGATCCTTGTTGTCTTTGTTTGGTTTATTCTATCTACAATTTTTCTTGAATTTATATTTCCTTTGTCAAAGCTTTAACCTTTGCTGTTTTTATTGGATGGATTATTTTGCTAATTGTTGTTTTTGATCTAACATTTTAGTAGCAACTTAGGTATGGGCATGGCACCCATTTTAGAAAGCACAATTAGGGGTTGATGACACTGCTTCTAGTATTCCCAACTTGAGGGGTGTCAATTGTGTTTAGTTGCTAGGTCGGAGTTAATGCTCTTAATTAAGTCGAGTTGTAAAATTACTTCTGAACTCATTTGGTTATACACCGTGTTGTGCTCACTGTTCTTGATCTACTCAAGCTCTTGATCTGTTCTATCTCCTAGATCACTTATATCCAGGTAGATGGATGATCAGCCTCTGAATTCAATTCAGTCTTGATTATCAACATCCACAATTGGTGTCTGCGCCTTGTGATTCTTGGACTAGTTCAATTGTAATGGAGCATTGTTATCACTCTATTGATGGGCGCTGAACCCCAACAAATATAAATGTAGCTGGATTAAATGTTCAAATCCTACAAGATGCAGACGCAGATGATTAATAAGAGTATTGTTGGGAGCTGTTATTAGCAAAGTTTTATTAGGTGGAATACAAAATGAATTGATAGGCATCCAACATAATGTTTTTATAGTGTAACTAGAACATTAAAAGTCCAACCATATTGTCATAAATGTTACAACATTGTTTTGGCCAGGTTTCCCTACCATTTTGGTTGTTCAATGATAATAACATCTATTTTTGGATAGGATAGAATGATTCTCTTCTGACATTGTGCATTAATACAAGTCGATTGATACACCAACTATCGAACTAACATGTCATATAGACGATTAAAACCTAACAAAAATAATTATTATATGATCTCAAGTCATTGGACATGAATCGTAAGATTAACTAAAAGATAACGCTTTTAAAAAGTGTAGAAAGTGTAATAATACAACGTATTGTTAGACTTGACGTATATACACCCCTATCAGCACCTACTCTCCTTGGATTGCCCGAACTAGACTTCATGGCAAGAACAAGAAATTGTTTTAGCTTGAGCAATCAATGAATTTATGCATACGAGCTTGTTAGCGGTTCAAAGGTTTTATCCACATAAAAGGATAGATCTTGATCTTAATTAGTAATCTTTTATAGAAAAATCTTTAAATGCAAATAAAATCCAACAATACTAATACATATTAATTGCTAAATCAAACTTAAAATCACCTTCCACATGTTACCAAAACACTCTCATAAACATAAAATGAACAAAAACCCAAAATTAAAATAATAACTTTGTTGATCTACCATCCTTCCATACAATCAATGAGTTACAACCATAATATGACCCATAACTTTCATATCTCACTTTGTAAGTAAATCAGATGTAGAATTGTAGGTACATCAATCAATTTGCAACAGAATTTCACCATTTCAACCAAAAAATGTACAATTTCTTCATGGGTTTAATGGATTGAGAGATCTAAGCAATGCCCCACAAGATAGAGCCTTCATAGAAGGTATTCTCAAACAACTCAAACTACCTCCAGGTATCATATCACACTCAGGCTCAGGCCTCTGCATCTCCCTCCCAGGAATACAGTTCAATGCAAAATCAAACTCCACATTCCTACCATACAACTTTGCACATTCTTGACTGAACCCAGAGAAGAAATTGTATGCAACACTCAAATTCATCAACGACTTCAACTCGCAGACCAAATCGGGTAACTCACCAGACAGTTTATTGTGTGCAACATTCAAAACCTCAATATCTTCCAAACAAGATATCGAATCAGGTATATGACCCATCAATGAATTAAAACTTGCATCAAAAACTTGTAAATCAGACCATAATCCAATCCCTTGAGGGATACAACCTGTTAATTGATTGTTCAAGAACAAGATTTCCTTCAATGCAGGACTTGAGTACCCAAAGCTGATTGGGATATCACCTGTGAGGTTGTTGTTGGCTAGATTGATGACTGATGCAGGGGAATTTGCTAAATTTTGTGGGATTTCACCTTCAAAGTTGTTGTTATTGAGTAGAATTGCATCAAGATTCTTGTTAAACACAAGTTCTGGAATGGGTCCTGAAAAAAGATTGTATCTGAGGTCTAAATACACAAGATTTGGGATTTGTAGGGTGATCATTGGGAATGATCCTGAAAATTGGTTATTACTGAGGTCAAGTTCAGTGAGGGCAATAAGGTCTTTTAAGCTATCTGGGATTGTGCCTGAGAACCTATTGCTATTAAGGTGAAGTAAAGATAAATCTTTGAGGAGTGAAAGTTGTTTGACAAGAATACCCTCAAGACCACCATGGTTAAGATCTATGCCTGCAACTGTTGCACCACTTCCAGATGAATCTGCACAAAACACACCTTTGTAATCACACACATTTGACCCGACCCATGAGTTCAAGATCCCTTTCGGGTCATCTTTAATGGCTGATTTCCATGCTTGCAGGGCAATGTAAGCATTGTTGAGAGTTGAAGATGATGGGTTTGATGGGTCAGGTGGGTTTGACCCGTTTCCGGTGGCTCTTCTGCCACCACCACCGCCGGCGCCGCCGTGAGCTGCAAGTAGAAAGATTAAAGAAAGTATAAAAAGTTTGGATTTTTTCTGCATTTCTTGATTGTTAAGGATGTTCTTGGAGTTGGGTGTGTGTTCTTGCAGAAATTAATAGTGAAAGATAATGGGGTTGGTGTTGAATTAAATGAGTATGAGTATGTTTCAGCTTTTCATATTTCTATTGGGTTATAAGGTTACTTCTACTGTTGTCAAGTTTGACATTTGCTCATGAATCATGATTACAATAATCAAAAAGCAACTTTGGCAAGATTTTAACTAGATATTAAGAAGATGATCCTCATGGTTATAATCTTATATAGGTTTCTTGTTTATTATGGGCCCACTTTAAAAGGTAATAACTAATTAGTGAGTTTTATATGGTTTAATGTCTCTAATAGAAACTTCTAAGCAAAGTCACCCAACATTTAACTTGATGTAACATACATCAAATAATCAAAAGTTACAAACTTATCACTACTACGTTGTCATCGGATGTTTTCATCTCAAAAGAATTTATATCGTCTATTTCTAAGTGTGTATTTATACTATAATGTTACCTCTACAACCATGAAATATGTAAAAATGTTTCGTATATGTACTTAATATTACAAGAAATTTATTCATGTGATTATGGTAACGGGGTAAAAGTTTATTTAATATCTCTCATTTATATTATGTATGGTCAAAAGTGTATAGCACTTAGAGCTTGATGTGTGGATGTAGAGTGACATTATAGTACTGTATGGATTGCAGCTAATCTCCATGGGCATAATTCATCCTCTACATAATGTACTTGAGTATGGCTGCCACCCACGCTATATGTGAGTGGGTACTCATTAAAGGTTGATAAAAGAATCCAACTTCAAAGGAAAAAAAGCCATCAATTACTTGATTAATGTTTTTAGCATTATAACCCTACTAAAACATTAACATTTATAATTCGAAGGGGTTTGGCCTTCGGGTACTACCTAACGATCCAATAGAACACCTAAACGTTAATAATGATGGGTACAAGTACTAACTTGATCATCGGAAAGGCTATTGGCCTAGGGCCTCTTACAACGGGTTTTCTTCATGTTGCAACTCCATCTTAGGGTCAGAAAAGGCTAGATCTGATCCACACAACTTGAAGACCCGACTTCAATAAGATGTAACAACAATCAACATGTAAATGCATTTTAAAAAAATATTCACCAGTGATTAAAAGATCCACTTGCTCTAAAACTTCTTTGGTGGTTGTGATGCATGAGTTGGGTTCAATTGACGTGACCACTCGTATGTATATGAGGTTTATAAGTTTGTAAAAGAAATCATAAATCATAATCGACATCATCACATGTCATGACTTGATTGTCAAATTGTAATCATATCATCAGCAACTCAACAACACCTATCAAATATAACTTCTCTCAAATGGTAATTTTTTAAGCAAGTTAACATCTTTATCTTTACGTTCTATAAAAACACTCACTACTTTACACAAATTATCTACATGTCATGGAAATTGCCTATGTGATAAATAAACAATATTCTTGATCTACCTATCTTTATGTCAGTGTCGGAATAAACTCGAAATGAATAGCGCATTCATTGTGCAATCATAAGATGTCGTTTTTTGGGCTCATCACGAAATTCTTTAATTGTTTGAAATATACATGGGATGCACCCTTATTAGTTATTATAGAAAAGCATTTACGTAATGTAGGTGGTGGCTAATGGCTAGACGCATGAGCCCGATTTAAGGGGAGACAAGTGAACATTTTGGTGGGACTCAAGGCACATGGCTCAAAAACTCAGGGACCACTCCACACAATATGTTAAAGACCAATAGCCCCAGAAAATGGAGAAACATGTTTCCAACAATTGGGCTGTTTTTCATTTATTATTAAGGTTTTATAAGGGCTGAAAATAGATAACTGTATTATAGATAGCAAAATAATTTCAAAATTTAAGTTTGTTAGGTTGTTACACATCAAATAATACCAACGTTTTTAAGTAGTGTAAGTGTTTTGGCGAACCTTACTCTTTCTATTGACAGAAAGAAACCCCCACCCCCGACCTTCCTCTTCCCGCAAATCGAACGCCGCACACAAAATAATCCCTTGTTCATGACTTTACGTCAGTCCACCGCCTGCCATCTTTTGAGTAAATCAAGAGAAAGAGGGAAAAATAATATTCTCATAACAAAGGCGAATTTGAAAGGGCACAATAGCCGGTTACTGAGAAAAGAATCACCACCGCCGCACCAGTTCCAAGAGAGTCA
Source organism: Flaveria ramosissima (assembly GCA_025215565.1). NCBI lineage: Eukaryota > Viridiplantae > Streptophyta > Magnoliopsida > Asterales > Asteraceae > Flaveria > Flaveria ramosissima. The sequence goes on from CM046038.1 coordinate 52,610,300, forward strand.
AAGAACCAGTCTCATGTTAGCAAAACTTTCTTGAAACTTTGTATCTTTAAATGTTTCAAGTGTATCACGACCTCTTATGTTTGAAACGAGTTGTGCTAAACGTAGTACTCCACGCCCCACCCCCACCCCCTTAGTGTCACAGCTCCTTGTTATCACATTAATATCTCTCTTCACGCTAGATAACAAAATTTATTCTTCTGATTTGATGGTTTCCGAAAGTACATTGAAATTTAAACAAAAAGAGGCGCATTTAGCCTATCCCGTTTAAAACTAACCGAGGGACCTGCTTTTGATTTCTGGAGAATCTGTATATAGTTTGGAAAACGTAACCAAAGCTTTCATATTTTTTTCTGTTAAAAGCTGGTAATAATCATCAAAGAAACATGTCGGTGCTTCTCAGATTCATCTTTGTGTACGTATTTCTGGTTTTAAAGGTTTTTAGCCAACAAAAGCATGACATTTACAAGTGTGTTCATGTGTTAACCATTGCACAAAACAAAGTTTGAAGTCCATAGTAACGAGCCAACATAAAGTTTTACAGAGAATGTATGACGGAATACAAGGTCAAAAATGGATGACAATGGAATTATTCTCAGGGTCTAAATATAACATACCGGGCAGCATCTGCCACAATTTTTTACTTGTACGAACGAGAACGAAATTTGCTGCTAACGGAGTCATAGGTTGGTAGATTGATAACTGCCATATGACGGTTAAACATAAGTACAAGTTCAAGAGGTGAAATGGCATTGAAAAAAATATGTATATATTTACCGTCTCCATGAGATGCCATTGTGAGGGGGGAGGAAAGAAGTTTTTTAGCAATGGAAGTGATATCTGCGCCTGATACTTCGTCTACAGCTTTCAAAAACAACTCCACAGGTTTCCTATTTTCAAATGTATTAATTTTAACAGTTAAAGCATCGGGCCACCGCTTATGAACAAGTTCACTTCAAATTTGGTTTTTGGATGACAAAGGCTAAAGTTGTTGACAAGTGCACAAATAAAAGATTATAAAAATAAAACTTTACCTCTCTCCGTATGTCAAAATCTGTCTGCCTATATCTTCTGAAGCAACCATCTGCAACAACAAATCATACACGCATGAAACCTCATAATCTATGCTTCTAGTTTAGTTGACTAGCAATCAACAACAAGACAGGTTACATACTCTTGATTCCAAGTTCATCAGAATAGCAGACTTGGTTGATTGTTTGGCACGATCCAGCTGTTCTTGTCTGACTGAAAAACAGATTTGATCTTTAGATAACTAGAGGTGGCAGGACGGGCACGATCAGAAGAGTTTGATAACAGATCAAGTCAACAATTACATGGGCCGGTTCAAGTTGAAGTGCAGTAGTGCACAAAATTTAGTATAATACATATTACATGGAAAGATTAGTATAACTTGTCTCAAAAAGGCACACCTGCTCTATCAGTGGCAACCTCATGCATCTCTTTAGCTGCTAAATCAATGGCTTCCGAGGCAAACTCAGGGTTCTGTAACAAAGTGATTAAATTATTACAACAGACACACTAAACAAATATTTTAACCATTAATGATTATCTTACGGTGGTGGCTTGGATTCCAAATATGGCAGTGTTATTGTAGATGGAGTTGAATGCTGAAAACGAATGAACTTCTGGGTACTCGTTCAAGACACGAAGATCTGCTCAGCACAAAATCAGAATCAAGAATGAGATTTTAACCAACAATCTTTTATACCCTCATTATATGTATAGCCAGATTGTGTGCATTAAGCAAGTATCTCAACTGGACAAAAGTACAACTTACAAAGCCGTGAGTACATCCCTTTTCCAGGACCCCCTGCTGAAAAAGATCCTCCTCCTCCCATTAACATCTGCAAATAAATAACACGTGATTATCTCATATTAAGTTGACATCCCATGAACTCTAAAAAAACCTACCTGAAGAACGGTGAGAGTCATGGCATCCTTCACATTAAGCCAGCCGCCAGGAAGTTCAAATGCAAGAGCAAAACTAGTTCTCTGATACCAAAGGAGAATTGTATTAGAAGGGGAAAACAAACAAAGGATGGATGGAAAGATAATTTGAGGGTCAGTTTATAAAACATACCCCTGTATCAGCCACAATTCGATGATCACCACCGACATAAACTGACCTTGGTTCCTCAACTTGAGCGCCACCTGGCAAATCAGAGAGAAGAGGTTCCGCGTATTTCAACAGTTCCTCATGTTCAACACCTGATGCAGCAAGAACAATCCGAGGAGCGGTATAGTTTTCCTACAAATTTCAAACATGATTTGGCTTTAGAAATAAGAAAAATCCACACCCAATGAATGGATGTCTTGAAACAAAGAAAAAAAGCACAACATTATCACTGGCAAAACTTTAAAGTATTTTCCTATGGTAAAAAAAGGTTGAATGGGTTGTACAGGTCAAAGGGTCAAGAGTAACTCTTAATTTTATTCAAATGCATATAACCTCCTAAATGGTTTTACTAAGAATAAGAATATCATCGCAGCAATACAGCTGCCTTAAGAGTTCATTATTAAACTTCTCTTTTTCGAACTCTGGAAAAGAAGACACACAAAAAACTGTTCGTTGTCACCTGACTTGACCCAAATATCTTGTATCGACCCGATACCAAAACCACCCTATATACACAATATACAATAAATAACACAACAATGTAATTTATGGTCCGCAACTAACAGCTACAAATTGTTCCAATATGGTGCTGTCTAATCTGTTAAGTGAGCCTTCTGAAGCAATAAGAGGATTGGCTAATGCCCCAGAATATCCAGCTGAATGAATAGCTTCCAACAGCAATGTCTCTGGATTGTTGGCATATTCACTGATCTCTGCTTTCACTTTTTGGATCTGCAAATACATATATAACATTACTTTCAGCAAACATCCAAAATAAAAATAAATAAATAAATCCAACTAGAAAATTTAGAAGATTACCTGCTCTTTGACCTCCCAGTCCAAAAAAACTTGATTTCTTACAGAGTCAACAAGTAACTCCACCATTTGAGGAACGTAAGTCTTGAGGGCATCAAATGTGTAACTCATTTGCTCCCTGGACGCAGAAGCCGTCACATTGCCACCAATCGCTTCCACTTCTCTCACAAGACGCAAGTGGCTTCTGTTAGCGGTGCTTTTAAAGGCCATACGTTCTAGAAGATGTGTAGCTCCAAACGACAATGGCGTTTCATAAATCGAGCCAGAATTGACATACAATCCAATGGAAGCTGCAGGGTTCTGTCAAATAATGCCAACAATTATGACTACATCATAACAGCACTACCTAATTATGGTTACTTTCACATAAACTGTTCCTTACAGATGAACTTTCAGAGGCGATTCTGACTTTATTTGGCAGAGTTGTTATCTTGGTTTTCCCAACTTCCACATGATCAGGTAAAGAAGCTGGTAGCTCAATACCCTTAAGTGGAAAGTCCAAAGGAGGGAGGCTGGATGAACTTCCACCTGTAAACCAGCTAAAGATACCCCCTGATGACGATTTGGCTGCAACCGCGCTTGAACTTGCAAATCTTGACAGTGCCCTGTTGCCCCCCTGGCCCTATTACAAAAAACTTTCATAAATTTAGACCTGATCTATTATTATCCAAATTAAAGCTTGTGACATGATAGTTGAATTGCAACAGAAGCTTTTAAAGATTGTTTTCGTTCTATTTCTTGAACATCTTTTACCATATTAGATTTCAACAGGTGACATAACATGACATATCATAACAAAATTTGTATCTAACACCATTCATAAAAAAGTAAAAAACATGATAAGCATACAATGAATTCTCTGCAAACTCATTAGCATTGAATCGTATAACCCGTTCCCCTCAGGACTTTCAGATAAAATATTTTCAATTTACCCTTCAGAGCATTGCCCGAAATAAATACTCCTAATTCCTAAACAAACAAACAAAAAAAAGAAGTTTCTTCTTTTAAAATATACACAACAATTCAGGATCAAACATTTAGGTCAAAAAAGAATTTTTCTCCAGCTTTCGTTTCCATAACATGATTTTTTTTCATTTTCCCCAAACTAAAGAGTGTAAGCCAATAAACATTTTCACTTTTTCGTTTCCACCACTAGATTTACTATAACTGATCACGTTCATACGTTCGAAACTATAGGTCATGTGATCGCTTCAGACATTAGGTTTATTATAATTACTATTTCAGAGTGTATGATTTGATTGAGATTTACTGACCTTAAGGGTTCTGATTCTCGATGCAGCGGCTCGATACATGACGAATGATGAATGAATAATGAAGAATAAGAGAGTATGGTGATGTTCGTATGTCTCGAAAGCTGCAGAAGAAGGGTGTTGAGGGGCGAATTTGGGGTTTCGAAAGCGAGAGCTTGAGGTTGATTGGGGTTAACTCGTGTGAAAATGTGAGAATTGTTCTAATGGCACGTGGGAAGTATGGGCTTGGGCTTAGATAAAGTTTGTCATGGTTACGGGCTTGGGCTTGGTCTTGGTATTGGGCTTGGATTTTGCTGACAAGTTTGTCGTGGTTTTGGGCTAGGGTTTGGGTTAGGTTAGGAGGCTAAGGCCTAAGGTAATGTTATGTAATAACTTGCAGCTTGATGTTTTAGATTGGTTGTTAACTTTTAACTAGTTAGTGTAAAGTGTAAACCCGAGAGTTGCGATAGGTACGTCGGACTGTGAAAAAAGTAGACGTTAAAATGCTGATAAAAGTAAAAGTAAGGATGGGTGTTGAGGAATATGAAATTGACTTTGAATATTGTTGTTTATAGTTCCTATCAATTTAGTTATTATAAACTTAGTAAATGTGTTTCTTCTTCACTTGATATGACTTCTAATACTATTTGAGAGAACGTGTTAGATATTGTTAATGTTTAAAGTGTAGATGTTAAGAATAATGACTAATGTGAAATCCTTGAACAAGTTTAATTTATTTGGATGACATTGGCTCAAAAACTATATGATTTTATTAACATTACAAAACTTCGAATTTTTTATATAACTTGGCTAAATTCCTATGTGAATTGGCTCAAAAACCATATGATTTTATTAACATTACAAAACTTCAAATTTTTTATATAACTTGGCTAAATTCCTATGTGAATTTTAGATGTGTTAAAGAAAACGGAACCCATAAAAACTGAAAATCGAATCATATCCATAACCGAAAAACTAGACAAAATAGTGAAATTGTTTTCGGTTAAGTTCCTAACTATATTAGTAAAAGAGTGTCCAATCACCTTTAATAGTTAAGGACAAAAAAGATGTCGAATCCACAAGGAATCACTAGATGGTGTTAGTAACAACTAAACTAAAAACATTAACATTAAATATTAAAAAATTGATTGGTTGATTGATTTGAGAAATTATGAAATTAACAAAAGTAAAATTTAGGTTTTTAACAATTTTGGGGAAAAAACAATTCATTTCAAGATTCTGGTTTGACAAAATTATGCTATCTTAGTTTGACCTAATGGTAAGTCATTAATGATGACTCCCTACATAGATCTAAGTAATTATTATAGATTAAAGTTCAATGGGCTTTATTTATACAATCATCAATTCAAGTATGCAATTCTAATTCTAAGAATTAAACACGTATTGATTAAAAGGAATCAAAGTGATATGAAACTAATCAAATTGTTTAATTAATCAAATCACAAATTAAATCCAATAGAAATTAAAGGGTTCAAGATCTAATCCCAAAACTAGGTTACAAACTAAGAAAGACGATTACTTGTGCAAACCTGTCACCCAAAGTGGATCATGAATGGTTTAGTCTTGCATCATCAATGATTCTTCAATACGAATGGAATTAAGCATGTGAATCTGGATGATATTGTTGTTGCAAATCCTTTGGAATGATGAAAAACGATTGATTTTCGTCCAGTATTGCAGCTATGGAAGGGTCTTTTCGTTTTAGGGTTAATCCCCCATTAAATCCCTCAAGATTAAGTCAAATCCATCAAAACGCACGTCCCAACGTCGGTGGCGCCCAAAATGGCGTCAGTGGCTCCCAGAGCGGCGTCGATGGCGCCAGCTTAGCGTTAAGCTAGGTGTCAAAGGTGGCGTCTGTCAGCAGGTTTCAGATATACTGACGTTGGTGGCATCGGTGCCGCCCAGAGTGGCGTCGGTGGCGCCACCACTGCTGCACTTTTGATTCTCATTTGTAACTTTTCAAGAGCTTTCTATTGGTAGGTCGTGAGTCCCGTAACTCTTTTTTTAGCTCAAGTTATGCTCGTTTTAGGTTACCACAATCGTGCAACATCTTTAATGCGTTTCTTCATCTCCCGGTCTTTGATTTCATCTGGTTTCTTTCATAATATTTATATTCCTCATGTAATCATGTTTATCCTACATACACAAGAAGATCTTCAAAGTAACTATATTTTTCATAAATTAAAACATAAAACAAGTAACTATATTTCTCATAAATTAACACATAAAACACATAAATAAAGCCTTTAAATATTGAATTATAACTATCCGATCAATCGGTTCCATAAAATCTTTGCTTATTCAGTTATTTATTTGTATTCAACTAAATTTAAACAAACTCAACCAAATTCAGTTTATAAATTTAGGTGAGTTGGTTGAATTTGGTTCAGTTAAACATGTTTTTATTTTATTTTGGTTCTTCGGTTAACGTACAAGACAAAAAGAATTCCTGGCTGGGCAAACCAAACTGAAAAATTAAATAAATCGTTAGTTGAATACATAAGTTTAACGTTTTCAAGAAAGTTTGCAACATGCCAAAACTTATCATTTTATTGAACACTAAACTTGGGTTTACTCAATTTTAATAATACATTTTTTAAAACTACAAAATCTTTTTAACATAAGAGATCTTGTTTTACTCTACAACACTTACTTTTATTTAAATACTTCAAAACAAAAATTTTTCAAAACGTTATCTTAAAACAAAATGTTTACTTTATCTTTGAAAAACTAAATTTTTTTTTAAAAAGTAGATATTATTTTTTTATTACTTATAGTTATTACTCATACGTAATTATATCATGTCTAAGTATACCGTTTTATAATTAATATTGTTTATTCTATTTAATATTTTATTTATTAAACCCGTGTAATACACGGGTTTACTAAAGCTAGTTTGTTATATTTCTTATGTATTAATTCCATAATTAACCCTATTTATTTAACACAAGTTGTTTCCCCACTTGCCGGGAGACATCGACCATATGCAAATGGTGTTTTAATCTCCTAAAACATCCAACATGCAACTGTTAACAATTATATAGATAATAAACTTATAATTCATCGTCCCTACCACATGTCAATGGTAGACTAGACGTTATCAACGAATAGACATAGATTCTCACATATAAAATATATAAATTGATTTTTATGAACACCGTCGCTTTCATATATATCATTAATCTTCACATCTTATCATTAATTAGTCGGCTCCTTAATCTCTTCTAGAACGGATCTAGGGAGAATAATACTTGATAGGAATTGAATATGCTTTGATATTGTTTGATTCCTATAGCTAACTTGTTATGATTTAGTTAAGTTCTCTATTTTAAATACTTACTATCTTAATGGGGTCATGACGTTTGTTTATCATCATTTATCTTTATTTGTCAGGTATTATTATATCTTTAGTTCAGGGTCGGCTAAAAATTTTTGAAGGCCTAAAGCGAAATAAAATTTTAGAGGCCTCATCCATATATTATTCTTAAGGACTTTTTGCCTTGGACCGGCAATATAAACAAGATTTTGTTTATAATTTGGCAGAAAACAACTTAGGTACAGAAACTAAACTAATAAACTGAAAAAATATTAATTGTAGAAGAACATATTAAACGATAAACAAGCAATAATAGATTAAAGTAAAAATAAAAATCAATTGCAAATATAGATTTATCAATATAGATAACAATAAATTAAATTGACAAAGAAATAGTAGTAGATTAAAGCGATTGAGTATAAACCAAGATTACACAATAATAACTGATACATTAAGTGATTAGTTACAAAAGATAATTTAAAATTGACGGACCTAAAAGAACTATCAACAGTGAACTAGGAATAAACTTTTGATGAACCAAATTCCGTAAGTCGACCTCAATAAATCAAATTTTATAAGTTGACCTCGATAAATTAGCAATTATTTTGTTATTATTCTCATTTATCTTTTCAAAATATATTTTTAGTTTATAATATAGATAAAAAAAATTTCAATTTGAAGCCCTTAAAATTTAAGAACATAAAACGCTTGTTTTAATTGTTTGTACTGTAAAGACGTCCCTGTTTCGATTTGAATGTTATGATAATTATTGACATTTTCTTGTTAACGTTAGTTGTTTAACTTCATAAATGCTTTTCCATTCTCTATGATTTGTTTATTTTTCTCACAGGTAGAGCCAACTGTATAAAGCAAAAGAATTTAAGTTCACTCGAGAAAAATAGTGGGGAAAATTTAGGTAGGTTAACCTCTTTTGAAAAACGTTTTCAGTCACTACTTTTTTAGATATTTTTGACACTATTTTCCTTCCAAAGAATGTGAACTAAAAGTTTTTTTTTCAGTTTTATAAATACACTACAAGTAAATTTATTACAAATAATATATTGATTAATATCAATCACTCACGTAAAACTAAAAGAATAAATTTCAAAAGAAGTCGTGACGGTTTTGATAATTTAATTTCGTATACATTAATAACTATAGAAGTTTATGTAGGTACGTTTCAATCTTGGCTTGATCAAATAGTAATCAAATTATTAATTGGTGTAATTTATTTAAGCATATTGCATATGAAGTAAAATTTCAAAGAAGATTGAAGTTTCGAGGGATAAGTGTGAGGTTATTTTGATCATTAGCTAAAAATATGTTCAGATTATTTTTGGTATAGTTTACTAAGTTAAGAGTTTGATCAGTTGCTAATTATCTTTAAAGATAGAGCTAAGGTTTATCATTAGCATCTCTTTCCGAACCCTACAAACAACTATGTTATAAGTGGAATATACCGGATACATTTGTTTTTTTTTTATTATACTTCCTACTTGCTTAAATCCTGGGCCACACGCATATCTTACTATTATCCTTGTTACAAGAGCCATCAAAGATGTGAATAATATGATTTATTGACAAATCATTAAATCAATTCATTGATTCGAACAAAGTTAACAATTAACACACGTTTACAATAGTAAAAGATGATGTAAAATTTACAAATTTCACTAAATCTAGAAAAAAATTGTTCATGTTTTCTTGATCAATCCATAGGAACACTAGATGCCAAGACCATATATAGAGTGTCGTGTTCCTTCGATAAATTATTCTTTTAACACACGAACCTTCACCATCTTAGTTTTTCTGGGAAATACTGAAAAAAAAACACCAAATTCAGTCATGTGAAAATTCAACAATATTCGTATAAATTTCTTTGAGAGAATGATCAATCGACTAGCGACTCACCTTTTCGATGAGCGAAAGATAGTATGGCTTGACTTTTTCGACATCAACCCGAACTTTGCTTTTACTATAAAGGTCATACTTGCTGCAAGCAAATGTTAAACATTAGATAATTGTTACTATTATTCTTTATATTAATCTTCATTAGTCACAAGTTAATTATGATTACTTGAATATTTGAAGCCACTTCAAGTTCTCAACATCCTCCTCATTCATCAAATGCTTATAAGCACCAGACCGATGCAATGCTGACATTACCAAAAGTAACATTTCATAAGAATATAATTCAAACATCCAAATTAACCAACTAAATTGATTTATGTATTAATAAATCAAAGTTTTAACAGCTTACGATAAAACGAATGGTAACGAATGATAAACAATCCTGCTTGAGGCAAAGTAGTCCCATTTTCCTTGGCCACCTGCAAATTTAGAATGTTAAACATCAACTTTCTCTTGTCACCTAAAATTAAATGCAACATTATCCACAATAAGAAATAATATTCAAGATTTTCAAATAACATACCAAATACATGTAATCATCATGACCCCATGATATCATCACATTCTCTAGCCCACATCCTTCCTCATAAATCCCATTTTTAGTTTGATAAGCAGGATTCTTCATATCTTCATTTTCTTTAAAATACTGCAACATAACAACATCAACTTCAAATCTAATAAACTAAAATGAAACAAAACACACATCGAATTCGACATCGGTTAAAAACTATACCTTATGATGAACAATTGATTCATCAAAAGCACAACCAAGAGGGTGTGTGTCACCTACAACAGCCCATTGTGGAAGCTCCCCAAATCTTGGAAGCAGAAGAACTTTCCCAAGGTCTACAACACATCAAAAAGATAACTTTTTTTAAAAAAAGTTGCAAACTTTTTATATCTTTATAATTAGACATGACATTTGCATGCAAATATACCATGAATAAGTGCAGTCAAGTGAAGCCAATCTTCATCAGGATAATCTTTCCTTATGGCTTCAGCTGTCTGCAACAAATGCTCGATTTGCGGTTCGTCCAAATCGGGATCGCTATCGTCTACAACTTCATTCAACAGCTCACAACATTCCCATATACTCATCTCCAGTTTATCCAGCTTCTTATACTCTTCTCTCATCTTCTTCACCTTCATTATCACAGTTCAATTCGCTTTAATAGTTTAATCTACCATAAACCCATGAATTATATGTTTAAAAAGATCATGAATCATCATGATTCTTACGAATTCATATGTCTGGTTGATATGATTCAGCCTGTAAAACTCCTCAACTTGCTTGTTTCTTATGCTTTCGACATCATAGTCTCTGAACGTGTGACCAAATGCATTGATCTCCGGTGCATCAAAGCCGCCGCCGCCGCCGGCGGCGGCCACCGTCTCCGGCACGGTGAACCCACCGTCCAACACGAGCTCATCGGCGTTGTTACAATGGCTCTTTGTTTCCACCACTTGAGAATCTACACACAAACAAAATGAATGAATGAATGAACGAATTACAAACAAACGAAGGAACAATAGCTTAATCTTGATGAAAAATGCATGGAAAATTAACATGATTTGATCAAGAAAAGAGCTTACGGGGTGTGGATTGCTCGAAACACACAGTCATTTTGACAGATGAGATTGATTAACACGAGATGTTGAACTGAATTGGTGTTGTTTGATGATGATGATGATGAAGATGATGATGAGGGTTTATATGGTGGTTTAAGGGAGGTCCTTGATTGCTATTTTAGAAAGTTTGGAGTCCTGAAGTCGAATAATAATAATAATATTATTATTATTATTTATATATTTACGGCAAGCTGTTTCTATAGCTGAAGAAACGCGCCAAAGGATAGATACATACGCGTGATTTGTTTCTCTTGCGTACGCTCATTCATGGCGCGTGTATTACACTCTGTTATAATATCTTCATGTTTATGGAAGTTGGTCGGTTAGTTTGTAAAAGTGAAAAAGGAAGCTGTTAGCTTTTAAATTAAGATGACTTTATGTTTAAGTGATGAAAATTGGATTTAATAATTTATTCTATTAATTATTGGCCAATGTTAATACTAACTATTAATTTGACTATTAATAATTTTAATTTTTAATTTTATTACCCAAGAATAATCTCAATTTAACAAATCATTAACTTCCTTTTTTATGATGTGACACGTAGCATGACAATTAAATGACAATGACTTGAATTTTTTCAATTTTCATTTATAAAATATCAATGTTTTGAATGTATATAATTATATGATGTATGTCTTTCTTTAATATATTCAACAGACTGTGTCTTTTCAATCCATTTAGTCTTTCCTAGTTTTAAATCAATTTTGTTTATTCCTATCGCCTGTTGAGATATGTAATTGCTTTTATTATTTCTCTTTTTTTGGTTCTAGCAACATACATTCCATATGCCTTTTTGTTAAAAGAATTGCTCATTTCGTCACTAAAATAAATGGAGTTAAGGTATGTTAGATCGTAATTATTATTGTTAACAAATATAAAAGTTAGGATTGTCACTGGTTAAATTATTAGTAAAGATTAGTATTGAACAACAGTTGATAGTTTGAATTATCAAAACCTAATTTTCTTTAAGTATTAAGATAGATCTCTTAAAAGAATTATAAGTGTATGTAAGTTTTTTTTGTTTTGAAACTAAATAGCTTAATGATATTCGTCTTTGATTTATCTTTTTACTTTTTTCACATTAAGGTTTTAAAATTTAATGTCTTAAACTAGGGGCATTAACTGTGTCGGGTTGTCAAAATAATAAATCTAACATGATTCATATTTATGCGCATCTAACATATTAATCGTAACACGGGACATATAAAATCATGTAACATGTTCAACTAAACATGTTAATGAGATGAAAATATTGCCACATTGTAATCGAATTGTTATGAGTTTACGTGTTTAATTTATAGCATATGTATGCATAAGCATACATGGGATGGTTCCAAAGAAAACCAAAAGATATATGAAAACCAAATAAAACCACAGAAATCATAGACATAATTTATAACTTTTTTGTATTTTAAAATGTGAAAAAGGTATTTAAGTGTCTATTACATATATGTTGAACATACATACGAGAATGAAGAGGGTTACGTATACGTAACACTATGTCGAATGAAAAATTGTTACATATACGTAACCTATGTGTAACTTATATGTAAAACTATATTATGGTTTTTATATGATTCATACCCATATGTATATATATATACTCCCACACACACATATATATGAAGAGTAATAATAGAAAATCTATAATTTATGCGATCGATTTCGATGGTTTTCTATAGTTTTCATATAACTATGTAGTTCTCTTATGAACCCTCATTTATGCATACATATATACATATATATGTGTGTGTGTTTATTTATTAATATACTTAATCAAAAGTAGTGATGGATCTAAGAATTTTTTACATAAGGGTTGGAAATTTTTAGGGTCGTTGACTATAACCAAGTATTAATATTTGTCGTTCCGATACAACTCTGGTTAAGTCGGGCCATACAATTAAATATAACGTTATATATCAATAATACATAATAAAATAACTCTAGTTATTATAAAAAAATACATAAGACTAAATTACTCATTTATTAGAATGATAATAGTAAAATAGTTTTCGTTCAAAAGAAAGATTATCCAAACTAATATGTCATATAATGGGTATTATATTAGTTGGATTAAGTTAAACAGGCTTAACAAACAAATAGATAAATGTGTATATCAATTAATTGTTTAGTTTGGATTAAATCATTTAAATTAGTTTACTTAGATTGGGCTTCATTTACCCACATTAGTTGTTTCACATTTGTTTATTTGTTTATAATCTACATTTTAAATTTAATCTTTTTATAGGGACGATAATAATATTTCATTAGAGTCGGTGTCAAAGTTCCATAAAAATCGGTCGGGATTACATTACTTATTATATAAAGTTTTCATGCAGACGACTTTTTATTTATTAAAAGCCACATAGGTTGATAACTCTTTCCTACTATAATATGTTGTTGTTCACCAGCTCTCTAATGTAATTTGCAACTTGTTTTTTTCTTGCTGGCACCTTGTCTTCTAACTTATTGTCGACATGTACAAAAGATCAAACACATGTTAAATGGGCTTCTAGTGAAATTTATGTGGCCTCAATTAATTTTTAAAATAAAATGTGTGGTATATACGCGCGAGTGAGTAGATTGATAAATGTGTGGATAGGATGACTCACTTCCTACGACTTATTAAATATTGCCAATCGTAGATGATATGGAATCGACTCTGTGCTGAGTCATCACTGACGATATTTTGACTTTTCGTCAATCTTCTTAGCTGTCTCTGATATTATCATCTATTCTTTGACTTCAAAAGTCAGTTCATCCAACGTCTGTCGTTGTGACACGTCACATGTGTGAACTCCATAGGGAAAATATGTCTTGAAATATCATTTTTACTTTTTAGTCGTATTTAATATTTATGTTGTTTTTGCTGATACACGTTACGTGATGATCGTATTCATCCCACTTGCATGAAGAAAGCTTGTCATTTTGTTTTTGGTTCTTAAAAATTATTGTTTTTTGAGAAGTGGTGTTGTGAGATGAGTTTCTTTTAAGTCATTGTAACTTGTGTGTATCATAATAAAACTCAGATATTTGTACACTCTCACTTAATTTTGTAGAGCGTTTGATACATTCTGATTGCAAGATGTCTTCTATCTATTTAAAAGGTAATAGCATTCATTTCTATCTTCGTTTTCATCTACAAAATTTCAATATTTCATTTGTTTTGCATCGTCATATATATTTGAATCTTCTGTCTCAAAAAAAATTTGGAGTTTTAGGAATAGTGAAATTTTAGATATAAAGATTCACTATTAATCATTTTTATAAACATTTGTAAGTATCGAGAAAAGATAAAGAAATATCGTGTTTATGAGTGATGATTAAAGAAAGAGATAAAAAGGTTAAAAGAGTTAAAAAAAAATTTAGAAAAATATCTGACTCAACTTATCAAAGTGTTATAACTTTATAAGTTTTCTTGGGTTTAATAAAAACAGTTAAAGGAAATAATATAAGGAGAAGAAACAATATCCCTTTGGAACTTGATGATAAGCCGACAACTAAAGGATAACGCATTAACGTGGGCTTTGATATGCTTATCAAACTTGTATTTAGAGCCTTGTCTATGATGATATATATAACCACAATCTCTTCCTTCTATTGAAGAGGTAGCTAAAGAAAAAAAATATTATTTATTAAGTTTTAATACCGTTCATAGAAACTAGTATCTGCCATCAACATGCGTTGTGCGCGTGATGGTCGACTCGAAACATTTTGAAGATGTATAATCGTCATGGTTGGATTTAGAATAACTGTTTAGTTGCGACTGCTAACCATACATGACAACCACGTCAAAGCAATCAACACCACTTCGGTTATCTCATCACTGCCCTCAGAGTTCATCTGGTCAACAACACAATAATGACGACCATGTATTGTAAACCAGACAATTGAAAACAGAAGAGAACAATGAAACCAGTGATTAACATTGAATCAAAGGTAAGTCTTAGATGAGGTGACCCTTATCATCACCGACACCAGGAAACAAATTCAGTCAATGAATGACACATAACAACAGAACCATCTAGCCAACAACGCAAATGTGACGTTCATGCATCAGTCGGTTGTCCTATAAGCATCACAAATGGTACATCAGACAATGCAAACCAAAACGAGAAAGCCAAAAGAAAGTTTCATATGAGGTGGTCCTCCTCCTCATCATCGACACCATGAAGCCACTATCATTGATAACCGATGATGACAACCCCGGCCAAGGATAACCACAAATCTGCATATTTGGAAATAGACAAAGGGGATGGGACCCCACCATGGCCGCAACATAAATCGGGGCACAACATCAAAAAAGGGTGACAATGGTGGTCGCACCACCATCGCCAGCCCCGATCACGTTGTAGATCTAAAAACCCAAAATGGGTATCGGAGGGACGATAGTGAGGGGGCAACAATGGTGGTTGCATCAACGTTGTCACCATCGTTCACAGCCATAGGACCATAGCTGGTCCAACCCAACCAAAGAAGGGTGGCAGAACGGAAACTGGCCCTGCCACCAACACCATCGTAAAAAAACAAACCAAAAAGCCACCTTTCCAAGCATAAATGCAATGAACCCAACCACCATCAGAAACAACAGGGAACCAGACTTAACCACCATCACTACCGTCGCTACTACCACCATTAACATCCAACGAAAGTCGAGGTAGATCCATAGTCGGCGGGATCGATGGAGGGCAGTAGATCGATGGTGCACCTGCTGGGCATTAACAACCACAAAAAAGGGACATCCATTAGCGGTCAAACAACAATAGGGAGCCTGGGACACGCCAATGTCGGTGACAAACGCTAAAGAACCTCTGGTTGAGGAAGAATAAGACAAAGAAACCCAATTAAAGGAGTGAAGGAAGAGGCGATGATCCAAAGGATAATTGACTCATAAGCATCAAAAGTGAACAATCAAAAACAAATATTCATTGCTCTATCAATTAATATAGAGGTGATATTAGTGTATATAAATAATTACTTTTATGTATGAGATATACTCTTAATATATTTATAGGCATGTATTTTATATGATATACGTTTACAATGAGCTAATCTACCTCAGTTAAGGTGAGTTTAAAGTAGTTTATTTTAAAAATAAACATGAAAGACTGAAGTAAGTTAAATTTGTCCCATACACGTGGGTAAACAAACACATGAACGCATTCAAGCTCATTATACACTTATCATCGAACAAATTACAAACGCAACACAATATTTCAACAGAGATAAAATACCCTAAAAACACCATAAAATAAGAGACCGCTCCGTCTATCTCCGCCGTGGCTGCAACATTAGTTGCCACGCTAAACAGGGGGCTGCACCGAAGGTTGTAGTATGGATTTACATCAAAACTGTCACACCCCCGCTAAAAGCGGAAACACGGGGATGTAACGAGATCGGGATCGTCATAACACATGGTAAGCGTTAGAGATGTAATATAATAAATGATGACAAGCGTGTCATGACGACACCCGACCACAAGGGGACTTGTGTCGTGTTTAGTCAATATTCACGACAACATAGCCATAAGCATAAACATGTTAAATGATTCACATAACACATAAAGATGACATTGAAATGTAAATTTCCACAACCCGGGAACAAGTATCAAAAGATTGTCATTGATTAATCAGACTACAACTTTGTTCAAAATAATTGTTTGTCAAATATGTTTAGTTCTCAAAAATGCATCCTAGGGTCTCCACTAAGGCAGCACACCTAGAATCCTCAGTTTGCATGATCACCTCAAAATGGTCAACAAAATTGTTGGTGAGCTCGCAGGTTTAAGTAATAAATAAGTAAGTGATGTTGTATATAGTAAGCGATGTGGAATACCGTGAATACAGTTATATAAACAAGTAAAATCACATGACAATGAGCTTTGCAACCAAACCTAGCGACGTACACAAAGATATTATCGGCATATATTCACCCAAGGGCCCGTTCCTGGCCATTGATGGTACCAACTAGTATATCAACGAACAAGGGTGGGGGTGTCAACCCAGTAGTACTACCAATACCTAACCGTCGGTTCCCACACTGGAATTAAATAGTTGCAAATATAGAACCACACAGCAGACCCAAGCATGTATCAGATAAGTACTTGTAAAACAGTATCACGTTGATTCCATGTATGTAAAATGTAAGTAAGAAGTACAGCATAGAAAATGGGTGAGCATACTTTTCCCCCAAGTTGTAAATGATTGAAATATTGTATAAGCGTAAAAAGGGGCCACGAAACTCACTTGTTAAGTGGTAAGTATGTAAGATCAATGTATCCAAATGTCGTATGCAAATGAACGGTCAAACACCTATTGACAGTTATTGATAAGCATTAATGATATGTAAATAGCGTACAATATTGTTCGGTCGGTTCGGGTTGTATCGGTTGGGTCGCGTGTAACACACACAAACAGACACACGTACTAGATCTTATGTAGATCTAAGTACTAGACATTGTCGCCATTGCTGATGATATTTGAGTAAAAGTTTTATTGTCATTGAAGATGTATTTAATAATTATCGGTAGTTATAAGTCAGTTGATAATTGTAAAACGTTAGTTTGATTTGATTTGAATAGTATTTGTGGCCTTTTTAGCGTTGACTTTAATCTTTGTGGCTGAACAATGACAACTGTTAACCCTGCTTACTCAAAAAGACAAGAAATTTGATTGGGGATATGCACAAGAACAAGCGTTCCAAACGTTGAAAGAGAAGTTGTGCAACGCGCCTATATTGTCTCTCCCAGACGGAACCGATGATTTTGTGGTTTACTGCGATGCATCACATCAAGGATTGGGATGTGTACTAATGCAGAAGGATAAGGTGATTGCCTACGCTTCGCGACAGCTTAAAGTGCACGAAAATAATTGCCTTGTACGTCAGCAGATGCTTGACGTGTTCCAAAGTCAAAGCTGAACATCAGAAACCATCGGGATTATTACAGCAACCTGAAATTCCCTAGTGGAAATGGGAGAACATAGCTATGGATTTCATCACCAAACTCTCTAGAACAAGCAGCTGTCATGACTCGATATGGGTCATTGTTGATCGAATGACGAAATCAGCACATTTCTTGCCTATCCGAGAAGACTACAAGATGGATAAGTTGGCGAGATTGTACATCAAAGAGGTCGTGACACGGCACGGGGTGCCGGTATCAATCATATCCGATCGTGATAGCAGATTCACTTCACGATTTTGGCAGACACTACAGAAAGCGATGGGCACTCGGTTAGACATGAGTACCGCCTATCACCCTCAAACAGATGGCCAAAGTGAACGAACTATACAGACGCTAGAAGACATGTTGAGAGCGTGTGTAATCTATTTTGGTGGTAGTTGGGATGCTCATCTACCGTTGATTGAGTTTTCCTACAACAACAGCTCTCGTGGTGGAGGTCACGGTTCTGCTCCGCGACCTAAGAGAGGAAGACCCAGAGTCGAGAAGGTGGTTCATGAGGGACCAGAGACCCCTCATCCGGAGGGTGGCGACGAGAGCGCCAATCTGAGAGCCTCAGTAAAGGAGGCTGTGGTGGAAGAGGTTCATCAGGTCATGCAGACGATTCTACCGTCTGTGATGACCGAAGTGATCAAGGCATTAAAGGAAGGGAAATTCAAAACGAGGATACCTATTGTTCGCGTAAGGTGGAATTCAAAACGAGGGCCAGAGTTTACATGGGAACGAGAAGATCAGATGAAACTCAAATATCCACATCTTTTTGAGGATGACACTCTTGGACCTAACTCCAGTTGAATTTCGGGACGAAATTCTCTCAACTGGGGGATACTGTGACATCCGTCACCTTAAGGTCCGTCAATTAACGTGATTGTCCGTTAACTATTCCTTGATCGATCATTCCTCATCCTTATTTGACTCTTTATGTGGATATCATGTGTGTATATTTATCGTTGTGTATGTATTCGTTATAATCCTATGTTAACCTTAAAAACTTTTAAAACTTTCATTTTCGAAACCGTCAAATATATCATTTTTATATATATATTAAATGCACAAGAACAAGAAATTTGATTGGGGATATGCACAAGAACAAGCGTTCCAAACGTTGAAAGAGAAGTTGTGCAACGCGCCTATATTGTCTCTCCCAGACGGAACCGATGATTTTGTGGTTTACTGCGATGCATCACATCAAGGATTGGGATGTGTACTAATGCAGAAGGATAAGGTGATTGCCTACGCTTCACGACAGCTTAAAGTGCACGAAAAGAATTGCCTTGTACGTCAGCAGATGCTTGACGTGTTCCAAAGTCAAAGCTGAACATCAGAAACCATCGGGATTATTACAGCAACCTGAAATTCCCTAGTGGAAATGGGAGAACATAGCTATGGATTTCATCACCAAACTCCCTAGAACAAGCAGCTGTCATGACTCGATATGGGTCATTGTTGATCGAATGACGAAATCAGCACATTTCTTGCCTATCCGAGAAGACTACAAGATGGATAAGTTGGCGAGATTGTACATCAAAGAGGTCGTGACACGGCACGGGGTGCCGGTGTCAATCATATCCGATCGTGATATCAGATTCACTTCACGATTTGGGCAGACACTACAGAAAGCGATGGGCACTCGGTTAGACATGAGTACCGCCTATCACCCTCAAACAGATGGCCAAAGTGAACGAACTATACAGACGCTAGAAGACATGTTGAGAGCGTGTGTAATCAATTTTGGTGGTAGTTGGGATGCTCATCTACCGTTGATTGAGTTTTCCTACAACAACAGCTACCATACAAGCATTGGGTGTGCTCCATTTGAAGCGTTGTATGGAAGGAAATGCAGATCTCCCGTTTGTTGGGCCGAGATTGGTGAAAGTCAGTTAACAGGCCCAGAGATCATTCAAGAAACAACAGACAAGATTTTCCAAATCAAAGACCGACTCAAAGCCGCGCGAGATCGCCAAAAGAGCTATGCCGACAACCGTCGGAAGCCTCTAGAATTCAACGTTGGGGATCGTGTATTACTCAAAGTTTCCCCTTGGAAAGGAGTCGTTCGATTCGGAAAGAAAGGGAAGTTAGCCCCAAGATACGTTGGACCATTCGAGATCACTGAAAGAATCGGTCCAGTGGCTTACCGGTTAAGGTTGCCACAAGAACTCAGCGGTGTGCATGATACTTTTCACGTGTCCAACCTCAAGAAGTGTTTGGCCGATGAATCCCTTCACGTGCCAATCGAGGAAATCAAGATTGACGAAAAGCTTCATTTTGTTGAGGAACCCATTGAGATCATGGATCGAAAGGTCAAGCAACTGAAGCGCAGTAGGATACCTATTGTCGCGTAAGGTGGAATTCAAAACGAGGGCCAGAGTTTACATGGGAACGAGAAGATCAGATGAAACTCAAATATCCACATCTTTTTGAGGATGACACTCTTGGACCTAACTCCAGCTGAATTTCGGGACAAAATTCTCTCAACTGGGGGATACTGTGACATCCGTCACCTTAAGGTCCGTCAATTAACGTGATTGTCCGTTAACTATTCTTTGATCGATCATTCCTCATCCTTATTTGACTCTTTATGTGGATATCTTGTGTGCATATTTATCGTTGTGTATGTATTCGTTATAATCCTATGTTAACCTTAAAAACTTTTAAAACTTTCATTTTCGAAACCGTCAAATATATCATTTTTATATATATATTAAATGTTATTAACATAACCATTTCTTAAGTCATAATAACATTAAATGTACTTTTGCAATTAATATAAAACATCTAATAAAGTCGTTTTTCAACCGAACCAAATTTGGGAAAACTCGGGGGTTAAGTGCAGGGACTAAACTTGTAATTTTGCAAACTTGGGCTGGGTATATATACCCCATACCAGCCCTAAATCTTCATTTTCACCATCTTCTTCATCTTCATCCTCTCTACACACACATATTCTTCATTCTAGCACCGAATCCTACCCGTGTGGTCTCGTTTTCGTCGTCTAGACTTCATCTACAGCTTAGACTACTCGTTTCTAGCAGGTAGTCGACTTTGGTTGTTCATTTTCTTGCCTTTTCACGGCTGTCCAAAACTAGAGTTTCGGTTGCTCGGGTTCAACCCGAACACACAAGGTGGTATGGGTGCGTGTGAGGTCTTTCTGCTTGTGTTTCATGTTTGTGTATGTTTATTGAGTGTTTCTGGAAGTCCTTGTGGTGTAAAACTCGCGTTTAGAGCAGCTCGGGGGCTGCTCATCCCGACCACAGTCGCGATTCTGCAGTTCAGGCGACTGGGTCTGTCATGCGATTGAGCCGTGCGACTGAGTGAGTCGTGCGACTGAACCATGCGTCTGAGTCAATCGTGCGACTGAGTTGTGCGACTAGGCATGTCGTGCGACTGAGTCGTGAGACTGTGTGTTTGTAGGCGATTGAGTCATGCGTGCGAATGAATGTATGCGATTGAGTCATGCGTATGAGTGATTGTGTGCGATTGAGTCAGGTGACCGACTGAGTGTATGCGAATGTGCGTGATTCGCACGACTGGAGTCCAATCGTATGAATGAAGGTTCAATCGTACGAAAGTAGCTAATTCGCACGATTGAAGGTTGATTCGTGCGTATGGAGGTTGAGTCGTGCGATTGAGTGTTGTGTGGTACGACTGAATGCCAGTCATACGAATGAAGGTTCAATCGTACGAATGAAGCTGATTCGCACGATTGAGGGTTGATTCGCAAGAATGGAGGTTGAGTCGTGCGTCTGGTCTTGTCGTGCGACTGTAATTGTTGTGTGTGATTTCCTTTGTGCGTGGTGTGAGTATGACGTGTGTTGATGGTAACATTAACACAATAGCCATTGTTCGGCCACAAAGATTAAAGTCAACGTGAAAAAGGGCACAAATACTATTCTAAACAAATTAAACTAACGTTTTACAACGATCAACCGACTTATAACTATGGACACGTATTCAATATTTCTTCAATAACAATGAGACTTTTACTCAAATATCATCATTAATGGCAACAATGTCTTGTACTTGGATCTACATAAGATCTGGTACGTGTGTCTGTTTATGTGTGCTACACGCGACCCAGCCGATACGACCCGAACCGACCAATCATCATTATTACGCGCTTATTTCATATCATTAATGCTTATCAATAACTGACAATAGGTGTTTGACTGTTCATTTGCATTCAATATTTGGGATTACATTGATCATACATACTTACCACCTAACAAGTGAGTTTCGTGGCCCCTTTTTACGCTTATACAATATTTCAATCATTTACAACTTGAGGGAAAAGTATGCTTACTCATTTTCAATGCTGTACAACTTACATACATTTTACATACAAGGAATCAACGTGATACTGTGTTGCAAGTACTACTTGATACATGCTTGGGTCTGCTGTGTGGTTCTATCTTTGCAACTATTTAATTCTAGTGTGGGAACCGACGGTTAGGTATTGGTAGTACTACTGGGTTGACACCCCCACCCTTGTTCGATGGTATACTAGTTGGTACCATCAGTGGCCAGGAACGGGCCCTTGGGTGAATATATGTCGACAATTTCTTTGTGTACGTCGCTAGGTTTGGTTGCAAAGCTCATGTCATGTGATTTTACTTGTGTATATAACTGTATTCACGGTATTCCATTACGCTTACTTATACAGCATTCACTTACATTTTATTACTTAAACCTGCGAGCTCACCAACAATTATGTTGACCGTTTTAAGCATATCTTTTCAGGTGATCATGCAAGTCCAGGAATCTAGGTGTGCTGCCTTAGTGGAGACCCTAGGATGCATTTTGGGACTTAACATATTTTGACAAACAATCTTTTTGAACAATGTTGATATGTGTAAACAATTATCATCTTTTGAAACTTGTTCCCGGGTTGTGGGAATTTACATTACAATTTCATCATTATGTGATTATGTGTATCATTAACATGTTTATGCTTATGGCTATGTTGTCGTGAACAATGACTAAACACGACGCAAGTCCCCTTGTTGTCGGGTGTCGTCATGACACGCTTGTCATCATTTATTATATTGCAATCTCTATCGCTTACCATGTGTTATGACGATCCCGATCTCGTTACATCCCCGTGTTTTCGCTTTTAGCGGGGGTGTGACATGTGAGGGGGGTGTTACAGAATGGTATCAGAGCCACTCCTGTGCCGTTCGGGATGTGGGACATACCTCACCAAGGATGGTGACTTCTCAGGCTCATCGAGGACGATGAGTCCAAACAGGGGATGCTTGTGACACCCTACACATATCCCACATCGGCCGTGGACAGGAGAGATTCCTGGTTCATAAGAAATGTCTGGCCTCTAACATCAACAACGCGTTTTGGGCGTATTGGCTGTGGATGAGAGGAAAACTCTACAGTTAAGCGTGCTCAGGTGAGAGCAATCTAGGGATGGGTGACCTCCCTGGGAAGTTTTCACCTGGACAACCAAAAGCAAATCCGTGAGCTCTTCGTGGGCAAAGCGGACAATATTGTTGGTGTGAGGGGCCGGGTGTTACATTATATAGGTTCAAGTGTTTAGTTATTGCACATCAGGCGTGTTCAATGCTTGATTCGGCCGTTTCGGGTTTGATTTTGAAACAATTAGAATGTTTGTTGACCGATTGATATCGATTACGTTATTGAAATGATTGTAGCTACGTTTCAGTTCGATTATTAGAAGTAATTTACTGGATTGCGAGCCGAAACAGTTCAATTTGTTGAATGGAGTTCAGTTTCGATTGGAATGGGTTGAAACAGTCGATTAAATCCAATTTTGGTGGGTTACGAGTTCGAAACAAGGTCACGAGAGTTTAGGACGGTTTAATTGCATTTTAATTGAGTTGAATCGATCGAATTTAAGGGTTTTAGGCCTCGCCGGAGCTCGGCCGGAGAAGTGGCCGGAGATGGAAAATGTCGACGGTGGGGTTGGGTTGGGTGTTTTAAGGAAATTACAATTTGGTCCCTGGTGTTTTATGTTTTTGTTATTTTATGTAAAAACCACTAAATCAAGTTTTAAAATTTGCAAATTAAACCTTGAACTTTGATAACCTTAATTTAAATTAATAAGTCAAATTATTTTATAAGGTCTCTATAAACCTTTCAAATCTTTATAACAACTTTAAAATTTAAATATTTATTATAACTTTATAATCAAAACTCATACTTAATAATAAACTCTATAACTCTTTGTAAAACTTTAAAATTAACTTATTTGAAATTATGTGGTTTAAGATTTATAATTCTTTATGAAAACTAATAAGATTATGAAAAAAATCATTGTATAAATAATAGAATGACATAATTATTATGTTTGAAACATTAAAGTAAATTAATGACCACATAATTAATTTGATTTTCTGTATTGACTCAAATGGATTCGGGTTCGGGTTTACAATTTTTAAAATGGGGCAAATGTTACAAGTTGCCACGCTAAACAGGGGGCTGCACCGAAGGTTGTAGTATGGATTTACATCAAAACGACACCTAAAATCAAAACCAAGTAAGTCAACAACATATCTCATGACAAACATAAGTCTACTAATGACGATAATTTCATCAAAAAAACAAAACTTGTATGAAAACCACATCAATTAGTTTACCTAAGGCTTCGATCTCCGCCATCGCTACAACATTAGTTGCCACGCCAAATGGAGGAGCTACAACATAGCTTGTGATACATATTTTCTTTGGAACATCACCAAAAACACAATAAAACTATGATAATTGTTTTAGGCAAACAATATATCTGAAGCGAATACGAATTCACCATCATCAACCCATATTAAACAGATAAAGAAACACTTTGATAAGGTCAATAACCCAAAAACAGAAGAAGGGACGTAAATCACCACCACCATTGCCAAGGCTACCTATATGACCAAGGGTCCGGTGGCGGCAGGACTCCTTAACCTTTACCAGGTGCCTTTATCAAATAGATCTCAGGCTATGAACCATAAAATCGAAGAAGTAAGTCAGATCGTCGCCACCATCGCCAAAGAAACCCATGCGATGAAAGCTCTAGTGGTGGGGTTTCGCAACCCTTAATAAGTGTTAATTTCCGACAAGACGAAACGAATGGCTGCCGTTGTGCCTCCACCTTCAGTCTCTGTCTGTAACATCCGGCCTCTCGTACCACCAATATTGTCCGATTTGTCCACAAGGAGCTCACGGATTTGCTTTTGGTTGCCCGGGTGAAAACTTCTCAGAGAGGTCACCCATCCCTAGATTGTTGTCACCTGAGCACGCTTAACAGTGGAGTTCTCCTCTCATCCACAGCAAATACGCCCAAAACGCGTTGGTGATATTCGATACCAGACATTCTTTATGAACCAGGAATCTCTCCTATCTATGGTCGATGTGAGATTTGCCTAGAGTGTTACAAACACCCCCTCTTTTGGACTCATCGTCCTCGATGAGGTTTGCCCCACCATCCCATCTATGGATGTGGGATTGGCCTAAGGTGTCGCTCTGAACACCCCCGGGGACTCACCATCCTTAATGAGGTTTGCCCCACCATCCCGAACGGTACATGAGTGGCTCTGATACCATTCTGTAACATCCGGCCTCTCGTACCACCAATATTGTCCGCTTTTCCCACGAGGAGCTCACGGATTTGCTTTTAGGTTGCTCGGGTGAAAACTTCCCAGGGAGGTCACCCATCCCTGGATTGCTATCACCTGAGCACCTTAACTGTGGAGTTATCCTCTCATCCACAGCCAATACGCCCAAAACGCGTTGGTGATATTAGAGACCGGACATTCCTTAAGAACCAGGAATCTCTCTTGTCCACAGCCGATGTGAGATTTTGCTAGAGTGTTACACTGTCACCACTCGACGATATCAACAGAAAGGTATGGCCACAACAACCACCACGTCAGTCGACAAGGCTGTACACAAAGCCGAGACATGACAAGAAGGTGGAGCCATCTCGAGCAAGATGCAACCAGAAAAAGACATCCAAGACCCTGGCACTACTTACAAAGACAAGTAACTAGAGATGGTAGCTACCTTCTGCCTCGACGAAAACGTATGGCCATGAACAATGGCGGAGAAAAAATTTCATGCGTGA
This sequence comes from Flaveria ramosissima, assembly GCA_025215565.1. Classification (NCBI taxonomy): domain Eukaryota; kingdom Viridiplantae; phylum Streptophyta; class Magnoliopsida; order Asterales; family Asteraceae; genus Flaveria; species Flaveria ramosissima. Next base: position 52,636,415 of record CM046038.1, read on the forward strand.
CAAAAGTGGGGCGATTGAATTTTCTTTACGGGGGATGGCTGCCCTCCCAACCCAAAACCTAGGTCATGTGGTGGTCAAATTCGGTAAACTGGAAAGTCCACTATTCATTTCATTCTTCTTATAATATATAGGTAACTTATAATATCTTTTTTTGAATGACAATTGTAAGACCCTTCTTCAGCCTAGAGCATTTTTGCTCCGAGCAAGACTCGAACTCGCAACATCTCACTTAGAAAGTCATGAGCTACCATTAGGACAGAAGGTTTTTTGGTTTATAAGTAATTATAAAAACTTATTTCTATAGGTTTCACTCCCATTCTAATGCACACACAGAAGGGTGCGTTGGATTGGAAAATATGACTTTGTACATACCGATGATTAATAGGAATGTCAGACCGAACACTTAGGTAGCGTTTGGTATGCAGAAATAAGAGGTAGAATGAAATGAACCATTGAGGGTGAATGAACAGATCCATGTTTGGTTGGTGAAAGGAATGTAATGAACCATTACATAGTTGATTTCATTCCCTCAAATTCATTCCATCCACCACCTTTTTTTTTCATTCCATCACTTCTTCCATCATTAGTCACCACACCACTCACTCACCCACCACAACAACCACCGCCGCCGCCGGTCACCACCGCCCCGGGAACACCACGGCCGGAGCCCGCCGCCACCGGTCACCACCGCCCCGGGAACACCACCGCCGGAGCCTGCCGCCGCCAGAAACCATCGAAGGCCACCGCCGCCACCAGAAGCCATCGTCAGCCACTTTTGTTGCCAGAAATCATGGCCACCGGAAACTACCGCCAACCACTGCTGCCGCCGAAACGAACCCTCGAGCCACCGCCGCCGCCAATGAAATTACTGCCACCGCCGGAAACCACTGCCGGCCACCGTCGTCGCCGGAAGCCACTGCTGGCCACTGCCGCCTGAAACTGCTGCCGGCCAGCACCGCCGCCGGAAACCACGGCCGGCCACCACCGCCTCCGGAAACCGCCGTCGCCACCGGAAACCCCCGCCTTTGGAAACCACCGCCGGTCACCACCCTCGGGCCACCGCGCCGCCACCGGAAACCACCGCCTGCCACCACCCTCGGACGACCGCCGCCGCCGGAAACCACCGTCGGCCACCGCCGTCGGAAAACCACCCTCGGGCCACCACCATCGCTCGCCATCACCATCATAACCTCTTTTACATTTTATTGATTTGTTTTTCCATACTTAACAAACAACACAAAGTAATGACTAATTTATTCGGAAAAGGTAACAAAACAGGACAATAAAATGTAATGATTAATTTCATTATAACTCATCCATTACATTCCTTCATTCATTTCATTCCTTCGTCCATTCCATTACCCCATACCAAACAGACCCTTAGGTTTGGTGCAACCGGATTCTACTTTGTCACGTGGCCTTTTCTAAACTAGTTTCATTACAAGTGTATCTTTCACCACTTTTGTTGATAGCGAGGGTAAAAATGATAAAAGCTTGACAAAATGTTGTTTAAGGGTGGTCGTAGTAGTGGATGTGGAGTATTAGCATCACCACCTTCTCATGAGAACGTAACACCTTCATCACAATAATGTCTACTTTGGACATGTTACTTCACGATTGAAGACTACATTGAGGTGATGACTCTCTATGACTTCTCTTACTCAAACATTTTTAACTAAAGGGTTCTATTATATCTCATAATGCAGTTTACTCTATTTAACATATCATATATCATGGTGCCGACCTTTTGTAACCGACCCAAACTAATTAAGAAACACAAGTAGTTTTAATATTAATTCGCTACTTTTTATTGTTGCTTAAATTTTATCGCTTATATATAAAGTCTATTGTTAAAAAAATGTACATATTATGGCGGCATAAAATATATTTCTTTAAATCCTACCATTATGTTATTTTTCACAAAAAGAATTTCATTAATTCCCATCTAGACTTTCTTAATATCATACATACTCAACTAAACTATAAAATAGATGGGTGACATAACATTTACATAGTGCGACAAAATGTGAGGGTATATCTTATGGCCTGAGTTGAGTTTGTGGGTAATTTTTAAACCTACGGGACGTGTTGGTGAGATTCGTTTAACATCTATCATCTTGTTGCCATAAAATCTTACGCTATAATCTTCAATAATTTTTTTTTTCTAATTTCTGATATGAAGTTTGTTTGGTATACATATATGAACGGTTCAAGTATTAAGATGTACTGATTATGTCTAAATGAAATAAATTAAAAAAATGTAAATATAATCTTTTAATTATCACGAAAGTATATATTGATATTTTGAAGTTTGCTATATATAAATTTAAAATTAAGTACTAAAACTCTTCTTTTCCTTGAGGAAAGTATAACTACTTTTTATAAAATATTGCTATTGTTGCCTTGTTGGGCTAAATTGTTTGATTTTTGTTGCAAAGCGTCTTAAACTTCTTTAATTGATTCCCTTTTTGTCGGGCCCAATGGCCAATAAGCCTAGGCCCAAAAACAGAGGACACAGAGTGACAAAACGATGGTTAGCCAACTGGCAAACCGAACTCACCCGACTCCCGACCTCGTTTTATTCCAAACCGGCCCAACTTGTCGGTTTGAGATTGGTTCTAATTTTATCCGGTGAAATGAGTTTCAACTTGATAAATCCAGAACTGAACTGGTTCAACCCGGTTTAAACCCTACTTAAGCCCGGTTCTTCCCCTCACCCATAGTGGTTCTTCTAAAACTTGTGTTGACCCAACATAAACCGCTTTCAGAATTCGGTTTTCCAACCCGTTTTGTACACCTTTTGGCCAACACAACTAAACCAAAATTCGCTTTATACCAATTAAACGAATCACCGTGTTGAGAATTATACTATGAAGAATTGAACACTTCGAATCAAGAACTATCAATTCGTATTAACAATCTTGAATTACAGAGAAATTTGAACTAGAATGAATTATTGACCTAATTGACCCCTTTTATAAACCCCCAAATTAGCTTGTTAACGGTAATTAACAAACTAATCTATATTATCACTATAAACCCTCACACTAAACATAACGACACAAATGATCCCTGTACTTTCTTATTAATACAAACACAACCAATTAACTATAGTTGACTTCACCAAACTAACATATCAACACAACGTTTATTAAAAAGACTTGTTTCGACTTGAACATGTTATGACCCGTAGCCCGTAGGACTAGTTTATGTCAAGCAAGTTCATGCTGCACATGTAACAAGTTCATTATCCCACGTTTATTTGTTTGCCTCTATGATGACGTCCAAACGAGTTGTTTTCAAATGCTATTAAACACAACAATTTTGTTTGTTTGGTATGAGTTCTTTTACACGTTTTTACATAAAACGTTACAAATGAAATAAATATATTTACTATTGTAATATCTAACCTGGCTCATAAATTTTATTATGAGCTTATTAGTAAAAACTAATATGGGATCATTGTTGTTTCAAAACATGGCGCGTAAACTTAGATACAAAACTCTTTAAAACTACATAGTTTTGATAAAAATCAATCAATATCTCCTTCCAAAAAACACGCCGATTCTAGACCTGTAATTCGTCATATCAAAAATAAAATACACAAAATTTTTAACAACGTACATGTATTTTTACTTTCTAAAACAAATCATTGCATATTTCCTCAAACCAAAATTTTAATTACAAATTTCCACTTCTTAAACCATATGTATTACATATTTATTCATTTCGCTAAATTAAAACTAATTAGATAACTATTTTACCTTTATTTTTACCAAGTGATTTTCACATATTGATTTTTTTGGTATTGTAATTGTTTAAACACTTTTAACTGTTGTTTTTGGTATTTGAAAATATAACTTTAATCATCGGCAATTGTTGTTTGAAATAACATTTTTAGACTTTTTAATTTGGAGATATAATTTTGTTGGTTTTATTCATACAAAAGACCTGGACTTGAAAAATTATATAATTGATGATCTTAAGTGAAATATGTAAATATATATGAAATAGTTATTCAATAAATTAGTTATTATGAAATGGATAAATATGTAATTTATATGTTTTTTAGGAAGGGGAATATGTAATTGATTTTTTGGTTTGCGTATATATGTAATTAATGATGTTAAGGAGAGGAAATATGTAAATACCCGTTTTTGTTATATTGAAGATTGTTTCTATTTATTTTCAATACATGTATTCACAGTTGTTTACTTTTTCTTAAAAGAATTTTTATATGTCGTTTTCCTGTTTTCATGGGTTTTATGTCAACCAATTGGGTGTGATTTTTTTTCAAACAAGCATAAGCATTCAAGAATCATGGTTCTATGGAGAAGCAATTTTTTTTAACAAACTTTCTGATTATGAATTACAAAAGTGATATATCAATTGCATTTCAATGCTAGATTTAACAAGCATTGGGGTCTATGGACTTATGGTATCTAATACATAAAGAAACTTAAGTTAAATATTCAGTTCAAAACATATTTGTTGATATCATATTACCTTTCCTCGTTTTATTATACCACTACCAAGTACCAAGGCCCAAGGGTAATAAAATATAGCCCAATCCATTAACTACAATATCCTGTTAAACGACTAGTATTTGGGCCCAAAAGAAGGTTTTCTAATTTACTTAAGCTATGTTTTGGGCCCATCGAGAAGATGGTTCAACTAAAAGTTACCTTCGGCTAGCCGAGCCAGAATGGGTTCGAGCTCGAGCTCGAAGCTTATCGAGCCAAGCCGAGCCGGCTTGAAAATTTTAACGAGCTCAAAACACTGGCTCGAGTACGGCTCTTGAAAAGCTCGAGCCAGCTCGTGGCTCGTTCGAGCCGGCTCGATTTAATTTTTTCACATTAATTTATATGAAAACACAAAAAATATATATTAGGGTTTTTACCCTTTGTTTGGTACTCCGTAATTAGGGAAACAAAGATCATTATTTTGAATATAAACAATTTACTATCAAGTTATATATTTTTTAAACAAAATACTTAATGTTTCTAAAAAGAATCTATTTTTATTTTAAGAAAACCTTTTTAAAATCCTAATATAAAAATAATAATCATAATAATAGTAGTAGTAATAATAATTATTATATATATAATTAATACAAATTTACGGTATGGATTATTATCGACAAATGAGTAATAGTTTGTATTATTAAAATCTAATTTGCGAAAAAATTACTATGCATTCAATTATATATGTATTTGTGTATTTGGGTGGTTTAACGGTGCTATTTTTTTGGAACGGCATTAACGGTGCTAATTGATTGTGATTTAGTCACATCTATAAACATCGTATTCAACTTTGTCTTTCTTCCATTACACGTGACATCAATTTATAGATTTTACTTTCTCTATTCATGGATTATTCTATGCCCATCAAGACTTCTTGTATTAAGCTAGAAAATTGATAGCAGAACAATACCTATTTGATAATTTAATATAGAAAATAATGTTTTAAACAATCGATTTCTTATATTTATAAACTGATCCAACATATTCAAATAACTAAGACCATAAATGCTAAATTGTAAAAATTAAACTGTTATTTTTTATAGAACTTGGATATCTATAAAGTAAACTTGAAGGCATAAAAATGACAATGATGGTAAACTAATTTGATTATCATATAAGGTTTAATCTTTCATAATTTAGAAGTTTATTTATTTTAATACATTATTTGTAATACGACACTATATTGTTTTATACATCAATTAATTAATCCATATAAGTATAACATGACACATACTAAGTAGGAACACGTACTGATTTAATAAGCAGGCGACGAAAGAGACATGTAATTTACTATTTTTTATGAAGTTATTATTTATAGTTAGATTAACTGTTGATATGTATAGGTTAATTACTATTTTAATTATTGATTATTGTAGGCGGGATATTTCCTTGATTTCGCTTTCTTAGGTTGTGTAAGATGTTAAGTTTCTTAATGTGGTTGTATTTAACCCATTAGGATTTGTACAATATTATGTATAGAGCCATGAAGATCAGGGAATATCTATTGACAAAGATAGATAATGGAGTGCGACGATGACGGGTGGGACCGTGTATCGGCTCAAGATTTGTTAAATAGCACGAGACATAGTCAAACTTTTATACTGTAGCAATCTACTTCTTAAAATCCACATATTATTTGTTTTATGATTTTGAACTAACGTCAATGTAATGAAGTTGAATACTAGGTGACATTTGAATAAGAAGTTATCAGAGACATAGTTATTGGAAAGTTATGGAGCGGTTTAGATTTCCTTTTGACCTCACGAATACAGTCAATTACCTTTAAAGTATTCGGAATACTTTTTAAACACATTAATGGATTAAAACAAAGTTAGCCAAAAGATAGAGATCGAATACATTAAATATATACAATATTGTACAAAGGATATAACCAAAGGAGATACTAACATCCCATGACACCAAAGACAATATTAAACCAAATCAGTCAACAATAAGATTCAAAACTACTTATCGTAATTTAAAATCATAAAAGTCATACAGCGAATTTCGTAATGCAAAATGAGTTAAAACGATGGGGTTATTTCTCTAAGATAATTTTATTTTGTACTTTTAGTATTGTGAAATTGTCTCCTATTGACATGTGATCCCACAACCATTCCAACATTAGTATTTATTTCATTCTATATATAAATATTTATGAAAACCAGAAATGTTAAAACATGCATGTGATCCATTATGTAAGGGGAACAGAAATAACTAATGTTCAAGTAAATGTACATAAGAACAAACAATGAAAATGACCGTTAAATTTTGTCATGTTGTTATGTATAACTCAAAATAAAAATAGTTTTTCTTCTTGAGGTATGGGTAATATATCATTGCCTAAAATATTTGGTATTCATTATTAATTTATTATTGTCATTAGCGTTGATGTATTGCTTGCAAAAGTATAAAGAAGATAAAAGTATGGAAGATAGACCAAAACCACCTACATGCTTATAAAACCATGGGCTGGTAATTCATGCTTTGATATATGGAGCAATATCAAATTAAATTACTAAAATTAATCACCTTCATTTGTAAAGCTGAGTGGCATCGAATTCCTATATTTTTATAACAACTAGCTTCTTTTCAAAACATCATATACACATATTATTCTTTAATTTTTATTTTTAAATCTATAATATTAGTTATTACGAAACCAAACCCTAACCCTAATCTCAAATGTGATATGTCAATAGGCTATAAACCCTTTAATAACAATTAACTTGTGTTTGATGTTTTCTTTAATTACAAAGGGTAAAGTTAATTTGCAAATCAAGAAAAATTAAATTTAAGTCATTGATTTGGTTAATATCTTTTTGGTATATAATGTTGAAAAATGGTCCCACCCAACCACACAGGGGCGGAGCTTGAACATTATCGTAAATGGGGCGGGGGCGAAATTAATATTTTTTAGAGGGGGCGAACTCGATATTTATATAAAAATTTACACTACCGGACTAAAATTTAACACTACCGACGAAAAAAAGAGGGGGAGCGCCACCGCTCCCCTTAATTTTGGTTCAAACTCCTCCACTACTAGTAACTTTATTGATTTCTTTTCATCTAGAGTCAAAGGGTATGTTTGGGGTTACTTTTTAAAACTACTTTTGATTTTTTGGAGAGATAAAAAGATAAAAATACTCTTCCAAAAGTTATCCAAAGTTCAAAATTTTAACTTTTAGTGATTTTTAAAGAAATATTTTTGTCTTTTTACCACTATAAAAAGTCAAAAATAATTTTAAAAAGTAATCCCAAATATACACAAATATCTCTTGTTTATTTATTTACTACTAATATTAAAAATGAAATATAATAATAGAAATAAGTAACTTAAAGTAGAAAACACGGTACCCAACAGATCGGAGGAATCAGAAAAAAAGCATAAAAAAGAAACTGATGCTCCCTACAACAGGAAATTGCATGTCCTTTTCAAGTAAATTAATGTTGGCACGAGTATCTATGAAACATGGTCTAGATCACATGCCAATCTTAAAGGTCCTAAAGTGGATTAACCCACACGTGTCCCCCTTATCCTCCAACATAGAATCACACCATTTATAGTAACGTAACCATAATCCTGTTTAAACTCGACACCTGTCTGCCACCACATCACTATTATTCACTTAATGCACATGCTCCCCTCTTTCTTTTCATCAGCATTTTTTCGTTGTTTTCTTTTAAAATGTTTTTCTTTTCTTTTTTTCAAAAAGTGCCGACAACCAATAGAGTTACATTTGACTGTAAAATAGGATGTTTGAACCCACAATAAACGGTTAAGATGAAGCTACGTGTCCAAGTAATGTCATCCCGACCGTGTTTGTTTTTTCGGGGAATCAAGCTGACCATGTTACGAGTTTCCTTTCATGTTTGGATGAACGTGTTTTTTGGACGATCGTGCTTGTGTTCGAACGACCGTAATAAAAGAATCAGAACATGGTCGGCTCGATTCCTGAAGAGAGCAAACACGGTCGAGATGACCCAATTGGACACACGAGTTCGAACGACACAATTTAATGGTAAGATCGAGGCGACACTATTTGGTGGGGACATTTTTGAAGATGAGATGGTCAATGGGACATTTTAAGGGAAAATGCTAGTCAAAGGGATATTTTCAGAATTAACCCCTAAATAAACATTTGTTGTTTCTAAAATTAAAAAAAGTGTTGTATTATTATACAAGGTTGTGGGTTAATCCTATAATTATAAGTGTGATAATTTTAAAAGTAACGTATTTGTAAAGTAAAACACTTATGTGTTTGCTTGATAAAAAGAATATATTTTATTCACATTAAAACTTGTTGGTTTTAAAACTGATGATGCTAAACATACATAACCTTTTAATTTTTTAGTTGTTGCACTTTGCTTCTTTGACTTATCTTGCTAATATTCCACTCTTTTAACGCTGAAACAAACAAGAAAAAGTTGCGTTGATTCGATGTTTAGCTGTTTACATTTTTTTAACGTTAACTCATTTAGTTTACTTTCAATCTACAAGATAAATGATTTCACTTAACTGTCATATCAAGACTCAAAGCTTTAACATTACAAGGAACAATATAACTCTAATGACAATAAATTTATCATTAGATCCAACCCTCATTTTATTTAGTTGTATACAAAGTATAATAAAAATTTTAAGTAAGAGAATACGTGTAGCATACTTTTTTATAATCGTCCTGTAATTCAGTTGGTCAAAGCTTGGTTCTTAAACGGTTAGTGTGACAGATAATAATTTATGAATAAAACAATTAAAATAGACACGTTACCATCATTTTTATCAGGGACTAAATCGATTTCTAACGTCAAATATTAGCTTTTATAACAAATAATCATAAAAAAGGACTGTACTAGATACAAATTTTTTTACATGATATATGGTCCGGTCAAACCATTACATGTAGCCAAGTGGGAGAAAAATACATCAGGTCATTCTCGAAAAACCTAAATTTTCGTTTGATGGGTCTCTATTGAAGAAATTTTCGTCTTGTGGGACTTTGAGGGGAAAATTCATCTTTTTAAAGACAATTCATTGTTTTTCTCTGACTTGACCATGTGTCATAATCTAATTGGATGACAAACTAGTAATAATTTCTACTATTCGGTAAAAAAAAATTTCTTATTGATTTAAAAGTTAATGTTTATGACTAAAATTTAATTGATCAATAAATTCTTGTTAATGAAATAGTAGGTCAACATACATATTTTGATTATTTTCGATGTATAATAATAAATGATATTGTTTCGTTGGAGTAAAATTTAGAATATGTATGCTCAAAGTAGGGGTGTGCATGGTTGGTTTGGTTCGGTTTTAGACTAAAACCGAAACCAAAAACCAATATTTCGGTTTCTAGGTTTTTAAAACCGTTCGGTTTCGGTTTTTGGTTTTCGGTTTTCACTTTGGTTTCGGTTTGGTTTCGGTTTTTTTCGGTTTCACCGTGTGGGCTTCAAGTTTGTAAGGAAAAAATTGTTTTAAAGTAATGAATTTAAGCTTAAAACTTTGGTCTTACATAATTGTGTTGATCTTTAAATATAATCTATATATTCTTATAAATTAGTTGACATTAAAATTCAATGCAATCTATAAAATATAAAACCATAAAATTCAATAAAACATTTTAATTTATCAATTCAAACAAAAGAAGTTTAAGATTATTCTTAAAACCTAAACATTTAATCTCTTTACATAACATAAGTTGAATAAGTAACTAATAGACTGCTAATGTTTATGAATGTATGATTAAACATCTAAATATACAAGTTTGGTTGTATGGTTTCGGTTCGGTTTTTTCGGTTTTTGTTACAAGCAAAACCAAAACCGAATCGAAAAATTCGGTTTCTAAAAAATCATCAAACCAAACCGTCGGTTTCTTAACGGTTTCGGTTATTTCGGTTCGGTTGCATCGATTATTTTGGTTACGGTTCGGTTATTTTGGTTCTTTGCACAGCCCTAGCTCAAAGGTCTCAAAGCCCTCTTTAGTAATTTTTTGAGCACCTAGGGTGGAAGGCTAGTGGCAAAGCCATGTAGGTTTGAAGGTATTGAATTCAAGTTTTATAAGAGTAAAAAATTAATCGTTTTAAAAACATCTAGTAATTTTCAAAACTCGAACTCAAAGTCAAATAGTGATTTTTTTAACAGCAGACGTGGAGTTTGAACGGAAATTTTCAATTCGCTTCAAAGTTGAAAATATGTCAAGGTATTAGTAAGTTATCCATTAAGGAACAATTATGTTTTAGTAATAAAAAGATTTAATTTAACAATCTCTAATCTAATCTTACTTTACTTTAAAACTATCTTTACTTCATGTATCAAATGAGTCTGAAACCAAACATCTTTTGGATGAATAACATACACATCTACTAATGAAAAGTTGGTCTATTTTTATAGATTTAATAAGATAAATAAAAATATGAAGCAAAGTGAGAAGAGAACTAAACAATGTAATGTCTACGTGTGTGTGTATATATATATGTATTTATATTTTTTTGGGGAGAGTTATATTGAGAACTCTAGAAACACTTTTTTACACATTTACACATGTGTAACATGTGCAAAAAAATTCTAATAAGATATAAATTATAATTTCTAATTTTATGAGAACTTTAGGAATTTTTTTACACGTGTAATATAATTAAACTTATTACTCATGACTACATATGTGTAAAAAAGTTGTCAGGCTTCTCATGAAAAATACGATTTCTCAATTGATCTTTCCCATAATATATTTTTTATTATGAATATTAATTCATAACTTACAATAAACAAACAATTTAAAAGGTAATGTTATGATGTTGTGTTGATAATTATGGAGTAGTTAATTAGAGTCGTGATCGAAACAAGCACCTAAAATGACAGGCCATGTTACTTGTATTGAAAATGTTGGTATCCTTTACACGTACCCTATTTAAGAAATAGAAAGATGAATAATTTACGTACAAATCATATTCATATTATTCTTATGTGTCTTCTTTTCCAATTTGCAATATATACAATCTGATTTTTGTTTACTTTTCACATGGAAACAAATAAAATTCTACGATCATATCACGAATTTAGAAATTTATTAAAAATCATAATTGTAGCAGCGTAGAGATAATGATCAATGAGGGCTAAAATAAAATGTTTATATGTAAAACTGGATATGAAAAACTTATGGTTTATTTGATTTTCATTCTTAAGGTTATAGAGATTTAAAACATTTTTTACATCTCGTAAAATTCTAGGTAGTGTATCCTTCGATCATCAAAATCTTATTTTAAGTCGTGAGTCTGACTTTTCAGTTTGTCACCGGTCGTAAAAGAGCGTGAATTTTTTGACGGAAGATAGAAAAATGTAATACGTTTTCTAGCTATATTCAAAATAATTTTATGTATTCGATAGCTCTACTTATGATTTGTACGTTTTATGATAGCTCATCTAGATAACTATAGTTTTTTTAATAAATATCTACCTTTCAGAAAAAAGATATTTACAATTCTACATCACACATAGTAGTAAAACTAACCGAATAGACAAAGGCGATCAAAAGTTACAAATCCACTTAAAAATAAAAGCTTAAAAGAGTTTAGAGCATAACTATTTCACACCAATTTAACATATCTCCCATCTTAAACTCCTACCTCCTGATTACTCATTAGGTTGATTACTTACAAACTTTCACCAAGACAAAGTAAACATAATTGGATGTTTACGAAATGTGAAAAGTGGCATGGATCACTGATCAAGGGACATCAATGATTAAAAATATAAAAAAAATATGGTATTGTTATATATTTAAATACATTTAAAAGTGTGTTAAATTGTGTGTGCATGTAACAATGCGTCGAATTCCTTATTTTTTGAACAAGTCCACTTTTCAAATTTAAAGTATCCACCACTTCAAGCCCGAACTTAAAATTTTAAAACGTCAAAAACCGAGGTTCCACAATTTTCAAAAACTAGAAATTTTCAAATTATAGTTTTTCTTTTAAATTTCAAAGTTCTTAGTCTCAAAAAGCAAGGCTCCCACAATTTCAAAATCCACAATTTTTTAATCCACATTAGAACCACGTTACGGTGTTATGGTTAAATCTTATACGCAACAACTCAATGGACAATGTTCACAAGCTTGTCAAACATCAATGGACAATGTCCGATGAGGAGCTACTAGCCAGGGCGTAAGTGCATATATTCGTTGGTTCCACTACCAGGATTAACTAGAAATCAATTGATTTTTAGACGCGGGTCTATAGCTACTTCATCCACGAGGATAGTTCATGTGCTTATGTATTCACTCACAACATATGGTTTTATTGCTACACGATCAAAATAAAGGTGAATAAATTCAAGGAAAACACACATACAATTGCTTTGGAAAAATAGTCGGTCTTATCACCAACTTTTGACTTGTGATTGTGAGGTGTATGTCAACGATGAAAAAACTAGTGGGGGTCGTTCTTATATGAACTTGTGAGGCACGTCTTGAAAGACCAACTGAAGTAAAAAAAGACCAAATTGCATCTACAACACCCAAGTATCAAGGAGAAAAATGACATTTGTTTTGATTGATGACACCACATCTTCTCGGACACTCACACATAGGCATTCTCAACAATGATGATCCTTTATCGATCAAGAACTACGAATTTCTATCTTGTTGAAAGGCCAATTGTTCTTGATGAATGGCCACTTGATATTGGTAAACTGACTCGTCCAATGAGAATGAACAAGACAAAGGCAAACATGAAGGCGAAGATGGAATCATCACAAGGCAAAAGCCAAGCCAAGCTGACTAATAAACTGAACAAAACATTGAAAAAAAAAACAAGTGTTGGAATAATTTATCGCGAAAAAAAACACCCAGCTCCAAATCAAAGAGCAAAACGTTATATTCATCAATACAATGTTAATTATATCTTGAAATATGGATCAAAACATGAAACCCTAATCATGTTTATTAAATCTCAAATATGAAACTAAACATTAAAACAATTAAATCTTACTTGTGGGAATAGAGATATTTAATGAAGATGATGAAGCCATGATCGTGAGATTCGTTCCCGTTATGATGTTTAGAGAGATCGATGGATGATCTTGACAGAATAAGTTATTGGTGTGTTTTGGCTATCTCCCTACTCCTCTATTTATAACATCTAAGGGGAAACCCTAATTATAATTATGAGGTATTTTTCATCAAATAACCCCCCATACTATTAGGGACTAATTATATCATTTGATACAACTTATTTAAATGATCCGTATGTCACATATTACGGGTTATTTCTAATATACAAAAGCACATGGACTCCTATCTCTCGCCCTCCATAGAAAAATAAGTACTAGAAGAAAATGTTACTTTTTAAGAGGTAAATCTTTCTATCTACTCTTTTTAACGTTTTCATATATAATTATTGTTATGTTGTTAAGAGATAATAAGACATAGAAGAAATGTTAATTATTTAGGTCATTCATTGATTTGACCTTAAAGTTCGATGTGTCTCCACTCTTTGCGTATCTAATGCTCCACCGCCTTTCGAACTACTCTATGAACTTCATAACTCCATCTTCACGTCCCCTAGTTTCCACAAGGTCCACTCAGTGCTTTCCACGTGTTATGTCTAAGACACGTGGCGTTCATCCTTCATAACTTTTATGTTATCCCTCGTCACTTTATCGTCGCTCATTGTTTTATTATTGTTGAAAATGGAAAAGGCAGTGCCACCTTGGTTAGAAAGTAAAAGGCGCCGACGGTTGATCTTGTATTAGTTAACTAGCAAGACTTTGGTTATGATGAGTTTTCTCCCGATTGTGCTTTCAGGTTCGAGACTAAAGTTTCGTACTTGTGTAATGAAAAAGATCAGTTGGGCTAATAATCCGTTAGTGATTCAATTATCGTTAAAAAAGAAACTAGCATTTTAATATTTAGAAAACCTATAGTAACAATATTAAGATTTAGTGTAGTATACATTTGAGTAGGTTTCTTTTATTTATTTTATATTTTACAATTAAAATACCATTAAAAGTTAGTGTTACATTGTAATTGTTAGAGCACTTCCAACAAAGACAAGCATCACGTCAAAAACTTGTATGAAAGAGGCTAGCGACGTAACAACTGATGTAGAGGAAAGTGAGGGGATCATCGTTTATATGAACGGACGCTCACCGAAGAAGTCTAAGATAGGTGAAGGGGAGAGGGAAGAATGGAGAGGAAGTGGGGTTTATCAATGTTTGTGAGGGTAAGCTGGGTAACACCAACCTAACATCCATGAAAGAAGAACATAATATTGTTGCTCGTATAGTTAACAATCTTTATATTATTGTTTTAATTAAAATGTGATTGAAATTATTAAAAATCAATATTGAAACTACAAATACCATTCCTCGTATGACCATACTTAACAATATATCTTTATGTGGTTTGAACTTGGGTTTTTTGAAAAACGTTTTAGGTGCCTTATTAGTCGGTCATTTTATAATATTTTATAGTTACTTAAATTAACAGATAATTATAGTTGTGTATCAATTAACATGCACACATGTAGTATTGCGGCCCTCTTAATTGGATCAGCCAGCACATCAATAAATAAACACATAACAAAATCATATCTCTAAATTACTTAATGTTTCAAAGGACTCGTACATCTTAATAGTCTAAATTGTTGATTATAACCAAAGATGATTTATTAAATTTTTATAACTTAATATTGTTTAAAATATGTAGCTTTGTATGGATGATGGAAGCTGCTTGAGAATTAACGGTTAGTAGAAACCGATGGAAAATGAAGCTTGGATGGGGAAGATGGATATCACCTACTAAGGTTCATTCTTTGAGTTATTTGAATTCATTATTTATCAATAATACATACATATATTTTTATATACACATATTTTTAAATAACTATGAAAAGGTGTTAACAGAATACTGATGAGATTTGATTTTATATCCATGAAATGCATTTAAAGAATTGAAACATGAAAACTATCACATGTGTAATCCTTGAGTTCCAAGAAAGGATAACATATGCTATTCGAGGGCATGGGCATCCCATGGTTGTCTCCCAACTTGAGCCAAACCTTCTTTCCGAAAAAGCAATCAACAAGTTTATCATAACTAATAAATGTTTCACAAAATTTATACTCGAAACAGAATGAAAACATGTAATAAGTCATGTCGTGAGTCCTATATCTTTATAAATAATAAAACTAACATTACCATGTACTATTCGTTAAAACCGACTAAATAGTTTCACAACTTGAATCGTAAAAAAATAAAAAATATAACTAATATCAAACTATTTTAAATGGGTTTGGTTAAATAGACTCCCCAATATTTAAAATCAACACCCCAAAATTTCTATACGTGTCGTATAGCCCCATACGCGTCGTATAGAGGGGGTTCGTATAGGGCTGTATGTGTCGTATAGGGCTATATGTGTCGTATAGTGGGGTCGTATAGGACTATATGGGGCGTATAACTCTCTGACAGCCCCCCTGAATTTTTCCTCGTAGTCAGTGTCGAAATTCACTATACGCGTCGTATAGCCCTATATGTGTCGTATAAGGGGGATCCTATAGGGCTATATGGGGCTATAGCTCTCTGACAGCCCCCCTGAATTTTTCTCGTTTTTAGTGTATTCGACCCTATACACCGCGTATAGACCCATACATGACGTGTAGGTGGGTGTCGATTTATAAAATGGGATGTCCCTTTATTAAGACCCTTTTAAATAGATGACTCAAAAGTGAAATAATCACCGGTACCAAAAAATTAATGTAACCATGTTTCTAAAATACTAACATAAAGATGCTTCATAAATTATTATTATCATCATCATTAACCATGGTTAAACAACCTCCATCCCCACTCACCCCACCACCACAACCACCATTCTCCCAGCAGTTTATATATGCAATAGAATTGCATAAACTGAACCTCATTAAAACCTGCAAAAACTGAAAAAAAAAACACACACACAAAAACACACACACACTCACACCTTCACCAACAACACGAACAAGAAGATGATCGGAGACGACAACCACCATACTATGATGGTCCACATACCCCCATACACCCTCATCGACGACCCCCTCGCCGGAGTTTCCCCCTTTTCTCCACACAGCCTAACATCCGTCGAAGACTACGCCTATCTCCTCCGCAACGACGCCGCCCTCCGCCGCTACCTCGACGACGACCACGACGGCGACGGTCCCAACTCCGGTGGTACGGATTTCGACATCACATCGGAGGCGTTTGCCTGTGACACCTTTCGGATGTATGAGTTTAAGGTCCGAAAGTGTGCACGTGCGAGATCACACGATTGGACCGACTGTCCGTACGTTCATCCCGGAGAAAAAGCTCGCCGGAGAGACCCCCGGAAGTACGGATACTCCGGCACCGCCTGCCCGGAGTTCCGTAAGGGGAACTGTAAGAAAGGCGACGGTTGTGAGTTTTCTCACGGCGTTTTTGAGTGTTGGCTCCACCCTAATCGCTACCGTACGCAGCCGTGCAACGACGGCGTAAGCTGCCGCCGGCGAGTCTGCTTCTTCGCTCACTCGCCGGAGCAGCTCCGTGTGTTGAGTCCTCGTACCGACTCCGGCTTCACGTCGTTCTTCTCGTCGCCGTCGGAGGCCTCCACGCCGCCGTCGGAGTCGCCGCCGATGTCGCCGATGGGTGGTCAACTCAGCCGGTCAATGGGGTCACCGGTGACGGTGGCCGATATGTTATCATCTCTCCGGCGACTACAGCTTAACAAAACCCCATCCATCGGATCCCCGTGGAGCATGCAAATGGGTCGGGTCGTTTCGTCTCCAAGATCCGGGTTCTATAGCTTACCGTCGACTCCGACCCGACCCGTGACCCGACCGACACTCGGGTTTTCGGAGATTTGGGATGATCGGTGTGTGGAGGAGGAGCCTGTGATGGAACGAGTGGAGTCGGGTCGGGTTTTGCGGGCGAAGATGTTTGAGAAGCTGAGTAAGGAGAATTCGTTGGATCGGGTTGAACCGGATCCGGGTGAGAGTTCGAACCCGGATGTTGGGTGGATCTCGGAGCTTGTGAAGTGAATGGTATCTATGAACACCTTAATACCTTCCAAATGTTTGATTTTAATCATGGATTATATGTTTAATTCTATTTAGTATTTAATTAGGGTACAAGTAGTTAAAATTGTGTGTTGAGTGATGAAAACCATTTTGTCCACTCCCTTTATCATGTAAATATGGGCATGAAGGAGGTGAAGTGTAAGGTAGAATTGTTATTATTTGATGTTATTATTGTAGAGGTAAGTCCTCATCCTCCTAGACTTGTTGCGACTCGCTCAATAGTTTTGCTGTGAGTGAGATATACTGATGTGTTTGTGTATTTTTTTTTGTTATCAAAAGTGTTTTTTATATTGTATTAATATTCATGAACCGACACGACCTTTGTGAGACACGAGATTTCTGCGAGCTTGTGGATGGTTTGGGCTCGAAGGCTCGAAGCTTAAGTTGGTGGTGATCACCGGTGGCCGGAACAAGGTGATGACTAGCGATTCTGGTGTTGTAAATGGTTTTAACAACGATGGTGACATCGCTATAAGCTCCGATGGAAATGTCACTAAAGGTATCATCAACATAATTATCCCATGACACTTTGAAATGATATTTGTTTAGAGTAAACTTTTGTTTTTTTCTCTTGGTTTGGTTCAATGATATGTTATCTTTGAGAGTTTAGTGTCACCTTTTTCTCCATGTGGAAATAACTAGAACATATTATAAACCACATTAAGGAAATAAGTGATTTAAAGCGTTTGGAGTCAAAACGTTATTTAGACCGAACCACATTACCATGTTTAGTGATTTATATCTAAACGGGGTATGTTGATTTGTCTTTTCTAAAGACTTAACACAGACCATCTACCACTTTGTGTATTATAATATTATTGTCTACCTATTCCATATGATGTTGATTTTGTGTGTTGTCTATTTTAAAGACTTAATGCAAACTACCTCTTTGCGTATTATTGTTGAGCTTTTTCACATGATGTCGACTTCGTGTGTGTGTGAAGAAGTCCCCATTGATCAAAACAAAGATCTTGATTCTTGTTTGTAGCGAAGTACATACATGTTCATATGTTTACTTAATAATTTAGGTCCGAAAATACGAATGCGGAGAAGGGTATGTAGCTTAAAAGAATGGTATGTGAGTAGTGACAGATATGTGTCAAACATGCCTATGGATCGAGTAAGTTCGTATTTGTGTTCTTGAGGATTTTAATGAAAAAAAGTGAAAAGAAAAGAATTAAAGATTTTTAATAAAATTCTCTCTAAAATTCCTTCAAAGTGATGGTTTTGAAGAGAATATAATCAACTATAATATAAGGTTTTGTCATTTACTTGTTTACCTTTTCGCACTTGATATAGTAGAAATTAAGCAACCTTTATAATAAAAAATTTGTAACTTTATTTTCTCTTCATTTCAATTCTGGACATAAATTCTTTAGTTATTTCCGCTTCATTGTGTTGATTTCTTAATAGTAGCATGTTCTCATTATATGTTTACGAAGAGAAATCATTGGCATTTGTTTTAATTGTGTTGATTCCTTAATAGTAGCATATGTTATATTTCCTTATATTTCTTTAAAAAAAACAGAAAAAAAAGGATCTTTTCTAAGTGGGCGTTTTCTTTAAATACAACATTTCTATTGTATGCAATAAATATAAGATTTACAACATTTCTAAGTGGGTGAATTGTTCATTTGTTTTGTATATGTGGTGAAAAAAAAATTACTTTTTAAGATATAGATACTAGTATTTGTAATCAGGATCTAAAAATTTTTAAAATTTCATTTCTATCTTATTTTGTATATATTTTGCATGTCTTATAACAAAATTGATACACATTTCTTTCTATTATAATGGTCCATTTACGCGTGGGCTAAAGTAACAATAATTAGTTGAATTATTTACTAATGGGATAGGGTTTGATGTAAACCTCAAAACTACTTTTTTAACTTTTACTTTGTGTAAATTGGTGGGTTATATATAGTGGGATTAGACGTCATTATAATACATATAGTTATTAAAAGGTTCAATTAACATTTTCTATAGAATTAATTTCACCTCTAATTACGTCATTTGATCGATAATTCTAACTTAATTGTGAAGTTTTAATACGCAAATAATAAATAACAGATTGAGCAAAGGGCTCCATGTGTATTTCACTCACAAGTTCAGTATCTATTAGAGCTCAAAAACTCCCATCAGCAGATCCCAAAACTATTGTTACTACACACGTTAAATAATAATTTTAGTTTGGATTTAACGTGTAATATGTTGTATTTTTTCTAATTCATATGAATATATAATGATTTTATTTTGAGTTTACAATTGTGATTTTTGTTTCAAGCGTATGCGCATGTTGTAAAAAAACTGTTTCTTGTTCCATGTACATATTCATATCACCAGTTTTTCTGAAAACTATTGTATGATCCCTTGGTTGGAAAATGTTATGGTTGAGTAGAGAAGTTTTTTCTGTACATCTTGTTTCAATTTTCTTTATTTGTTTAGATTACTAGATCTATGTTATGTTTATGTAATGTATATCGTAACATGTTACTATAGTATGTTCTGAACAAATTCTATTTATAACATCGTTTCCTACAAAATATCTCGAATAATTTTTTATTTTTTTGTTATATTATTTTTGTTAAATAAAAGAGTAATTTTGTTTTATTTTTATATTATTAGAATGGAGATTTTTCCCACGTATATACATCCCATAATTTCCTTGTTACAATTGTTTTTTCCGAAGCTAGTCACATTATATAATCTTCGTACGTAGGTATAGTGATTTAAGAGCAAAATAAATTAATATAAAGTAAAAAAATATAAGAACTCATGTTTATATTTATTTAGAAAACCCAAATCTACCGACTTATTTCTTATATTTCTTTCATGTCCGCCACCTCGGACCCTTGGTTTTGTTGGTTATGTTTCAACTTTCAAGAATTTATATTCATAAGATTCTCAACCAAATGTTTTAATTTATTGTATTACTAAAAATAAATATGAGATTGTTAACAGGAACTTGTTGAAATGGTTCATTTATTCAACGAATCTAGACGTGTTTTGGGCCCTAAATGATGTGATATTTTGATTAATGCGTACGAAAAGAAAATTCATTTCATATAAAACAAAGGCGCAAATTATAACACTCTTATATAACCACTGAAACAGTTAAAGATTAAATAAAAGATATTTGTATAAATAAAAATGTCTAATAATACATATTAAAAATATATGTATTCAACGATCGTCCAACAACTACATTGTCAATGCTCAACGTTAGTGGATGTGAATCTTTCTAAATCCTAATAGTGCTCAAACGATGGCTAAACAAACCTTTATTAGGGCATCTACTACTGAAATTTATGTGTAGAGATATGATATTATTAGTAACATGGGTCCGCTAACTAACCCAGGAGCGTGATCACGTGTCACACATTAAAGGCGTAAGAAAATCCACACCAATCTGGATCATTCATCCGTGTTCAAGTTCCTTGCATAAGCAAGGGACCACGCTATGACAATATGCATGAAAAACTAAACCATCTCATGACCACTAACTCGGAGTGGAAGCAATAATAACAAAGAGAAGTAATTCTTAAAGAAAAGGGAATTAAAATCTGAATGCATAAACATTACAAGAGGAGCTTATTTATAGGAAGATCTGAATCTGTCAATCTGTAGGTTTGTCAAATTATCAAAATTACAAACTGGTTCTTAGATACTGAAACTATGACCACAAAAAAGACTCGTCAATCAGACCAATCAATGATTCACGCATTTAAACTGGAAGAAAGTAAATTAAAATCATGAAACTTCCCAGAAAAACTTAATTGGTTATGGACCCCATAACTTCAATCGTAACCCAAGTTATGTCCATTTTAAGTTTGGGCTCTTTCTATTATGTTTTTCTCTGTCTAACTAATCAACATATAAGTCTACCAACTCTTGAATTAGCTCCTCATCAACAAACATACATCACAATATAAATAGCATAAACCAGGAAGTGTTTTAACCATCTACTCGCTCCTTAAACTTAATCTCTCCCCCTTTAACCCTATTTTCTTCGACAAGTACTTATTCTCACATCGAAATGTGATCATAAGGAGGCTTCCATACACGAGGCACTTTAGCTGTGATGGTACGTGTGTGCAGATTGAAGATCATTGATGGCATTGGAGTTTGAAGATCGAATCCTGTGAAGGTGTGTTCATTTGGATCATACATGTTAAGAAGACATGTGTACTATATACATGATAACATTAAAACGATAGTAGTTCAATAGTTTAAATTATGACTATTAAACACTAAACAACATACCTATATGTTTATAGGTTAAAACCTCAAAATCCAACTATCAATTCTAAACATACTTCAAATCTAAGCACTTTACTAGAGAAAAAAAGGATTTATAAAGTTTGTAGTGATGCTATAACACAATCAACTTATTAAATTTTATCCTTGTATCACTCGCACCAAGGAGTCAAAGTCAGGTTCATAAAACATTAAATCTTAGTTCATTAAACTAAGAAGATTATGCACAACATGTAGTGAGATCTAGGAATGTTAAGTAGCACTACTATCATAACATAAGAAGCCAAATTTCTCTCGAACATTTCATCAAACACATTAAGAATCCAATAAAAAGAAACAAAGTGTCCTCGAAAATATATTTTTATCTAAACCCAGTGACAAGAACATAAATTGAAACCTTTATATGTTAGATGTGAATATCATTGAAAACATATATATAGTATTAGCACAATGATTATCCAATGGAATGAAAGAAAACGTGTTAACAAAATTAGAAATTAGAGCATATTCTCCATTAGAGCATATGGTATTGAAAAAAATAGATAACATTAGAGCATTCACATCATATCTCCATCTTCATCCATATAATTACATTAAAAATTACTACTTCTTTTCTTTTCTTTTCAATAAAATAATATTTGTTATACATTTATAATTACTTTTTTTCTTTTCTACACTCGCAACCACTTAAAATATATTAAAAAATTATAGGGATTTGAACAATGATTCCTTAAAATACAGATTGAACAGTAATATTTTCTTTTTTTTTTACTCACAACCACTTATAAAATACCATATAATATAAGAAATACACTCAAATATTTATAAAGAACCGGATGTAAATGCTCTTAGCAAAAAGTTGGTTTCTGATCGAACGGTAAATCTTTTTACATGGATTAGGTAGAAAGAGAGACATATGAAAGATTTTCAATGAGTGAGGGTGAAAAGTGATAAAGATGTCATTGATGGGGTGTGTGCAATGTGATTGATTTCGATAAATATGGTATATACTCAACTACTCAAGAGAGTAAGAAATAACATGATGAATTACATATTTTCTTGCCAATAAGATCTAGATCAACTGGTCTAAAAGAAAACACATTATAATTTTTTAAAGTGGATGTAATCAGTTGGAATCTCACTAGTTGTAATATGTTTCAAATGAGCCAAAAGTTTTACCACAGTTGTCTGTCTTCGCGGGCGTAGGTGACCTTTCGCCAATATGTTTACCCGGGTGACCGGGCTTAAAAATTATTCGTTAGCCGTTAAAAAAAATACATAGTTTCTTGCCAGCGAGAAACATAACCGTTACCATATTGCGTTTATGGTTATGTGTTATGGGATTAGAGCCGGCTCAAGTTATCTTGTAATATTATTTTATGTGCCGCTGAACAGAAACTAGATAGAGCTCTTGATCAATTAGTTTAACTCTGTTGTGGTTCAGGTGATCAGGAGCTCTAACGAATTACTTATTTTATAAGGTGTAGGGTAGTATTAATAGGTAAAATGTAAAAGTTTGAAAAGATTAATTTATTTACTTTTTGAGCCCACCGGCTCTTTTTCTCTCCCCCTGTGAGCTAGCGGCTCTGCTCCACGCCCCCGCCCCCACCCCCACCAATCGCACCCCCTCTAGCGCCACCTTGTTGCGGTGTTCACGACCAGGGTGGCAAACACCTGGCTCGCGCCCGACAACATATAGTCTAGGTCGTTGGATCATGATGGTATGAAATCTGAACCATAGAAAGTCAACAGTCACTAACTTTTAGGGACGGTTATCAACGGTTTTCATTATTAGACTTGGTCTTCCATGTTAACCATCTCATCGACTCCTTAGTTAAGTTCTTATTGCTCCATGTCACTCACTTCGGTTTCGCCGTTAATCTTCATCATCCAACCGACAAATTTCTTCATCTGATCAAGTTGGAAGCTTGATCTACGGTGTTAGTAGAATTCATTCGCTCCTTCCCTATCAATCACCTTTTTTTTTGCGAAAATTGATTGGAAGATAAACCGATGAGAACTAAATGGAGTTTCAAATGTGGAGATAGTGAAGGAAGAGTTCATGAAATGTAACATCTAAGCCCTAAGTAGTCTAATCTACTCTTTACATTCATTGCATATCTATGATTATGGGATTCGATTGAAGCCCGAATACGAACATAGCGTCATAGATTTTGGAACGAGTTCCTAATATTAAACCACTCGGTCAACGAACATATATAAAACAAGTTATGAAAGAGACTAGACTAAAATTCATTTATTAGAATTTTTTACTTATTAATTAAAGTATCACTACTGTTTTTTAATACCATGATCAAATTATCAAAAGATTGTTCAAACTATCATATACATTTGCAATACGCTTATTGTTTTGTAGCTTAGTAACATTAGTAATTGATAATTATAAATATAATGTGAGTTTATATCTAGATAAATGAAGTCAAATCCATGTAAATATAGGATTAGATGGTGTTTGAGAATTAAAAAAAAATTAATGTTTGAAAATTTTTGGTTTGGGAATACACTAGGCGCTTTCGTCTTGGGCTGAAATCCAATAGCCTAGCCTATTTTGTAGCCCAGTGATTCAGTGAATAGTAGTGAATAGGGTATTCATAATCGGATAAGGAATTTCGGATAATATATTTCACTATTCTAATCCGTATTTAAAATTCGGATATCCGAATTCTTAAGAAATATGTATTAGTTAATAATTTTTATAACAACATATATTTTTATTAAAAGATTCTTGAAATCTGATTTTTTATAAAAATATCATAAATATCTAAAAATATCCGAAATTTCTAATTAATATTAATAGTTTTAGGAAAAAAACATTTCGGACAATTCGAATATCCGAAATTTCGGATATTTTGGATTTTCGAATACTTCAAATCCGGTTTCGGATTCGAATATTTTTTAACACCCGTTGTAGCGAATCAGTGCACGATCCCTCAAAGTCAAAACTTGTTAGGGGTTATTTGGATTTGCTTTAATGCAAATTCCAAACCACTCTCAAAAAGCAACTCAGAGTATATTTTTGGTCTTTTATCTCTTATAATTAACAAAAAAATATTACCTTTATAAATTTTCTTTATTTTTCAAAAATTCTCCTACATTATCTTTTTTCATGTTTATAGTAATTTTCATTAAATGATACTTGATTACTATACCACTGATTTTTAACTCAACTGGTTAAAATAAGTCATCAATGACATGTAAATATGAAGATGAAATGAGTTCAATTCTCACTCTAAACAGAATGTTGAGACTTAAGACAATATCTTGCGAAATAGGTTTATAAATTAGTCGGTCAAAAAAAATCAAATATTATTGTATATTATTTTTTGTTTCTTCCACTCATAAACATTTATAAAAGCATTCACACCAAATTATTCATCCTCATCCTTATAATAATATTAAATATCACAACTTTTGCACTTTTATTTTTAATTAAATAACATTTTTTATATGTTTTACCATTAGCTTTTCTTTTTTCTACACTTACAACCACTTTAAAAATATTAAAAAAATTATAAGGGTGAATAATGTTTTTCCCAAATATACAAATAAACAGTGAATTTTTTTTATTTTTCACTCACAAGTCACAACCATTTATAAATATTCTTATAATATAGGGTATACACTTAAAATAATATAAAGAACCTAATGTGAATATTATAAAACTATAAAATAACAGTTATGATGATAAGTGGTGACCTCTATTATAAGGAATCATTACGGCTTCCCATAAAAATATAAGGGATGAATATGAGATACTTGATATCGAATACAATTACATATTTTTTTCATGTTTCTTATATAACTTACAAATAAGAATATAGCTAAGGATGTTAATGTGAATGCTCTAACAAATAGAACTCTGCATCAAGAACAGATAAAATCTTAACTATGTGATAAAAAAACAAACCAGGCTGGAAAAAATTGAAAGGTTCTCATCACTACCGGCTCTGAGGAGGGGCGGAATGAACTCCCGTTCCAGGGCCCACTCGCTCAGGGGCATAAAATTTTTCAAATTTTTTATATATATAATTATAAAAAAAATAATTATAAGGTATAATACAACTAAAAACTTAACCCAATTATGATGTAAACCAAATTTTTTGAGCCCATTTTTAAACCCAATTACTCAACTAATAGCCCACTAAAGTATTTAAATTTTGATTGTAATTAAAGTCTACAAACAAATTTATACCACAAATTTTATTTTATTCAAACTTGAAATCTTACCTACGATCCACGATGTCCCAATGAAGACTTAACGGATTGGCGATAATAGCTATCGAATGCAAAATATTAGAGACTATAAACTACGAATATGTTATAAACCAATTTACTATCAAAAATTCTAGAAGAATTTTACGAGTTATTGGTTAACTATTACGGTATGTCATTGTAATACTATAATATTGCTATGTTTATTGCTAAAACATTTCTTTTCATTTAAAAAAATTAGTTTATATAATTTAAATCGTTAGGGCCCATGGACCTTTTTTTCCGGCTCGTCCAGGGCATTAAAATCCTCTGGACCGGCCCTGGGTCTCATTAGGTAAGTCATTGCGGAATATCGTATTATATATTATATTGCCAACAGATCATGTAACCACTAGTAGAGATGATATCGGCCGTTAGATCTTGATACAATTATATCTTGATCGTGTTAAGTCAGCGGTTACACCTTTTCAGTAGTGATTACCAGTATTGCTATTGCCGATTGTTTGGCAGTTCCTTTCCATCAATTTCTCCCCACTCACCCTCAATTCTCTCTTTGCTAGAACTTTGTATAATGAAAGCTTTTGTGGTTTTGTATTCGACAAGAAGAGAAGAGAACCAGAAGTTCTTTGTGTCCAATCACAAGAAAGAACCACTGGAAATCGATGTTAGCCAGGGTTTTCACGAAATCCATTCTTGCGTTTCGATTAAGCATCATCCTACACCATACTGAGTTTTGTTTCTTTATCTTATTGTATCTGGAAGTTGGTGTAACCAATTTCAGTCTTCTTGGCTTTTCATGAATCTGATGGATTTCAAGTTCATGTTAAGTGCATATGACTTGGTGTTCTAAGTATAATGAGTTAACCAAGTAAGTAAAAGATGATGTATGGGCTAAACTATGATGTTATGTACTAAATGGTAAATTATTGATTGATAAATTTAGAACAAGAGCATAAAAAATTATGATGTTAATGAGACGTGTAAATCATGGTGGAATGATCATACTTATGGATTATGTTAATGACATTGTCTTATATGATTTGCGTTTATATTAATTTGGAATATTTCCTGAAAGCAAAAAAAGAAGTTAAAATATTATGATGTAGAAAAGACCTACACACTGTGCAGGTAGATCAAATTGTTTTATTATCATTATAATTGCAAACATTGACTCTCTAAAGTGATTAATTAATTATGATATAGTTGAATAAAAACTTCACTTTTATGGTGATAATCTGATTTTAAACCTTGTAATATGTAAAAAGAAGTCGCTAAGTATTCAAACGGGTCAGTTGTAATGTTGTATACAAGTTAAACAAATACTTTATATGAAGTTGTATAAGTGAGAAATTTTACTTCATATATGTTTATGCCAATGGAGAGTTGCTACTTCATTTAACAGGTCAGTTTGGTTCAAATTGAGAATTAAACTCTCTTGATTACATAACAATTATGGCAAATGGGGCTACTGCGTTTTCTAGTAATAGCAGCATTTTCACTAATGCACATTGTTGTTTAAATCACAAAATTTTTAAGCTTGCTTACATTACCAAAGTATGAATTTTTATTTCTATTTTGCAGCTAACATAGGACTGTTTTTGGCCAGAATTGAGCTGCAAAATCAATTACAGACTTAATATGTTTTTAGATTTTATGTGATTTGAAATCGAGAATCCAAGTTTGCATGGATTGGTCAAGATATACTTGTAAGTCAACTTTACATACTAAACACTATTTAATTTGCTTCCTATAAAATTTAACAAAGTTTTACCAATCTTATTTTTTTAATCCTTTAGGTGATTAAGCTAAAACTTAGAGTACTTCAGATTGTACATGTACCTTATTAAGGTGAAAATGTTGAAGTTACCCTTGAACATTTGACAAATTGCATTCAAGCAACCATGATTTAAAATAGGGTTATTAGATTTTAATAATCTTAACTTTCATTTATTGGCCGGGATTAATCACAACTCAGAAAATGTTTACAGTCACTTCTAACTTTAAACTTTTTTTCCTCCAATGATCCCTTACTAACTGAGAGTTAACCCTCGTTAGTTTTTTTGATGAAATGATGCCAACTTTGAGCCATTTTTAACTCCAACACCGCCTAGTCTAAATTATGTTCGTTTTTCATTGTCTAACCTCCATCATCACCTTAAATCTACCTCCAACGAGTTCAGTAGTTCAAATCAAGAGGGAGATATTGACGGGTTTTTTGGTGCGGAAGTTTCAAATTGACAGATCTGATGATAGATTCCAACATCATGTTTAGTGTTTTGCCCATAAAAGCAATCCACGTCATCAAAAAACTAACCGGGTTAACTCCCAGTTAGTAAGGGATCGTTAGAGGAAAATAAACTCAAAGTTGGGAGTATCTGTAAACATTTATCGAGTTGGGATTAATCCTGGCCAATAAATGAAACTTGGTATTATTAAAATACAATAACCCTTTAAAATAACTTAATTTGTGTTTTGTGGCAATATGCATGCTAGGTTGTGCTTTCTTGTATGACATTATTTTGGTTTTTGTTTCTAACAAATTGTCCATAAAAGTGTGCTAATTTGCCGTTAACTTGCTGCTTTTAGTGCTAAATTGATATTTTTGACATAATTATTTATTTATAGGTGGCTCGAGGTGATAAAAGTTGAGATTATGGCATCCCAGTGATGCTTAAGATAGCACACACATTGACTTGTGAACAACATGGAACGGGTCACCAGATAAAACCAATAAGGAACTTGAAAAGTCTTAACGATTAATAGGTACATTTTTTATAACTCCAAACTGTTGTTATTCAAAGATTTCTAAATGTTTAACTCAAATCTACAAACATTACCATGCCCGCATTTGTTACTACATCTGGCGGCGAACACGCCACCAGCAACAACATTCAAAGCTGTTTAATTAAAACCTACAAACATTACCGTGCCCGCATTTCTCACTACATCAGATGGCGAACACACCACCGTCAACAACATCAAACACTAAAGGGTCGTTTGGTTCGCAAAATATTTGGCAAAGGAATTGGAATTGAAATCTTGTTAAAACTTATACTGTGTTTAGTTGATCAATATTGAGTGAAACTGAAATGTGAATTTTAAACATTCTATTAAAATGTTAAACAATTCATGGGTAAGTGGAAGGATTGTGAAATCAATTAATGTGAGAATATTTTTCAATTCCAATTTCATCCGTGACCAACCAAACAAAATTTTGAATGAAAAATTTTCTAATTTCAATTATAATTTCTAAGAATTTTGTGAACCAAATAAAGACTAAGGTGTAGGAGGACTATACAGAAGCCAAAGCTATTTAATACGCAAATAACAATTATGTGTCACGAAACATTCCACACATATGGCGTTTACCTACCATACATGCACGTTAATTAACATTTTCAAGAGTAAATTATCATTTGCATCCCTGACGTTTGTTCATTTTAACCACTTGCATCCTTACGGTTTCAAAATTGTCATCCAGCCCCTGACGTTTCATGTTATCTTCATTTGAGTCTATACGTTTCATTTTTATCTTCAATTGAGTTCAAATGAGTAACATTGTTAAATGTTTCAGTTAAAATTATTATTAAAATGACGAAAATACCCTTAAAATTAAAACACACATAAAAAACCTTGTGGGTCCCATCCATCAACATCATCTTCTTCAAATCACCACCACCACAACCACCCCCATCACCACCACCACAACCACCCCCATCACCACCACCACGTGCCTAACTCATTTCCCCTTTCCACCCCCCAGCTTTCACCGCCATCGGCTTCCCCCACCCGAAATCATTATCATACATTGGAAACCGTGGTGAACTGCCCATCGTCACCATACCTCCGTCGAAGTTCCCCAACGGGAAAAACCGTGGGTCCTGTTCCCAATTGTGCACAAAACGACGCACCATCGTGTCGTTGTGGGATGTAACGTTTTTGTTCAGCTGCTCTGCACACCACCGGAGATCGTGAGATAACACGTCGCCGGCGGTGGCGTACGTCGGAATGCTTTGAATTGCGTTACCGAAGTAGAAAGCTTCGAGCTTTGGCTCCAAACGGTGACGACACTTCACCGCCATTCTCCGGCGGGATTTCGCCGGAGAGATTCACCGACGGGAGTTGCAGAGAGAGGAGGTGAAAAGGGTCTTTCGAAAGCGAAAGATTCGACCATTGAGGCGATGAAACGTCCGTACACGTTAACGGAGACCCATCACTGAAAACCCACTTCAACCCCCTCCATTGACACAAGGGTATTGAAGTGTTCCATGATTTTAGCAGCAGATTCTCCGATTTGCCTCCGATTGAGGGTTTGATTATGTTCAAAAGCAAATCAACGTCTGTAGAACATAGTTGTCAATAGCGAATAGCGGTAAATAGCGACAAGCCACCTATATGCTACGTAGCGAATAGCGGTAAATAGCGACCGCTATTTCGTGTTTAGCGATTAAGTAGAATAATATGTAAGATTGTTTTACATTCAATAGATAAGCATGTTTAGGTATAAAGTAGTAGGAAATCTAAACAAAGACCCCCAAAATAGCTAAAATACTTGATTACCAATCATCTAATCTCATATTTACCAAATAAAAAATAAAAAAAAATATAAAAAAAATAATACCGCTATGTAGTCGCTATTTACAAATAGCGACCCATTGGCTCAACGCTACATAGCGCGCTATAGCGGTCGCTATAGCCGCTATTGACAACAAGGCTGTACAAGCTGATAAAAGTGATGAAACAGTGAATGTGAAGGTGAAGAAGACGAATTTGAGGATGAAATTAGAGGTTGAAGATGAAACCACCATTGATGGAGGCTGTGTGTGAGTGTGTTGGAGATGGTGAAAGAAGTGTTGACCGGTAGTGATTTTGTTCACTTTAATGTATTTGAAAACATTGAGCATGATGTTGGGGTACTTTAATGTTGGACCGTTGGATAGAGACCGGACGGTGGGAGGAGAGTGGGGGAGTGGAGGTGAGAAGCAGGGGATTATTTGAGGGGAGTGGGTGGTGGTATTGTGCGTGAGGTGTGGAGGTTGTGTGGGTCAAAGAAGAAGAAGATAATGTGGGTGGTCGCACAAATTTTTTTTTTTTTACTCTTAAGGGTAATTTAATCTTTTCCATAAAGAGTTAACTGAACAACTTAACAGAATTAGTTATTTGGATTCAAATGGAAACAAAAATGAAACATTTAGGGGGCGAATCAAAACTTTGAAACTGCAGGAATACAAGTGGTTAAATAAGAAAACATCAGGGATGCAAATGGTAATTTACTCTATTTTCATTTTACCCAAGTAGTTACTTTGTTACGTTTAAGTTGTTAAACACTTACTTCTTATCGTTATTTTGTGGTTGTCTTATGATAGTCGGTCATTTATTGACTACTTATGTTAATAGGTTGTATTTTGATCTTAAAGAAAATGGTTTTATTTAGAATGCTATTCTAAATAGTGATTAAATTGTGATAATAGAATACCCAACCACCGGACGGGTATATAACTAGTTATGTAATAGGTAAAGCATTCTATGTACTCCTTGGTTTGATCTAGCTACATGCTAGGTTTCGGTTTTTATAAAAAACTAAGAACTTTGCAATAATAACCTTTGACAAAACAGGTAATTTCATGATATGTTTACAAAACCATAAGCATCAAAACTCATCAGTTAACATTACTACTTGGGAAAGGTTAAACGAACATAACAAACTTTCAAATAATCAAAATGAAAACATCAGTCAAAAAACGATTACAACTGAGCATTGTGATCCCGCACCTTACTTCTCTGATGAGTTCGGCCCCCTCTTCTTTCCAAAACCGACAACTGCATAATCAAAATTCAAAGGCTTAGCTGCAACTTATACCCGAGTGTACTACACAAGTACCCCAAAAAAATGATACAAACACATTATCTCAACTACAGGATGTAGCTAAATCATGAGTACCAACAACATTATCTCAACTAGTCAACTAAACACAATAGAAGATTAAAGCAAACAGTTGAAGCAGTTCATTCACACAGAAAAACAGACTGAATTTTTGATGTGGCATTTTTTATAAATAATATTAATGGGTCAAAATGTCACTAAATAGCTACGGATTTTATCCTTTTTGAGTAATTATACTTGCATTTTAGTTATAACTTGCTAACTGAAGTTTACTTAAGCAACACTACTGGTTTAAAAATAAAACACATTCAAGAATTAGTCATATATGAAGCCATGATGTCAACAAAAGCATGAATTAGGAAACCCAAAATTAGATTTTAAAAGCTTTAATCAAAGCCCAAAATTAATAGCCGAAATCAGCAATGTATTTGCAGTTTAAATTATTACCAGAATCCATTCACCATGACAACAACACTACTTACAATGAAATAATGAATACAGTATTGCTATAAAAATGACCACTCGATACAAACTATAAACAACGATTCTGGTCATAAAACAAACTCACCAAGAAGAACCAGCTAAGTAAAGACTTCAGCTTGTAAAATTTGCCAAATATATTATTACATCTACTAATACTTGAAACATTAGAAATTTAAAACACAAGCAATTCATGATGCTTCTGAAACTATCATTGTCTTATACAATATAACAAGACTTGTTTGACAATGCATATAAGACCAACAAAGTTCAAGGTTTCTTTAGCTGATAAAGCTCATCATATCAAACAATCTTGAACATGATATGCTTAAATCATCAAAGCAGACACCAAAACCATTGAGTATTCAGATCAAACACACTTGATGTTCCTAAATTCTATGACTTCTCACAAAATTTAATGCCTTTGGTATTGATTATTCACGTTGAAGTGATTATCTAAACGTAGGTTATCAAACACGAATATGATTAAAGTTCATTTACACCAAAAGCACATGAAAGTAATGATATATACAACTTAAACGGTTGCAGAAACTTACCGGCGGTGACGAATCGCCGGTTGTATTGAATGCGCTTGTGAGCACGACCACGGGGCTGTTTCTTCTTGTCTTGTTTCGCAACCTTCGGGGTTTGACCTCTCACTTTACCAGCACGAGCCAACGATCCGTGAACCTTTCCTGTAAACAAACTTCAATGAATCACAAAACTAGCAGAATCATTTAACAAATCAAATCGAATTCAATTTCAATTGGGCATAAAAGCTATAGAAAATCCGTAACCTAATTAAGCATTGAAATAACAGAAGAACAGTGATCTGATTAAAGGATTTGTGTATGATTAAGCTTACCCATGTTGAATTTGAGATTGTGTAGCTGTATCTAGCCTTCGTTTCAGCTGGATGTAGGGAGCGATAAGCAGGTGCTTTGGATTCTAGGGTTAGGGTTTATAATGTGAACCACCGATATATTGAGGGTTAACATTTCATTTGGGCTGAATGATGGCCCAAATTTTATATGGTCTCTCGTTTTATTTGTCAATTGGCCCTTTTTTTTATTAATAAATGGCCTGTTCTTTGTATTTATATATTAGAGGTGTTCGCGTTTTGCGACGGTGATACTGATGTTATATAGCATGTAACGAAAATCGTGTAAAGTTGTGATGACTCGGTTTAGTATATATATATATATATGTATATATAAAATAGGACTCGGTAAAAATCAATCAAATGTTACGTCATTTTAAAATGAGTGTTGAAAAACACATATTTGTCCGGCTCGGTTTTGGAATTAAATTTAAGTCAAAATATAGATAAAAATAAGGACTATCTTAACGGTATATTTGAGGTTAAAAAAACGTTATATATTTGTGGTGTATTTTATATAATAACAATTGCTCGGATTTAAATAATCTTTTATATCGAAATGTGTGATATCACTATAAGAAAGTAGACCTATCACGATGAGAAAAGGCGTCGTTGTGGACCCTGTGTGTCGTCATTGTAGGCTATGGTGACGATATGTCATCACAGTAGGTCAACTCGTAACAACCTTGTCACCATAGGTCTTTCAGGCCGTTGCCATAGAACCACGTCCCAACAACTTCTTGTCGACAAAACAGTAGAAAAACGGTTGAGTTTCAAGCTAGTTCAGGTTGACCCTGGTTATTGTCCGATTTTTGAGTAGGTATGTGCGGTTCGGTTTGGATTCAACCGGTTTCAATTGATATGATTATGAACCGGTTCCTAACCTACGGTTTCTATCAACTCTAAACCGGTTTCTATTATACTAGTTTGGGTTCCAGTTTAGGTCCGTGTTTTGCTTAAAAAACCTTGGAGCCCATTGGGTTTTAACTATGAGCCCAAACCTGTTTGAAAGTAGCCCAACCGATTACCGAGTGTCCTTACGTTGTGGATGGGCCAAAAGTACTTTCTCAAACATGGTGCAATATGTTAATATTAGTTTAGTAAATGATAATATTTGAAGCTTTTTTCCATTTTATGGTAGAAGTGTCAGTTAATTTGCAAAGAGTTTAGTATCAAGGATTTGTGTGTGCGGTGCTTCTTAATCCAATCAAGTCAACCTTACTTTGACCTTGATAAACAATATTAAGCGATAAAGAATACTTTGTGTTGCTTGGGTGAATACTTACAAGAGATCATTACACTTGTATTTAAAGTGTTTTCAAGGTGATCTGTATCAAATTAGTTGCATCTTAATACTATTGTTGCTACCAAAAGAGTGCAATTGTAAAATATTCTACGATAAATCATTCTATACAAAGACTATGTTCAATATCCAGACGTCAAAGGAGCTCTTGAGTACCTAGGTAGTCGACGACATAAGGATACATACATCAAGCATAGAGTATTTAAAGAATTGCGTCTAATAATTTTAGATTTCTGGAAATACGAAGGGAAAATAAACTAACAGGAAACAAAAACCTATAATATTAATAATCCAACAATAAAGAGTTTTATAACTCACAATCTAATTAATTTGTGGTTTAGTGACTTGAAGAGAAGTATTTAATCCGAGCAGACGTTTTTAGAACCATTTGCTATAACCATAAGGTATACATACATAGTAAAAATAAATAAATAAATAAATAAACAAATTCTTTATCTATACAGTATCATCCTCAAATATCAACATCAAAGCATCGTATACAATACCAAACTGAAATCAAAGTTTAAAAAATCAAACCCTAATATTTTTTAAGCATGAGAAAGAGAATTGGCATGCTCAATCCAAAGTTAGGTCACTGATTCATTGGTTATCATTGCATATGATTATATGATAAATTAAATGTTTTTTTCTTTTAAAAATATTAAAACTTTATGAAAGAAAATCTTGTTCGTCTTGCAGAAACTCTTTTCTTAACTTGCGCGAAAAGAGCATACAAGCATCCATACTGAGATCGATTGCTGCTGAAAGCGCGATAAACAAAGCAGCATCGGCCATACACGTGACATGTTGCACACCCACTTGGACCATCGGCTTACTTGTTTTCCCTTCGCCTTCCACGCTTGAACTCATTACAAACCCTTTGATGTTCGACAAAGGACTAGCCCTTGAGTCTTTTAACGTTTCATCGATGCAAAATTTGCCACCTTTTTTAATATTCATTGTGCCTTCAGAAATAGGAATCCCAGTTGTCATACCAGAACTAGTGACAAGTTCAAATTTATAGCCTAACCCATCCACCGGGCCTCTTTCACGCCAGGCTTCAAGTCGGCCCCAGGGCTTCCAGTTACTGATTGAGGCGCCATGGGGCCGAAGGATAAGCCAAGCCCCAGGGTTTGACCGTGAAACACGATCAGAGCCTTGAGAAGGGACAAAAGGAGTGATCATAGAGGCAGCGGCTATGGATGAACCAGAGAGATCATGGACCACGAGCATCCACCCTTTTCGCTCTCTACCAGGTTTTTCTTTTCCATTTGAAAACGGTGTCATCCATCCTCGATTGATATTGCTCATGGTAAAATCTGATGGGAGTGAACTGAAAATTTGATTGTTGGAGTAAAAATTAGTATACATATTTCAAATATATAAAATACTAGTTCATCATAACTCTTTAAACTAAAACCACTTGAATCAATTATAAGATTTAGTCAAAGTCAAATGATGAATGCACAAAGTCAAACAAAGAACATATAAGAGATGATGGTTAATCC
Source organism: Flaveria ramosissima (assembly GCA_025215565.1). Classification (NCBI taxonomy): domain Eukaryota; kingdom Viridiplantae; phylum Streptophyta; class Magnoliopsida; order Asterales; family Asteraceae; genus Flaveria; species Flaveria ramosissima. Next base: position 52,672,570 of record CM046038.1, read on the forward strand.
TAGAGCCATGAACTGACACCAAAATCCTAAGCACATGGAAAAGAATCAAGCTGGTGGTTGTCTTTGACAGTTGGGAGTATTACATACATATAATATAAAGAAGTGATCAAAGAAATAGATCATTATTGGTACATTAAAGAATGCTATCTCCTTATATTTGTGAATTGGAAGAAAATTTACATTATGATATAAAATGATTGTTGTGACATAATTCATAGAGATTGAATATCACATTATCTTAAAAGGGAAGCAATGCCATACATTAGAGATTCACCAACATATTGATTTCCACTTGTGCTTTAATTCAAACATTACAATTACTCTAATTATTTGACTGTTTTTACATAATTATCAATTGTCATATAAACATTGTGCTTGTTATGAAACTAAAAACGCAAGGGAAATCGTCATAATAATCGAATTGACCTTCATTTGCCTTGATCAAAACTTTAATCCGCTAATTCTTTTTAACTTTTATCTTTTTATCCACTCACTAAACCCTAATTCCTTATATATTTTCATCTCTCTTTTTTCTAACTGAAAGATAAGAAAGTAAAAACACCCAAAAATCACAATGAAAAACGCCCATTGTCTATTAAGTTAAACAAAGAAAATAAAACGTGACGGAGACATGATTCAAACGATATGATTTTAGCTTTGGTAATCACACTAGAAATGCTATATTACTTGTTCATTCCCTTTCCTATGCGAGCCAACAACGAAAATCACACGATTTCACTTTTATCCTTGAAATAGTGAAATATCATCTTTTATTGCTAAAAAGATTTACGAAAAGTAAATATATTCACGATCTAGTTGCATTAGGTAAGGGAAAAGTACATTTTAAAAATCGTACTTTCGTGTCACCCTTCTATCATTCTATTCATTTTCACTTTTCAAGATCACATTTCTTTTCCTAGAAAAATTAAAGTGTTTAACTAGGTGAACAACTATTTATACCAAACGACACAAATCTCCCCTTCAATACGACACACGATACATTAAAGGTTTAAATTCTATAAACTATATATGATTTATAATAATTAATTAAAAATCGTTCTAAAAAATCTACACAAAACACATATTTAGTTTAGTGATTTTCTACTTCTTAAAATTACCTAGTAGTCTAGTAATCAACTTTCAATCTCAAAAGTTTAACAAAAATGTTATTCAAAATAATTTATAAATTTTTAAAATTTCGAAAAAAAACATGGACCACCGGTCATCGTCCCCATGATCACCACGACAGCTAATATACAACTCAAAATGTAACGTACAACCAACACAGCCTTACGTACAACCAACCAATGCACAAAAAAGTACACTAACCGCGATCTCGCGTTCCGATCGGCGCTAAACTTGCAACTAAAAACCGGCTGGCGAATATTCCCCTGAATCTGAAACACGACCGGGCTACACTCCGGTTCACCCCCAAACTGAAACAAAAACCGGGGGTCCGGTTCAGTCCGGACCTTCAAATGCAAACTGGCCCCCGGTTCAGCCCCGAGTTTCACCCACCCATTCTGAAACACAATGGGTTTAACCACCGCCCCGTCAATGTTGACAACAACATTGACCCGACCCCACATCTTCCCCCCGTCGAGCCCGCAACCCCGTCCCGACCGGCCCGTGTAAACGGACACGGTTAGCAGGACGGGGTTACGCTGGTGCCGACGGAGGGCGGCGGGGTCGAGATTAATATTAATCGGGGCGGGGGCGGAATCGGGTGGGGAGGTGGTGGTGGGGGAGAGGGGGATGAAGGTGGTTTGTGGGGGGTGGTTTTTGATGCGGAGTTTGCAGAAGCATGGGGTGGCGGAGGAGTGGACGCCGGTGGCGGAGGCGGTGGGCTTGGTGGTGGGTGGGAGGTGGAGGGAGAGTGATTCGATTATGAGGCGGACGAAGGGGCATGGGTCCATCGGAGATGGAATATTCCGGTGGGATGACGACGGTGGTGGTGGTGGTGGTGGTGGTGGTGGTGGTGGTAATGGTGTGTGTGTGTGGGTGTTTATAGCTTTGGGAACATCTGAATGTTGTGAATGTGTGTCGGGTATTTGACAGCTAGTGTTGAGGTGGCTGTGGTTGTTTGGTTGTGTGTTAATTAAGTATTATCTTAAATCTCGTAGTTATTCGAATAAGATAATGTAACCGTTTCATTAATTTCAGAACTCGATTGTTTTTTTAGTACGAGGGTAATATTTATGCGGTTAATCACATAAAAAAACGTATTATGTTGTGTTGATTTGGTTTTAAAGATTATAACGTTGAATAACGATGTTTTACGATCAGTGTTGATCTTATTTTTAGGATGCTAATATGTTAACGTTAGTCAATATAAGCTATGATACTCAAAAGAAAATATTATATATGAATAAAAGTTTGTTTCTAACAAAATTTATATCAGACGTTAAGCAAAAAGTTAAAAGCAACCACAAATTATTATTGTTTACTTAAATCAACGAACAAAAGTTATTGGAAAAATAATGAAATTTAGTAAAAATATAAAAATATGTTAAGAATGTATATTATATACGGTACATGATGTGAGGTTAAAAATAAAAATTTTAAGGTTTAAATTAAAATTTTAGAATAGTGGTTGGTGATATATGTCACCGATATTGCTAAATATATGTTATATAACAGTTAACTTTCATAATTTTAAATTTTACTTCTAACTTTACATATTATAAAATTTAAACATTCAACCAAATAAAAACTAACATTTTTTTAACACGGTTTAATATCGCTAATCCCGGACCCTATTGTATACTCTTAAATTACATTACATATTTAACGATTGATGAACTTTAATAATTGACTTACACGATCAAATCTATGTTTACACTTTCTTTTTTCTCTCTCTTTTTCTTTAATCCTCTTACATTTCTATGATCTTTTCTTTCTTTCACATTCAACACCGATTATTTCATTAAGGTTAGACACTTTAAAAGGAATTTTGGGCTGAATGGGATAAGTATATATAATGGGTAAAAAGAACTCCCAACACTAATATTCAAGTAAACTCATTTCTTCAACTAGTAATGTCTTTTTGCATACCTAAGGTTTTTAGAAACAAATAGATTATAAGACTATTTTATACTCTCTTAAATTTGAAATGGATTGTACATTTGGGTACTTATTAACTTTGTTTTGACAACATTGACTCTAGTTTTGAAACATTGTTCCACAAAAGTTCATAGAGTTTATTCTTCAGTGAGATCTTAAATGCTTCAAGTGGATACTATTTGATCATTGAGTAAATGGATTTCTTTTAACGTGGTATACATCAATACCTGTTTTTAGTAAATGACTGGTTTATAAACATTTATGTCAAAAAATTTCAATGTCCAGATAGTATAATCAGTGTCAGTCACATGCTTTTACTTTTTTTACTTTGCTTAGAGCTGAGTGATAGTATGTGTTTGTGTCACTGTTTTTATATTTACCATTATTATGTTATACTCAAGGTCTAGTTCTAGCAATGTTTGTTGAACAAGTGTAGATTATGAGAGGATCTCTGGCGTAGATGTGCACGTGCAAATGACAAGTTTGCAGTAAAAAACATGCATAACCATCTAATCTATCCCGAGCAATATAATTTGTTAAACCGGTTAGTTGGATCAGGTGATTCCTTAATCAAAAAACTCAACAATACCATCATTTGAGTATATTTAATATTTGATGCTTCCAAATGCATCCTCAACTAGCTTATTGAAGCAAGATTTGTGATATTTGGAAACTTATTAAACTGTTTTTATGTCTTTCATATTCTACATTTGTAATTGTCATCATATCTAGTTTAAACTAATAAAAAATGTTTGTTGTTTGATGCTAAAACAATACAACACAATTGACTGCTGGAATATGTGAAGAAAAGTAGTTAGAAAAACAAATAGACGACACTGGAAACAACGAAGCAGGACTGGAAAACAAAACCGCATACAATAAAAAATAAAGGTTGAGTAATTGACGGTGGAGATGCCTAAGGAGGATTGTCAGTTGCGAGGATAATTGAACTATTAGTTATTAGAAGCACACAACCTGCTTTGATATCATATCAGAGTGAAAATACAAAAGTGTAAACTGATAAAAAGATTTAACAAAATAAATGTAAATACATGTAATTAAGTGTATAAGCTTAAAAGTAGTATGTTAATATTTTAGTATGTACGGGTGATTAGAGAGAGTAGATATGACTTGAAGATGTACGAAAACCTTACATCTATTTCTTTTGAACTAAATTTAGTCTATTTAAATAAAAAAAATTAAATGATGAAGATTAGTTTTCATAGTTGTTGTAGAATATACACTTTCAATTGATTCTCTATATGATAACAATCATTTTCAAAGGTTTGTTTATCAGCTTATTTAAATTATTTTTGTAAAGCTAAAGTATTAAAAACATTTGGCGTGGTTTTATTCTAATATTGCAATAATTATATCTGTTGGATTCATTGGGTTTGATACTTTGATCTGATTAAATGTAATGCCTAAGAATATAATAACTTATCCCACATATAAGCTTTGATATTTTGTTAGTTATTCTGTTTACATGTTAAAAGATTTTTGACCACTTAATATCTGGAATCTTTAAGCTATAAGAATAATGAGTCAGGTTTAAAATTTTGATTCATCATTGTATTTTATTTTAATAAGAAAAACTGGTTTAATTAGTTTCATATAAATTTTATACATGTTTTTAACGGTGGTTCTTATTAAAGAAGAATTAATATAAAACTACAAAGGAGCAAAAAAAATTGGAAGATTACATCATGGATATTGAAATAACACTAACTATCCCAACTAGATTTTTTGTTTCGATCTATGACATATCCAAAGAAAGAAATAATCTATGATATCCTCAATAAGATGTTTTGAATGCAAAAGGAATCAGTTGGTTTCGGAAATTTGGAGCACGAGAAAATATGATCCTAGACCGAGCCGCGAAAAAACAGGAGTGTAAAAAGATAAGAAACGTAATTCACCCTTTGATCACAAGACACAATTAGGATTTTGGACGACAATCACCCTTCTTAATAAGCCACCTTTAGTTGGGGCCTCAATTATTCCACAAGAGGTTCCAATCTGCAGCCAACGGACCATTAATCTTGGAGATTTAACTCTTGATAATTTAACCGAGAAAGACTTTTGTTGCGCGTTGATCCAACCCGATTTGTGTCTATTATCTGACCCCTTACTGTTTTTAAGCATCCTAATAAGTGCCGCAACTTTAGCTCTATAATGAGTCGTATGTTGTCAGATCTTTCTTCGAATCTCAACTCCATGTGACTAAGTTGCCATTTTTGTTGAAACATTTAGAAACTTTGATTTTTAATCTTTAGCAAGATGAAAGATTTGATGAGAATTTTATATAAAGCAGACCTTCATCCGTCCAACAATTTATCCAAAAGTGAAAATCAATGCCATCTCAGAATTCTCCTTTACATTTTAATGGACATTAATATTATCATTCATGAAAATTTATATCAATACTCCTAATATCCTTCCAAGTTCCCAAGTTGCACTCTTTATCGGAATAGATTTTGACCATTTTACATTGCCATGAATAGAATTGATAACTTTAGCCCATAGATGAGATGGAGAGTCTTTAAGTCACCACCACCATTTCAAAATTAAAGCCAAAGTTTGCCTCTTGAATCACACCAATACCATACTCATGACATTTAAATATGAGAAGGTTATGGTTTCAAATCTCACTCTGAGCAAAATGCTCAGAGCTGAGCCAGAAAGTTCTCTCAGCAATGGGTTTTCTCCTAAAAAGATTGGGGATGCGGTCTCTGCTGGAAAAACGGATAGATGAGCCCGATTAAAATAACACATATCATTCGAATCAGTGTCACACATTTCTCGTTAAAAAAATAATTAATTTTGTTTGTATCATTAGCACTACCCCAAAATTCATTCTAATGCCTTCTAGGGTGTAAATAATTTTTATTGGGACTTTGAATAATGAAAGGTAGCATGTTGGGATGCTTCCTATAACCGATTTTGCAAGTGTGACTCTACCACCGTAGGATGATGTTTTTTCATTCCAAATGATATCTTCGCGTTAAATCTGTTTTGCTTCGTATTTGCACCAATGGGAATATGTTTTTTAAACGTTTAGTTTTCTAACATCCATAAATATATGTTAATATATATTTTATAAAGTCCTATATGCTTTTTTAACCCACTGGAGTAGTCATTCCTGCAAAAAAGAAATAATCATTGCCATTTGTTTAAAATAATTTAAAAAATGATTGATATTTAAAGTCAACTCTATAAATCATATATTTTCTCAACATAAAACTTCTAATAATCATTTGTTGGTTGGTGATTCTTACGTTAAAAGCTTAGATATCGTCGATTTAATTGACTTGTGCAAAAATTATGTGAGGATGATGAAAGACATACACAAATTAATTTGATTCTACATTAAAATTTCCTATACAAAAACAGAATTCATTCAACCAATAAACTTCTTTGTTTCAAAAAAATATCTATACTAATAAACAAAATCTGTATAAAACACCTTCTATTTTCTAAAACTGAATACCTAGGTTTCAGCTAGAATTTAAACATATAATAAAAATTACAAATTAGTATATAAATATAGTTTACTTAATAAATACAAATTTACTATTATGCTAATCAAACTAACTTTTTTCTAAAAATAAATAATATGTTTTATTAAAAATATTTTAATTTAACTTAATTTTGTTAAATGTATACTTATTTTCTAACTAACCGTTATTAAAACTAAAATACTATAAACATTGTATTTTTTAAAACAAACATTATTAAAATAACAATATTTACGAACTCAAACACAATTATAGTGAACGATTACTCACTCTAAAACAAAATCTTAGCTTCAATGCACAACTCCATTTTTTCAAATTTAAGTTTGTTTTACTACTTTATAATCACATATTCATAATTTCATGTTTTCAAATACAATGTTTATTATTTTAACACGTGTAACACATGAGTATCTAACCTAATAATAATAATAATAAATATCATTCAACCAATATAAACTTCCTTATACAAAAACGAAATTGATCCAACTTTCATCACCATTCTTAGGAGCCCCATTAAAAAACATAGGTGATTGATACCTTCAATGTCGATCATTGATGAGAGTGATTTCGATTCAGCTTCGAAGATGATTCACCGCCTCGAAGATGATCTACTAACGTCAAGTAAAAGAAAACATAACTAATCAAATGATTTCACCATGAATCACCGAAAACGACTATGATCAGAAACAAATATCTATTTCATGCACGGTTCCTTAAATGTGATGAAGAGAGTGTGTCATTTTGGTTTATTTAGCATGAATGATTGAATAATAATAAAGAGCTTTGTTTCATATTTTTCTACTGTAATAAAAGATTAACTAAAAAATACACGTGTCAACATAACATTTTTTCTCATCAAAGGTTTTCACTTCTTTCTTCTCTTAAATAATTATCTTAATTAATAATAATATTATTTAACTCTTTTTATATCAAAATAGTTTTCTAATAAATTAAAAAGAGGTTTTTCTTATTAATGTAATTTCTAAAAATAATTTTTTATAAAATATTTTTTTATAAAATAATTTTTTTTCTAGAACATCAAACTTTTTTAAAACTATGAAATATTTTAAAATTGATGTCTTTTAAAAGTAAAATTTTATAAACTAAAAATAATTAAAATTGAAACTTATAGTAAGGAATTTTTTAAAATGGCTTTATTAATACGTTTTGTTTTAAGACAAAATGGTTAACTTTTTTTTGAAAAAAAGTTTAAATCAAAGTTTAAAAAGTTGATATCATATATTATTACTTATAGCTATTACTAATACGTGATTTATTCGTATCTCATCTTAAAATAGTATTTTATATTTCATAATTTTTTATTATATTTAATATTTTATTTATTTAACTTGTGTAATGCATGAGTTTATTAAAACGAGTATAATATAATTAGGCTAAGTTAATTTTTAATCCTCCAAATCGGGTTTCGGTCGCTCTTGTTATTGTTGGGTTTGGATTGAACCGAACCGAACCGAACCGAACCCATAAAATAACCGGTAAATTTCAAAACAGTGTCGAAACCAAATATGGCTAGGTCGAACAGTCTTGGATCGAGTTAGTCCGGTTTCTCAGGTTAATGAGGTTGGGTCAGAAAAATTTTTGTGCTCCCCTAGTTGGATTAGAAAAAAGACGCATGCAATAATTGAAATTTCATGAGTATGAAAAGCGTAACAACTAACAAGAAATTATTATTTAAACTTAGATACTTATTTGTTTTGATACGTGTAACATGAATCAATGATTTACTTACTAAACGAATAAATATAGTATAACTAATATGACTAATAGTATAGTTAATATCATGGAAATAGTTTTATTTATTTTGTCACTAAGTATCCTTTTGTAATTTTGTGCGCATTTGTCCTTTTTCCCTTTCATGGGATGCCATTTTTCGGCAACCTAACACATTGATTTAATAAATACTAAATAAGATCTAAACTTTAGGTTTTTATCAAAATTCATTGGATGCCACCGAGGATGTTTTGGTTTTTGAAGGTGTTATTTTATCTAGAAAATTCTAGCTGTTTAAAAGAGACTCTAAGATTAAAAACATAATACACATCAATGATCTTAAATATACTTGTATATTCTTCATTTATTCATCTTATTTTTTTTATTAATCGCTTCCTTTCTCTTTTAATCTCATATGCTTCTCTTCATTGATGATAGAGTATGTTGGGCAAAGAAAGACTTCTTGTAGTTTCTTCATGACAACAGTGTTGAATGGTATTTTAGATTTAATCAAACTCTCTTCATCTGAATTTTTTATTCCAATTAAACTCGTTTGTTAATCTTAATGACAATTAGGAAGTCATTTGTCAAAGGTCTTCTAGTCTAATGACATAAAGCTGATGGTTTACGCTTGGGATATTTAATGTATTAGTTTCAAATACAACTTAAGAGGTTTTTCTATAATGGTGGGTTTTATCTTTAATAGTATTTTATGTGAGTAGGTTCTAAAACATCAAAATCAATATGAAGGTTCAAATTCAATTTTAAAAAACCTCACTCAGGTATTATGGGTTGTTTTAAACGTTAATAAAACTAAAAAGTCAATTTTAAGAAGATATGTATTGTCTTTTCAGTTTTGAAAATAAAGAAATTCCAACTCAGCCTTGTGGGGCATGGGTGATCTGGCAAATTAGGATACAGACAAAGTAATGCCCCCACGGTTTATGTTTGTGCTGTCAAATATGGGTAACAAAAACATATGACACTTCTGCCCTTCCTTCACTCGACATGCTATCATGTTTTGTTTTTTTCACAAGCAACCTTTTTTCTTTAGTTCAAGCATGTTATTATAATCTTGAAGAGTAGTAATAATGATTTTAAAAATCTATTTCAACGATTTTTATGTTACTTTTAATTCCTTTCAAACGAAATTTTAACTTAAAAATTAAACTATTAACGTGAATGTTTTTTTAAAACCTACCTTTTACGATAAGAATAAAAGCCATCTAACTATTTGTAACTATAACTAAACTAAATCTATGATTATGGTCCATGAAATCAAAATAAGTATTTACAAACCAAACACTAAATATTGGGTATTTTCTAATCTTTAGTGGATAGTTTAACAAAAATTGTTTATGGTATATTCGAATAATAGCTTATTTACTCGTGTGTTTGGAAAGTTGTACATATAGACTAAAATTACTATATTAATGATTTAGTATATATACCTTTTTCCCTTATAATTATCTATTTATTTTTAACACACTCATAGTTTTATGTTTTTCTCTAAGAAATTTTAAGATTTAACTTTTTATAAAATTTTAATTATACTATGCTTATATATAGATAATATTTCATATAAAATAGAGTTGTACGTCATATAAATTCAAATTTGTATGTGCTTTCTTTATCAACGTATTTTTTTACTATTTGCTTTTTTTCCCGTTGCAACGCCACAACCATGTCTTTATGAAAGTTTCAAGGTATAGTTTTTGAATCAATCGAGAACCTTTTCTTCTGTCTAAATCATTTTTGTATATGGAGTTTCGAATGTTATGAACGACATTCAAGTTTCTATTTTCTTACTTTTAACAAGTGAATCCGCAGTAATGTTTAACGTTAGTTTTTTCACAGTTTTACTCTCCCAAACGCAAGGATCTTTATACAATAATACTAGTTAAAACTAATCATGAAAATAATTTTTAACTTTTCCGTTGTGTTATCTCGTCAAACATTGACTCATACACAAATCGTTCAAAGCATTTCGTTTTGTCATGTAGCCAAAACTAACTTTTTCGATTTATGTTATAATAAAAAACGTGATCGCTATGCGACAAAAGATAAAATATAATGAAAATATTAGGAAAATCAGGTCTTTTGTTTTTATTAATTTTATATAATAAGATACATCGAATGCACAACTATTGAAGTAGCCCCTGGCCTTGCTGGTATCTATCTGGCAAATTGTGGTTACCAAATCCTACCGCCACCAAACATTTTAGTGAAATATATATCAACTAGGATTGGAACCCCGCGCGTTGCCGCGGGGTCATTTTGTAACGTCGTGGAAACCATATTAGCACAAAAGAGTAAGAAATAATCAACATATTTTCAGATATCAAAATGTTATAACTATGTAAAACATTTAAACATAAGAGTAAACCGATGTCACATTTATAACGTGCACTCCTCGGCAGGCGGAAACAATTAGAAAAATAAAAAAAATGCTAACCATATTAGCACAAAAGAATATGAAATCATTAACATGTTTTCTGTATCAAAATGTTATAACTATGTTAAACACTTAAAAATATGAGTAAATTGATGTCACATATATAACCCGTACTTCACGGCGGGCAGAAACAATTAGAAAAATTAACAAAAATGCTAAAAATTGTTTCTCAGCGGGGTTGCAATCTTTTTTAGATAACAAACGCACAGATCGTAATGATAATCTAAAAGAAAAAGAATAAGCAAAAGACAATCGAAAAGTAGCATTTCAAACCCAGTTTGTTAAACATTGTAATTTTTAAATTATTGTTGAGTTAAACTAAAAAGAAAATTGTTAAATTTTTAAAAACTATTTACTTAAAATGACAATCAAAATTAAGCATTTTGGACCCTTCTTTTGAAAGGAGTGTGGGCTAGGACAATTAAGCAAATTAACTTTGGTGGTCAAAATTTGAAACTCTTTAATGGTCTTGTAGACACCGACATCCATAAATAATATATATTATAATATAAACCCTTACTTTATTCATACTATATAAAAACTAAAAAGCTTAAAGTTTATTTAATCGTATGATCTGTATATTCACTTTTTTTGTTCTGCGAAGACCATGACTCAAGATCTAAACAATTAGTAAAGAGGATTACACGGGTGCTTTATTATGTCGTCTCAGAGCATTCACAGTCCGTTTCCCATATATGCGTGAGTGGGTGATCTATATTATAGGAGATGGTTGTGAGTGATTGTGAGTGAAAAAATTATATAAAATTTATGGGGGTTGTACCGTGTTTTCCTATATTTGGGAAAACATGGTACAACCCCCATAAATTTTTTAATAATTTTGAAAATAGTTGAGAGAGAAAATGTAATAATAAATGTATAAAAATATTATTTAATTGAAAAAAAAATAGTGTTTTACAGTGAAAAACTCAATAGGATCATATATTATGCGCGTAATTTAAGAAAATATTATAGGAATATTCAAGACAGAATTCTAATGAGTTCTAAAAAAGACATATCAAAAAGTGATCTTAATGGAACTTATGAGATGTCTATTTGGGAATTCAAGATATGGAATATTAATTGTGGATGGTGTGGATAGATTTTATCAAGTTAAATTAGTTGAATATTTATTATAGAGGATGTGACTTCATATGGATTGAATTTTATAACCTTATACATAAGGTTATAAAAGAACGGGAACGTATTTCTTCATTTTTGTTCGTTTTACCTAAAGTCAAAATACAAACATAAACAAGATAAACAAATAACCTTATGTTCTCTTATTTGTTCAAAGATAAACTTGTTTATGCTATTTTATGTTTTTTGTTAAGATGTTAAACATATACAAATGAACATAAACACAAATGAAGAAACGTATAAATAGAAGCAATATGATAGCAAATCTTAAATCTACTTCTAGCATTACAATTAGCTAATGTGGTGATTTATAATTTATTTACTCCACTTTCGACAATAATAATAATAATAGACTAATAGTTCAATATAAAAATGGGCCTAGAATGTGGATACGAAACTAGCCCAGCCTACATGAACCAACGGCCCAATCTTGTTCATAAACAGATCGTGTTAGACTGTTAGTTGCCATTTTTGTTAACTCTATTGGAGACTTTCATTGTCTATGAGTTGAATTTTTTTGTAACCGCAAATGTGCGATCCTGATTCGTAGGATATTTGTTATTTTAATCGGGTCCACCGATCCGTTTCCCAGTTGAGACCGCACCCCCAACCCCCTCAGAAGGAAACTCATTACTGAGAAAACTCACTAACTCAACTCTTTAACCAGTTTGCTCAGAGTAACACTTGAACCCATAATCTTACCTTATTTACATATCATGTGTAGCTCAATTTAATTATTTTCTATAAGTTGATTTTGACGAGAATAAATTATTCGTGACGTGTGGTTTAGAAAGAGAAAAAAATATAACTAACAAGTGAGGGCTTAAGTACAAGTAATCGTAATCGACTGAAACAATTTAAATAATTAACTGTAAACAGTAATTTTACTCATCTACACTTCTTGATCTCAAGAATTAAAAATGGTAAAACCAGAATGAAAGAATTCACCTTGTTCCCTATTGAGAGTCAAATGAAGACCCTGAAGTTAAAATCAAAGTATTATCCCTTTAACTACAATCTTTTTCTATCCCTTAACTACACCAGAAGCACTCACCTCTTGTAGTGTTGTAAACGAACCAACCGTTCGGCGAACAGTTCGTGAACCGAACAGTTCGTTTATGTTCGTTTATTTATTAAATGAAAGAACACGAACAAGAAAATTCCGTTCGTTTAGTTAAAACGAATAAACATGAACAGAGCCAGTGTTCGTTCAGTTATGTTCGTGAACGTTTGATAATGTACTCGTCAACGTTCGTTTATTTAATAGTTATGTTTGAGATAATTATGTTATGTACATATTTATATTTGATGAATATTAAATAATCTTTGTGAAAAATCAATATATGATGATTTGTATTTGTTTGTTTTAGAAAATTCCGTTTGTGTTAGTTAATGTTCATGAATATTTGTGTGTGTTCGTTTGTATTCGTTTGCGTTTTGTTATGTTTGTGAACAGTTATAAACAGATTCATTTTCTTAATTAAAGAACACGAACAAGAAATCTTGTCCGATAAGCGTTCGTGAAAAGTTCATGAACAAGTAATTTTATTAATGAATAAACACGAATAAAACCTTATTTGTGTTCGTTCGGTTCGTTTACAGCCCTAACATCTTGTTTTCTATTCCTCATTGTCCATGCTAAAGTTATTGTTTCTTTAACTAATTATCTTTTACGTTGGTTAAGCATTTACAAAAATAGCCCCCACCTCCTGATACTTGTCTTTTATCTACTAAAATTCAAATGACATATAACATCATCACACATGATCAAGAAGTGCTCAAACATGCACAAACAAGGAGAACGAGAATGAATGAAAGTGTCTAAATGATTATCACCGACTCATTGAACGGAAACGAGTGACCTAGATGTGTTCTCCGATTAATCAGAGATAAGTAGGGGTTTCAATGGTGTCGTGTTGACAGGTTAACACGTTCAATTGTTCAACCCGGACATGAATCATGTATTTATTTGTGTCAAATAAAAAATCAACCTTGACCTGCACAAACTTAAAATCAGGTAACCAAAACACGACTCGTTAACTTGTTTATTAATACGTGTCATAAGGTTTGGTCAGTTGGTAGATAATAATCAAGTTGTAAACATGTTAATTAAGTTGGTGGGTTGTAGAATACTGAGTTAAATGGGGCCTAGATGGGTTAGTGATGTTTGACTAAACAAGTTAAAGTGGTGAACTCGAACACGGCCTATTAATTAATAAAATATGTCAACTCAAACACGTTGTTTCGTGTGTCAGTCGTGTCAGAAATTATATAAAGAAACAATAATAACGAAATAAAATGGTAGAGTTAAATTATGTCTACTCAGAATATAACTCGTACAAAATAGATCCGCAACAGCCCTTAGACTTCACACATATATTACATTTGGTAATTTCTTTTTGGTGTGATTTCTATTAGCATTTGTTCATAATCTTGTGTTCAGATGCATCCATCCATTTCTAATTTCAATAAGTGTCACACTATTTATTCCCAGGTGGCATCAAGCACATGATCATCCAAAGGAAGCCTGCACCTGTGATCACTGTAAAACAAAGGTAATTCATGACTCTACCCTGACCAATTAAAATGTACAAAATTCTTGGAGTTACATGTGAAGTACACCCATGAGATCCACACATTGCTCTGTTGCCTCTGTATAAGCTGACAATTTACATGTTCTTTTGAATGGTTGGTCCATTGCTTGTGGATTAGATCAAATCATTCAACTGAAAACACTAGCTACATGTCCAAATAACTCTTGTCTAGAAAGTACACCCCTGACACATCTTAAACTACAACAGTACATATGTAACAATAGTATTTCATGGGGGTCGAGAAATTTTAAGGGTTGTTGATTATAGGTAAATACTAAATTTTTTCGGTCTAATTCAGGTCGAGTCAAGATTAAACAATAAAACGATAGAAACAAGTTAATCTTAAAAATACATGATAAAAGTATTTCAATAGTCATTATTAACACATAAAAGAAAGTACAATATTAGTCGTTTTAATAACAAATGCAACTGTTGCTCAAATTCTAATCCTCAGTCTGGTAATGCAAATCGGATTTCACATAAGGGATTCGATTATTTGAAGGCTGAAACACAATGAGCATTTTGTTTTTTTTTAATTAGATTTACAAACTAAGTGTCCTAAGTTATAAAATTAATTGGGTTAAGTTCAATGGACTTAATAAGTTAATAGCTCATATATTTAATTGAACGATCTTAAATTCATCACAACTTACACATCAAGAATTATTATTTCAACATCTTTTCTCTTTATAAAGTTCTCGTAAATTGTTATATATCTTTCTTTTTATCTTGTCACATGAGTGATTTAGAATCCCCATACAAGGATAATTACCCTTGAAGGGTAAAACCAAAGTGTAACAAAGTGTGGGGACAAAAGGTGCATGTGAAAAGGACCAAAGGAGCCACAAGTGGAAGGTTTGATGACTATATATGAACATATTCGTATCCTTTTCAATTCCTAGTATCATTTCCAAAATAATAATAATAATAATAACAATATACCAAACAAAGTTTATACTTGGTATTTTGACACAAATAAAATGAGGTTGGATCATGTAATCTAAACTGATTTGAGCGGTTTTGAGTTAAACCGGCGATGTTCTGATTAAGTAAAGTGGTCATCTTACACAGTTACACGATGGTATATAATGTGTTGTTGAAACAAAGTAGATAAATATTATGATAAAAATAACCAAACAAAAAGTTACAAAAATATCCAAGTAACAAACTTTTAAGTAGCTTTATACATCGACACTCTCACGGACGCTCCCCTCTCTCCTCACTCTCTCACATTCGTCGTCCGTGGTCGTCCGTTCCCACGAACAAATGCATGTCTCTCTCTTCCCGTCTGCGTTCTTGACTTGTCACCTAAGTGTCACGAGGGTTAAGGAGCTGCCACTTGACCCCATTGTCTACCAAAGATGACATGTTATTTTTGAACGACTATGTATTACGCACCTTGTGGCTGGTAAGCTAACTTATTTTGATTTCCTTTTGGTTTTTACTAAATCCTAATAAATTAATTCAATAACACTAAAATCACTAATATACACCATGATTTCAGTCCTATGGGCGAATCTAATTAGGATTTTGCTAACATATATAGACTCATTTAGTTTCCTCAAGGGATGACAATGTGAGTATGAGAACATGAAGGGAAGAATGAGGTGGAGAGTGTTTTGGGTGAGCTGGGCGAGTGAGGGAGAAGGCTTTGCGGGAAATTTTGGTGTTGAATGATGATGTGATGAGAGTGAGGAAGGGAGTCAATCAAGAGAATCGGGTGTCTGCAGGCCGGTGTGAGCCAATGGGAGTATCGGGACGACTCCTCCCCTCTAATATTGCAACTTGGTGCATTTATTTTGAAAGTGTAAGGAAGTTATTTGTGAATATCTTATGAAAACGTATCATGTTTTGGTTTTCTTAGTGAGAATTTTTTTCTCGCTAGCTTCAAAAGTTGGATTAAATTCACATTTTACCTTGTGACCTTGACTAGAAGTAGATCGAAGTTTTGGAGTTCAAATAAGTTATTTTTTGTATGCTTTTTAAATGAAATTGCATAAATCTTTAATATGTAATTATTTTTTTAATTATGTAGTATCTTCAATTGCCATATTGTTAGGGTGTAATATATTTCAACGTAAGAGGATAGGGTGGATGATCGGAACAGAATTACCAATGTATTGTCATTTCGAAGTGCAAGTTTGTAATTAGTAGGGTTTCCTTTCTAATCAAAATCTAATAATAATATTTTTATTCAAAATTAGTTATATACATATATTAATTCCGTTGTATATGTTTCTAAATATATATTTTTCTGTGAACTGCATATTTTAACATTACATAGTACATGTTGTTAGAGACGTCTCAAGAGGATACCGTTGATAAAGTGCCTTCACTGAACATCAAGAGTTTGAAGATTCAAATCGTGTAGTTACGAGTATAATTGTACAAGCAGAAAATATAAGTATAATTAGTGTTGTTGTTAAAATAAATATTGTTAGAGTTATACATATCAGAAAATATATAAAAAAATTTAATCGGTTTCATACACATGAGTATGCTACTGAAATTATATTTAAAAATAGATTTTAGTGAAATTCTTAAGCTAACATGAACATATATATTTCTTACTCATGAAACTTATTTTCTTTTACTTTTTCCAACTTACAAGTAAAGGATAACTTTGTAAAATAGTAATCAAGTTTTGAAATTATTCTAATTAGCCAATCATATCACTTGTAAAAATTTTTGTTCCAATCAGATCACTAAAGTAAGATTTCTCTAATTAGGCTATTCATACGTTGAAAAAAATTTAAAAAATTAAAGTTTTTTAAAAAATATCAACAATATTAAAAAAACTAAATTATATTAAAAAAATATAAATTATTTAAAACAATAAAAAATATATGAGTGACCTGATTATAAAACTCTTAAAACTTTAATGACTTGATTGGAACAAATAAAAGTATTAGTGACCCAATCGGAACACTTTTAAAACTTCAGTGACCTGATTAGAACAAATAAAAATATGAGTGACCTAATTGAAACGTTGTTAAAACTTGCTTACTATTCTGTGAAGTTTTCCCTACAAGTAAATGTACATGCCATCAAATATAATGTCTATCGGGAAATTGTTACAAGACGAACAAAAGCATTGTCATTGAGAAACAAACAAACAAATAGGTGAACAATCATGCACATTAATAAGCTTTTTGAATTTAAAACAAAGTAAAATATCACTTAATAACAAGCACAAACTTAGTGAGCAATGTGTTATGTGGTTCGACAAACCTACTACTAATATAATAAATCATTAAATCCCGAATCTCTAAGTCATATTTGAATGTTGATACTGCCTTCATGTCTTATGCACAATTTCTCAATCAGATGTTTGTTAGCAAACAACATTGCTCACCATCGAAGATCCGAATACCCACCACTTAGCCGACCCGATACCGCACTCTTGAAACTAGTCGGTTCTTGGGCTTGCGAGGTCGATCTTTGCATTTTCACCCCATAACTTACACTACTTCTAGGCTCCATCATCTCATGCAATGACATCTTCTTCTTGTGCCCAAAACCAAACTCGGGTCTTTGCTTCGGTGCACTTTGAGACCTTAACTTAGCATTGAACGATTTTGTGTTAGCCATGTAGCTCCGGTTACTCGACGACCCGTCGGTGCACACGCTCTTGGATGGCGAGACGGGCCTATAGCGATTGAGCCCGAGATGTGTGGCCCACTCAAACTCGTGGGTTTGCGAGCTGGGCAAGGGTAAACGGGCCGGAGATTGGTGTCGTTGAGGTGAAGAGGGGATTTGGGCATTCGGGTTGTTGGTATAACCCGAGGCCCAACCCCGTGTGTTGGGCCTGGATCTTGATTTGGGCCTTCCAGGGTCCATCTCCACAATTTTTGGGCTTTCTTCATTTAGGGAAGTTTCAAAAGATGATGAGAGTCTTCTGCTGTGAATAGATGTTGTGTACTCACTCCTGACCTCATCGTACCTCACCTACAGAACAAATATTCAAATTTAAGTTACTATAAGTACACTCTTTTTCAATGGAAAATTTTATTAATTTGAAAAACAAAATGTACGATATAATATAACAAATTTAGTAGTTAATGATAAGAAATTTAAAAACTCTTGTTTATAAAAAAGGTAAAGAAAATTTATTGACCAACTAGTGATATAACAAAGACTTTTAAAAACAGGTTTTCATAATAAATATTTTAGAGTTAAATCCGTTTTGCTCCCCGAGTTTTGATAAAAATAAGTATTTTCACACAAAAGATTTAAAAACATCAAGTTAACTTTAAAAGTTATATCAATTAGTTAGTTCGATTACAATCCAATGTTTCATTAGTTTTTTTAATTTCAGTCCAAAAATATGAAGTTTTTAACTTTGTTTGAAACAAATGATAAAACTTTTAGATTGAAATAATGTTTTTAAACTTAAAAAAAAATAGTTATTTTGTCAAAAATAAGAGAACAAAATCATATTTTACTTACTTTTTTTTACTTAAAAAATGTTCATACTGAAAAAGATATTGTAAATAGACTACTTAGTCCGAAAAATACAAATTATGCAAAATAAAAAAGAAATCATATTTTACCAAAACATATAGAATATCTATAATTAACTTAGGTCTTCAAAATTTTAAATAAAGAATCATAAAAACCAAACAAACATTTGTATCACATTATATCTATTAGATAGTGCGCATACATATCCATTATATGATTTTATGCTTAAATTGATTTTATATTGAACCAACCGGCCACTAGAGTTAATTCGTACACATCTACATTATATGCATACCAATCATAATGGTGAAAAAAATTATCATTTCAATTTTTTGGATTCGACAAAATAAAGACAAATTGATTTGACACCATAAGGTACAATAATTGAATTTCATTACAATCATCACCATCTTTATTGCAAAATGATTTGAAAAAAAGAAAAAAAAAAAAAACAGGGTTTATGGAAGCTTACTTTTGAATGTTGAAGATTATTATTCATAGCATGAAATTTCTGCGCACATATGCTAGATTGCGCCCTCACCATAGCCTCCATGCTGCGCAAGGTAGCAGCTGCTTGTTTTCTCACCAAACATCCTCTAACCAACGCCTGAAGCTTCACTAATCCCTTTAATGCCCTCAACGCTTTTCGTGACTGTTTTACATTCATTCATCACACAATGTCCAATTTCGTAATTTAACACCAAAAAAAAAATTACAAATTTACTTACCAAATAGCCACGAAACAACGATTGAATTTTGATGGCGGCTGAGACTTCACGGCCACCGGCGGCTAAAGCCCCTTGGGTGGTCAGTTTCACGACGGCGGCTGCAGCTTGTGCGGCGGCGACGGCGGCGTCGGCGGCAGCAGCGGTGGCAGCGGCGACGGCGATGGCGTGTCGGCTCCGCTCCTCCTCCGGCGGAATTGTGTAGGTGGGTTTGGGCGGCGGAGAGACGGTGGGGTCACGGCGGGAGCTGCCGGAGCAGGAGGGGTTGTTGTCTTTCCGGTGGGAGGAATCTTTGGGGGTTTTGAAGCCGAATAAGGCCCTCAGCCACCGTGTTGCTCTGCCCATTGGTGTTCCAGAATCTCAGAGTATGCAGTGTAGGAGAGATCTTTAAAAAGTGGAGGCCCCTGTTTGGATTTTGTGATTATGTAAACCGACAATTGAAAGTATTTTGAAACAAATTGAGAGAGAGAGAGAGAGAGAATTTACACTGTATACAAACAAAACTCTTTAAAATTTCATTTTCTTTTAATAGTATCCGGTCAAATGAATCATCCTCTTGTTAGAATAACAGAGTGTGGTGTCCCAGCCCACTTAGAAGAAAACTTATAACTGATAAAAACATTTGGTTTATTTTGAACATATCAAGTCAAATGAGACTCGAACTCATAATCTATTATTTGGATAGTCATGATGCTACCACTAGGTCAAAAGGCTTCGTGGTCTTTAGATTTTCACTTGGGCAGCCCACTATACCGTCACACTAAAGGACGCTTGTGAAGAGGTGGCTAGCGAATGTGTTAATCGCCCCTTTAGTAGAGTTGTTTACAAGCTGAGCCGCGGCAAACTGAATGGACATTTGCTTGTGTTTGACTCGTTTTTAAACCGAACCGAGCCGAGCCGATCAGCTCATTTACAATCGAGCGGAAAAATGAAGAGCACTTTTCGAGCGAGTATCGAGTTGGTGCAAACGAGCGGCGAATAATTTGTACAATCCAACTATGTAGTGTGTCATCTGATTTATATTGCAATGAGAGATGATAACAATGTTGAGTTTTAAGTTTTAATGACTTATGAAGCAGCCGCATTTAATAACGTAATATTTTCATGAATTACAATATGTTGAGGCTGACAATTAGGCTAATATTGTAGCCGATGAGATGGTGAATATATTGCATAGACGATGAAGATATTAGATGACAACAAATCTATTTTTTATCCTACGAATATAAAGACATTCAGTAAAAAAATGTTTTTATAGATAAGTTTATAAAAACACACGTAACATAAAGAGTAAAATTTTATGGGTTCTGTTATTGCTATATCATCATCAACACATAAATACACAACCCCCAAACTCATACGATGTTTAGACCACAAGCTCAAATGGCCGTTATAAAGACAGGGGAACAATGACATTTGATATAACTTAGTAAATATTTGTTTCTCTTGTACAAATTTTATGGCTGGACATGCTTTTATTTTTCAATAGATGAAAAGAACTAGACAAAACACATTGCTATTTGTTGATTTATAGATAATCGAAAATGATATTAATTAAATTACATCCCATCAAATAAAAAGATTTTTTCTTAAAGAAAAAGAAAGAAAAGGGTAATCTGTGATAGAAAATGATGGTAGAATCAGATTCTAAAAGTAGTTTTTGCTCAAGGGAAAAAAAGAGGGGAAAAAGGAGTAGAGAAAGTGAAAGGTGATGGACAGCGACTAACAAAGATATAATCATTTTATTTTGTTTAAAAGAGTAAGAAAAGAATTGTTATTCATTCAAGGAAATATTATATATAAGCATATATATAGTTATATAGAGAAGAGTTTTCATCATAAAATCATATTTTTTAAATAAAAAAAAACTAGAAAAACCACGCCACGGTATATATAACTACGACATACATATGTATAACTATGAGTTACGTATAAATAATTCATACAAATTACATATAAGTTAATAATACGTAACTCCATCATCATCATCCATCATTAATGAAGCGATTTAAATTGTAAAAAATTATAAGTAACTAAAATGATGGAGTCGTTATTATCTTTTAGACAAGTAAAAATAAATAAATAATTTATAAATTATGTGACTAACTTTAAGTGATTTTCGTATTTTTTTTTTATAAACTGATGGTTTTCTTGCAAGTGTTCCACTATATTTGTGTACGTCTAATATACACAATAGAATTGTATTCCTTTCAGAAAAATAATAGAAAAAAAGCACTTAAAATCAGTAAAAAGAAACACTTTTGCTTTTTTGTATGGAGCAATGTGCTTTATACTATGAAAAAAAGATACCAAATTTTGTAGGCTTCTATCTTTTGCCTCTGACCATCTCGTGAACCCACTTACACATGACTACACCCAAACCTCATTTTTTGCTATTACCAATCCCAACATGCAACTCTTACTTGTACTGTACAAATTATAGTGCTTTCATCATGAATATTAGTTGTTTCCTGATCTAGTCCCTTTCATGTTAATAACATGCACTCATTATGTACGTACCAAAAGAGTAAAACTCTTTACTACACATACACACATATATATATTGTATATATAAACACACACATATACATACATTTATTTCCAATACGAGTAATATAAATTTATCAAATAATAAATCACCCTAAAAATGAAGTAGTTTGTTTTTTATATTAAAAATCACCGATAGTAAAATCAAAAAACACCCAAAAAAAACATGTCTAACCAACAGACATATTAGAAAACCACTTATTTTATTTAAAAACTTTGAAAACCTATTCAATAGTGAGATCTAAAAACACCTAAAAACATTGTCAAATCATCATCATCTTTTACATTCATTTTTAGTTACCAATCTTTATATATTAATATAAAATAAATGAAATATTTATATGTCTTTTGACAAGGAAAATTTTAAATTTTAAAAGTTAAAAGTTAAATATAGCTCTTATTATATAGTTTAGTTATTTCATTAAACATTATCACATCATCATCATATTTTATATTATTTTTATCTGCTTTATATATAAATTAACCTTTGAATTACTATATTTAAAAATTAGTTTTTATTAGTACTTTCAAGTATTAATAAAATGGAAGGATCACGTATTTTCA
The DNA here is from genome assembly GCA_025215565.1 of Flaveria ramosissima. Lineage (NCBI taxonomy): Eukaryota > Viridiplantae > Streptophyta > Magnoliopsida > Asterales > Asteraceae > Flaveria > Flaveria ramosissima. The sequence goes on from CM046038.1 coordinate 52,695,368, forward strand.
TGAGTGTATTGATATATACAACTCATTGAGTTTTACTTTTTTTTTTAATTTTTGTTTGAACAACATTTTTTTATGTAGCTATATATATTTGTAAAAGAGGTTCTGATTTAGACTGTTTGACTATCAGAAAATTATTCTTTAACTTGTAAATTTGGTAATATGAACCTATGCGGTTTATTATTGTGATGTGCTCTAATACATTGGTAACACGTGGTCACCTAAAATATGAATAAGATATAAAACTCCAAATGGTTAATAATACAATAAAGAAAACTGAATTTTGAAAGTTTGTTTATTTTCAAAATGTAAGATCATGTAACCAATACAACATCAAGTAAGTTGACACATCATCAATTTGACAAGTATGTTTTGTCATGAATGCAACATTTAGACCATCTCTAACATACACCTGGGGAGCACACCCATGTTTCTATGAGGAAGAAAGAGAAACGTGCGGAAAGTAAGTGGAAGAGAGAGACACGTGCAAAAATCTGTATGTAATGGTGCGTCTGTGAGAAATATGTGAGATGGGAGAGGAAAGAGAGTGTGTGATGTCGTAGATTAATAACTATAGAGATTGTCTTAATGAATTTTATATATATTTTACAAGTATAAATAATTAATGACAAAAATAAGTTACATTTTTTGCTAGTAACTTCCCTAACATCATACAATTTCTACATGTTATAACACAAAAGGAGCTACTTAGCAAGTTTTTAATAACTAATATGGTCTACAAAAAATGTAAAAAAAAAGACTATGTAGGATGTTAATAAGAGGGAATGATAGTTACCAATTTTATAAATTAAATAACTGATTTTGTAATAAAACAAAAAACTCAAATTTGAAAATCAGTTTCGTTTATAACGGTAGACCTACTATTTCAAATCCTAAAATTAATGGACTCATCCAAACATTTTAAAAATGTTTTGAAACTTTATGTAGAGTATCAAGTTTATAACCTTGTTTATTCTATTGTATCATCTTGTTTACAATAAAAGTTTATACTTGAATGTCAGTATTATTCAGACTCAAAATATAAACATTGGTTAATCTAGATGAAAAATAAATACTGTTGGGCCGGTAATTAGTTATATAACTATTCGACTGAAATAAGTAATGCTAATAAAATTGTTGATAATTATTAGTTATGTACCTTTTTCTACTACATACACATGTGTCACATGTAGAATAATTTCATATGATATTAATTAAACAAGTCTTAAATCAATCTAGGAATATTTATTTGAACACGTTCTAATTTTGTTCGTAGATGAAGATATATCCATGATGAATCAGATTAAGATTCTCGTAAGTCTGTAATTTTGATCGATGAATTCTCTTATGATGATATGGTTTTATCCATTTGTTTATCATTATGATGATTTTAGTCAGAAAAGAGGAGAATGAATTACTTAATGGCAACAACCGACTCACAAATCATTTTAACCATCACATTTTCATACTATCCTCGAAAGATACCAACTTCCATCAACTTAGACACCTTATGTTTAAGGATTAACAAACATAGTCGATATAAATGTTACATTGTTAAAGGTCACATAAAAATATTTCTAAACTCTAACATCACCAACTCCTCAAGTTAATATGGATTTATAATGATTAATGAGAAGTGATTCATACTCATACACCATAAAAGATCATTATAGTTTGATGATTTACTATTCCTTTAAACACTCTTTTATTTGTTGCTCATTATATAATAAACAAGTTATCAAATAAATTCGATTCAATATGAATGAATTAGTTTTTTACACAAAAGTTATGAGTGCAAAAAAACTGATAAAGAATGACGGTATCCACATTTTAGTTAACAAAGTTATGGATTGATTGACGGGTCTTACTTGGAAGTCAATGAAACAAAGTTTTGTTGGTTTTATGGGTACAGAAGTTGGTCTTGATGTTGATGGAGCAACAATTGTGTTTTCAAATCAATAGGTCATCGAGGTCAACGGCAGCATCTTCAAATGTGACACTATATTTAGGTTAAGAATTCAAAATTTTAAAAATTTATCATTTTTGTTACTTATATCTCTACAAGACACTCGGAACAAATTCATGTAACAGTCAGGGATAGATGAGTATTTGATTACGCTTCCATTTTAGCTCATGTATTAGATTTTCGGCTGATGTATAAAAGCGTACTAGAAATAAATTATACGCAATTACGCAAATGTGGTTTGAGTTTATGTTCTTTATACATACTCTGGGTCTTTAGAGAATGTGTTTTTGCTTATCTATAGTAAATTTTATACGAATCAGATTCAAGTATATACTTTTATAGACGTGTATGTGTATTTTCGTCTGCCCATAACAAATAATAGGGGAATCAGGATTGAGTATCTATTTTTATGCTTGTGCATTCACAAAAATGTCTTCTTGTTTGTCTATAAACAATCAAATATGAATTAGATTTGAGCATATATTTTAATAGCTCATACTAATGTGTCTCTAAAAATGTATTTTCGTTAACCCATAGATCATGTTTAGAAAATCAGATCCAGTTATTTGTCTTTTAAACCCAGTGAATTCATATTACTACTATCAGATCGAAAGAATGAGACACGAGTAATAGTAGAGGCGTGACCGTAAAGCAATGTATCTACTGTCTATACATGAATTTAATCTAACATAAATATCAGGATATATACATAAAAATAGTATGTGTATGATTTTCTCTATATCTTTTCTAGAATATGATGTAGAATACATGTTAAACAATATATTCTAAAAAGTTAAGAGTCGTTTAAAATGATCAGTTTTTACCCAAACATATTTTAATCAAACCTCATTTGACGCGAGCTTAGTTCGACTCAAACCCAACGTGGCACAATGAGCTATTTTATTGTTTGAGCATGCTTAAGTTACATTTAAATTAGATTTATACATTTAAGTAGAAGATGTATTATACAAAACTTAAAAAGGTTTTAAAACTGTTTGAGTATCTTTTGTTTGGTTAATAAGCTATCTAAACCCTAACGGCTGGGCCTATCTGCACGATCTAATACTATATTTACACAGTCCTAGATTCCCATCAATATGATAAAAGGAAAGTAACACCAACTAATAAAAAGGAACACTGAAAATTCAGATTCCCACAAATCTAATGTTTGGTTATTTTTAATTTTCTTTTTTCCAAAACTAACACCAAAAGGCTGTCATATTATGCGTCTAAACATTAACAATTCTATCACAAAGTTTTCAGATTTTGGAAGAATTTTTTTTGACTTCCTACAAACAAAATAAATAGTCAATATTCAAGAATATTGTGTTAGTTGAAGGTTATATAATCTATCCATAACAATAGGATATTTAGATTTTAGTGCATCTTTGTATTTCCAAATTATTAGTAATGACAAGTTAAGCTAAGAGATTTCATACCAAGTAATTTTTTCAAGTAATAGTTTTTTACATCTAATTCCACCCGACTTTATATTTGTAAGGATTTAAACTTATATCAGTTTTATAAAGGGTAAACCCCATATTAGTAGACAACTAGGCCATACATAGATACCATGTATTACGTTGGGAAGATACAATGTGTAATGATAATCTAATAGCATGGATGCAGACTAGTCTTTAGAACAATATTTAACCTCCAATCATCATATTTTGTCAAAATTTTACAACATTCGAATACAATGTTCTACAAGCAGGTATTTCACTTCTTAAGCAAACTTAACACAAATTATTTACGTCTTAAATTTACGAAACTAATTACATTAAAACATACCTTCATAGAATGAAATTACCAATATATTATAATAGCTAACAGTCCAGCTTCATAGGTACTTATATGACTTTAGTTGTAACAATTCATAACTATGTGATATCATAACTTTAATACCATTTGTAACACCTGAAGCTCAAGATTATAGACTAGATTAATAACAGTAAATAACTTAAAACCATAGTATGAAGTATGAGATATTGGTAGTCCAAAACCTTTATATTTGTAAGGGTCATAAAAATCTTAGGTTTACGAATCTTTGTAATAACATCGTAGAGTCGGTTGCCAGCATGTCGTTTGTTTGAACCAGTTACACCACTATGTATTTTCTATACTTTTTACTTATTGGATATGGTCTAGCCCTGTGATGTTCTATGTGAAACTCGACATAATTAATTCACCAACCCCACTTATTTAAATGTGACTATCCTTTGCCGAGTTATTATGTTCGATTCCAGTTTGACGGTTCTTTTTTTATTTTAGCTGATTAGCTCCAGATCAATTGGTTTAGAAGGATACATCGTATGACTTTTCAAAATAAAGTTCATGTATTCGACTCTCACTTAGTGTAATATTTTCCAAGTGGGTCAGGGGTGTTATCACATTGGGCATTGGGATGATGGGTTCCCCTGAAACGGTGGGTAGGCCGTCACGACGATGTCGTGTTAGCTGGCGTGAGTGGCTTTTCACCAGTAGGTTTACCCTGGTGACCGGGCTTAAAGTATTCGTTGGTTGTTTAAATTTTTTTAAGCTATTATAATAAATATAAATACATGAATACAGGGTGTGTATATACGTTGATTGCTTGTAAGGTGTTTTTTTAACGGCATTTTTTCTTTTGGGAGATAGTAAAAAAATAATTACTTGTATACATCAAATTTAAATAATTTTATTTGTCCACGTCTATTGAAAATGATACGTTGCTTTTATTTCTTTATTTTAGCATATTTAGTTATCAATAGGGTTTTTTAACTTGCCTATTGACTTTTATTCACAAAATATATGATTACTGATTTTAAAAAAAAGCTGTAATATGTAATGATATATTAATAAAAATATTAACATGAGGTAATTAGTGTAAGATGGTAAAAACCTGAATAATATTATTGAACAGTTAGGTTATAATATATAAAGATAACAAGTGTTCTAAAAATCTAACTGGAACTGTAGACTCATTCTAATCAACTCTTATAATATATTCTAATAATTATAAGTCGATGTAGTTTACAAAGTAGTTGAATGTGCTGTGCGAGTCAGCATTGTAAAAAATTAAAAAACAACACATCATGTAAAATTGATTTAAGTTTCCACGAGAAAAAAAATACAAAGTTGGGCTTGAGTTAAACTCTACTAAAGTCTGAATTCAGGCCCACTAACGACGAAGTTTTATTGTGCCGGTTTTAAAAATTAGATACTTTTTGACTCTATTTTATCCTGACGCTATACGCGTTTACGTCACTTGTGGGCAATATTTTCATAACCGGATCGGACGTCGAACCGGACGCCTTACTGGTTTGGTGGTCGGACCGGCTGGCCCGGATTTAACTATATTTATATATATAATTAGATATAAGTAATTTATATATGATTTATATATGTATTTTATAGTTATATATAAAACTTAATTATGTTTATATATCCAACACACTAATTTATGGTTCAACACCTTGTTTTTACCCATAAAAATAAAAAAAAACCCCAAAAACCGGTCCGAACCTGTCCGGTTTCCCGGTCCGCCCACCGGTTAAGGACGAACCGGCCGGTTCGACCACCTAAAACCGAATCATAGCGAACCAGACCGGCTAAGGGGCCGATCCCCGGTTGGTTCGATCCGGTCACAAAAACATTGCTTGTGGGGTTGTGGAACATTTGTTTGAAATTAACTCAATAATATCTCAAGTAAAGTCAAATTGAGTCAGTTGGCTAATTATATGAGTGTGAGTCGCTGTGAGCTCGCACGATACCTCGCTCAAATAAACAAATTCATCAAAATGTGTCATCTGAATAATCGTATAAGTATAAAAGCGCATCTAAATAAAAGCCTTTGCCGTTACTCTCAAGCCTTTGCTTCCTTCTCACTTTGGCTCGAATTCAAAATAAACGCTATAACTATCTAATTCAAAACAACCCATAATGCAATGACAATCCTTCAATGCTACAATCGCCAAAGATGCCCTAGGTGGAAGGATTTTAAAATCCCACAACCAAGGGAATTTGAGATGAAACATTCCTTTAGGTTTTACATTTCATTACCTATTCAAACATAATTACTTGAAAATTATACTAGTTTCTCAATTCCATTCCATTTCTTCCAACCAAACGCAGCCTAAGAGTTGTATATAACTTAAACACAAGATTTAAAATAAATCGTTATTATTTTTAAATATATTATATCAGTAAGATTTAAATCTAATATCGAATACATTTAAATCTAATATCAAGAACTATTAAATGATGTAATCCGATATAAGAATGTAATATTATATACTTTTACCTATATACTATAAAAATGTGTTATTATAGCCTATTAAGCTTGTTCAGAAAAGCATAAACATAAGAACTACAACAAAAAACTAATTCCAAAACGCAATCTATCTTAAATTTTAGTTTGAGAGTAAATTGTTAATTTCGTCCCTGAATTTTGATGCATTTTATTATTTTCATCTAAGAATAAAAATTTTCACCTATGCATCCTTCACATTTAAAAAACTTGTAATTTCCATCCAATTTCGTTAACCTCATTTATTTAACTGTTAAGTAGCCATCACGTGCATCTCATGTGAGAGACATTTATTTACTTTTACACCTCACCAGAAAAAAAAAACGAAATAAAAATTATTCAATTGCCCCGAACATTCAAACATTTATTTGATTGTTTTTAATATTCAAAGTTGATGTCCATTTTTTTTAACGACAAACATATACTACTTCTAAATTACTCCATATTATACCATTGCATGGGTTTGAACCCAAGACCTCTTCTCTAAAAGGCAAAGTCTTTACCAAGTGGGCTAGCCCCACAATGGCAGTTGATGTCCACTTAACGAGTAAAACAAACGGCGTTAACGGAAGTGGATGAAAATGACAAGTTTTTAGAATGTCGGTGACACAGAGATGAAACATAAAATTTTTGAATAAAAATAACAAAGGACACCAAACTTTAGGGACGAAAATAACAATCAACTCTTAGTTTAATAATCATGTATTCATGTTTACGGTCGGTTGGGCTAATGTGTAAAACGGCCTAAATCTTACAAATGGGCCACTGAATACATCGGCCCATGTTCAAAACCACCATTACCAAATACCAAGCGTATATGTAAACCCTAATTGCTTCATTGCATATCGCGGCTCTACACTTGTGTGAGACTTCTAACGCCGCCTCCCATCGTCCCAATCACAGGTGCAAAGATCTCATCTTCTTCTATTTCAATTTCATTTGTTGCTTTTAGATCTAGATTCATTAGCGGTTTTCAATTAGGGTATAATTTTGAGCTGAATTGTTCCACTAGTTCTCTTTCTGTTTTTAAATTCAATTTGTATGAGGGAATTTTATTTTATTGTCGTTGCAGTTTATACCATATGTTTTAAGCTGGATCCATTTGTATTTTTGACGAATTTTATGCTATTAACTCTGCATATGTTTACTTTTCATGGATAATATCACTCTGATGATGAATTTTGATTTATTTCATCTGGATTGGTGTAATTTTTGCTATTTTAGGGCAATATTTGTGTAGAATGGGACATTTTTTGCATATTTAGCTTGGGTTTTGGAAGCTGTTGTTTTTGATTGATTTAGTTGTTAAAGGAATTGATTGATTAATTTGAGTTTTGTTTGCATATATGACTGTGTTTGAAGTATTGATGAAATGTGTTTGTAGCATGTAGGTTTTTCAAAGGTTTACACTTTTATGGTTTGATTGTTTAAGTTTTAGTTACTTTGATCAAATGTGTTTAAAATGATGAAAAAATTGCCTAATTTTTCATGATATTGTAACACGAGCTACCTGCTCGATTACTTTTACATGGCGGGAAATAATTATTTTTGTTGATTGTGCTCAGGTAAGCAATGGCAGTTCCTAAGCTTGATAAGAAGATCATCAAGAAGCGCGTCAAGAAGTTCAAGAGGCCGCAGAGCGACTGGAAGATCTGTGTTAAGGTATATTGTAATCCTTTTTATGCCTACAAAACATGCAGCTATCATTTCATACTGTTCTATCTGTTAAATTACTTGTATAAATTACTATAATTTTATTCCATGATTACCATTACTCAACATGAGTTTGTTATCTTGTCGCAGGAAAACTGGCGCAGGCCCAAGGGTATTGATTCCCGAGTAAGGAGAAAGTTTAAAGGTGTCACTCTTATGCCCAACATTGGGTACGGATCAGACAAGAAGACCCGCCACTATCTACCAAATGGTTTCAAGAAGTTTGTTGTTCACAACGCCAAAGAGTTGGAAGTCCTCATGATGCACAACCGGTATATTCTTTATACCACATATATCAAGTTTAAACATTTCTATCCTTGTGGCTTATATCAATAACTGATTTTGTACAACTGATGTGTTTTCAGAACATACTGTGCTGAAATAGCACACAACGTATCTACCCGCAAGAGGAAGGAAATTGTTGAGCGTGCTGCACAGTTGGATGTTGTTGTTACCAACAAGTTAGCCAGGCTGCGCAGCCAGGAAGACGAGTAATTTTTTATTTATATGTTATGGACCGCCTTTTCTTTCAGTTCATGTTACATTTGTTTTTCAAGACTTCAAATCTTGAAATTCTACTAGGAGCTTTGTCACCAAGACTAATGAATTTTGTGGTCAATGAAATCAACTTTTTGAACAAGCGTGTTATTAGTATAGTTTCTGCATCCATACCGTCGTCTTTCGTTTTGTGGTTTGTTGAATTGGTTTACTACATCTTGATTTTTGGTTTGCTTTTGGTTGCTTTTGATCATGTTGGTCCTAACTGCCCTTGTCAATGTGGGTTGCTTTATTAACTTCTCGGCACTAACCAGTCATCTTCTCATCGGTTTTAGGCTTCTAGACCGGTGTTTTTAACTATATAGTTGGAATAGTTTTACTTCTCTAGGCTATCATGTCTTGTATCGTCGTATCAAATTAACTAGGGTATAAGCTTACAACCGCTGATAATACAGGAACACATGTTATGTTAGTTTTCATCACATTTTAGAACACATGTTAAAGGAAAAAGTCTTAAGTGAGAGCTTGTTTATCACAATCAATTCTTTCAATATATAGAGTCGTCATAATGCAAGTTATACATATACAATGGAAATAAACAATTAATTGAAGAAAAGCTAAACTCTAGCCATGAAAACAGATGTAATTTTGCTCCCCAAAATTTAGATACACAATATGATCTTCTTCATCTATAGCAACTTACTATCAACAGTAAGTTACATAACTTTGGTAATTATCACTTCAATTAAATGTGAACCCAACATGATCCTCTTCATTGTCTATTCATTTATGTAAAATTTAAATAATAATTGGGAATCCAACATTCTTTCATGATACGCGAGTTATAAAATAGACACCTAAGTAAAATTCAAATAATATTTATGTTATGTGTATTTTATTGTTATTATCTATCTATATAAAAAAATAGGTCTTAGCTACAGGTCAACTTTATAATCTTTAAGGGGCTGTTTGTTTTTGTCTGACTGGGCTGACCGGCTGACCCGGCTGACTCGGTCAGCTGGTCAGCCCGTTTGATACGCGTGTTTTAAGGGCTGACCGGGTCATTTCATCTGACCCAGACCTTAAAAAAAACATTGCTGACCCGGCTGACTCGATCCCCTTCCTCCTGTTCCTGCGCAGCTCCACGCGATCCCCTTCCTCATGTCCCTGCGCGAAGTCCTTGGCCACCGGAGCCACCTCCCTCCCTGCGACCGATTTGCGACTGCGCGACCGAGAGCCCCCCTGGAGTCCTCCCTGCGCACGCAACCGAGTGTACTCCCTGCGCACGCGACCGAGAGCCCCTCCGGAGCACTTCCGTGCGCGACCGAGAGACCCCCCGGAGCACCTCCCTGCCTGACCGAGACCGCCCCGGAGCTCTTCCCTGCGCAAAATCCGAGCTCATAATGTTATTTTTATCATTCAGCAGAGTCAGTCAGATACTAAATCAAACAGCCAAGTTTCAGTCAGATGCAGACTCAGTCAGAACCTCTTACTGGGTCAGCTTCTTACCCAGTCAGATCTTACTCAGTCAGCGCAATCAAACAGCCCCTAAATTGGCCACTAAACTTCTTCGTCTTATAAATTGACACTACCATTTAAAACCATAGCCTTAGATGTCGAGCCTGAGTTTCTTCACTGTTATAAGGGTATTTCCCTTGTTTATCTTAACCGCCTTCGATAACGGCTTCTTCCTCTCCATTATCATTTCATTAGCAAACATTATTTTTGTATTTGTTGAGTATGGTTATTCTTCGGTTAGTGTCCATATAGACAAGTGTTCAAAGTTCAGGAGTCATTTGTGTCAATGTAATAGTTTAGTAGTTAAATGGTTGTTAATACTTAATTTACCTCTAATAAACTAACTATATGTGTATAAGTGAGTAGACCGGTGTAAGTTCAGATTCATTCTTTCACATTGTTTCTTGTTCTAATACAACTTACTGAATTCATAGTGCAAAATCTCTTAATCACTTTAGTTTGATTCTTTGGTGTTGATTGTTCGTTTAACACGTATAGTTCTACAGTATTAAAGTTCTATTAACTCAGAAATATGTTTAGATATGCTAGTTATTATTATAGACCAAAACAATACACACG